>JAPPVO010000019.1:192284729-192618514 GCA_030407325.1 Camellia japonica
TTTCCTCCCTATGCTCGAAGTTAGTGGTCTACCCTTACGTACCCATTGACCTTCAACGTAGTTTGGAGGAGGAAAACCTTCTTGTGGCATGGTACACATCCTCCATGCCTACCAAGACAGTGCTTGTTGCCCAATGTTCAGAAGAAGCTCAAGGGTACCACCCATCTTTCTTAGCCAAGAAGGCGAAGATTTGCTCTTCTGACTGGCTTGATTATATTAATGCCTTTGTTCCTTCCTCCCCCATGCCATCTCCCATAATAGAAGCATCCACACCTTCTCTTCCTCTTCTGAAGCAGAAGCATCTATACCTTCTCCTCCACCAACTCTTTGCTGGACAGAAAAACTGAGGCTTGCACTCCCCATGAATGAAGTCTTTTCACCTTACAAACCTCCATCATTTCTACTCCAGTTGAGCGAAAACAGGCTCAACTTCTGCTTGCAGCTTTCTCTCACTTGCCTTTCAATGTGCTTGAGGACGCAGTCCCTCTCAAGAACTTTAATGGGCTTGTGACATTCTGACTAGGAGCCATGTCCTTAATCCCCTTGCCCAAGCAGAACTTCATACGTTCCTGGACCAACTTCCATTGCTCCTTTACTGGCATCGAAATTCCAAGGTTACTACACAAATTTGGACCAACTTTCGTCTCTCCGAATTCAAGCCCAATACGAAGCAGAGAACTTCATCGAAGAATTCGATGATTCAAGAATAAAGATTCTGCGTATTGGGATGATTTGGTCCTAGATGAAGTGGAACAAAATTGAGAGAGGAAGCATTCGAAATAAAGGCTGAAGAGCTCTACTATGAAGTGAGAGCACACCAACTATCAGCCAACATTAGAAAGAATAGAAGATATAAATAAAGAAAGAACAGAAATTTATTGATCACTGTGGATCAAATTTCATGATCTTGTCATTTACTCTATTCCTTACTTTTATGAACTTGAGTTCATACCCAGATAGGGTTACTTGATGTAACTGCTTGGCTTGAATATAAACAAAGTTTTTCTGCATTGATTTTGTTTGACTCTGTTTCCTTTTGTCTTTAAAAGCCAATTCAGAGCTTCGAATTGAACAATCTCATCCTTAGAATCTGGACTCAATTGTTTTTAATGAAACACTAAAAAGAACCAACATGTCTTTTCCAATTTATGGAGTAAAGTTGACAATTCTGGCTGATATCATCTGGAATTAGTGTTTCAATTTAAACATTTATCCTTCAAACTAAATATAACCAATACATGGTCATGGTTGATATAGCCAGTCAATTTTAAATTGACCATTTTGACTTCGAAGAGCAGTCCATGCTGTTTTAGTTTAAAGACAATCTCCTTTTATAAAAACCAACGATTGGTTTTGATGTTTCGAATAGCAATTTCTTAAAGAATCCTAAGTTTTGCTTCGAAGGCCGTTATTTCATTAATAACCCTCAAACAGGTCTTTAAACCTTTGAAGTAGACCAATACTCGAGCATTCTAGTATCTTTAAGCATGTAGTATGCTTCGAAGCCGGCTCCTGTTATATTTCGAAGCCGTCGTTGTTTGATTTTTGGCGCCAAAATTTGGCTTCGAAGCCAAATACTCTCCTTCGAAGCTAGTCTCAGCATCTGAGTTGTGTTTTTCCCCCAAAAAGTATCAATATTGAGGGAAACTCCTCGTATTCGTATTTTTAGTACTTAACGACTTACGCAATATATTTTTCAGACACAAAGGCTTTTTAAAACCCTCTTGTTTCGTGTTCTGAAATCACTTGCTTTTTACAAAACCTTCTGTCTACCGATTTCTCTCCTTCTTCATTTTCTGACAAAGCGTACTATCAATGGCTTCTTCTTCACCAAAAGTACCAGTCATAGAGCGTGTGAGCTCATCTGTAGCTTTGAAAAGGCTTATTGACGCAGAATGTGAGAAGTACAAGGCTGGGAGAAAAGCGCTATTCGATGGGCGTATCTTTGTCCCTCGTCGCCATGAGCAGCAAGACTACGTGCTTGGACCAATATTCAAGGAGGTCCTTACTGAGCTCCCAACCTTATATCCACGTCTGGAGGACCAATGTCTCCTTTATGAAGGTGGCCTCGACTGGAGGAACTGGAGGATCAATCGCCCTCACCGATGCTGCTGGCCCACGATGAGACCGGAATGGCAAGAATGGTATGACCGGGTCATCCCTGCTAGGACACTGGACCTTCAAGAGCTCTGCCTCCTCGATGCTCTCCGGCTATCTAGGGTAACTATCTCAGAGGACCCTTTCCTAGTTCCTGCTGCTTTATGTTTTTGGAACCCTATCTTTAATTTTTTCCAATTCAGATGTGGGATGATGGCCCCTACTATTCTTGACATTTGCCATTTATTAGGAGTATCCCCTATTGGTACTCCCATCACACCGGATTTCCCTGACTTAACCGTCCCTTTCTCCTCCCTTCTCTTAACTCATCTTACAGTGATTTTGTTAACGCTGAGAATAAAAGAGAGGGCCCAGTAACTGATAGGGAATTCTTTTCCTTCTTACTTTATTGGCTCTGCAAATTCCTCTTCTGCACCTCCTCCCAAAGAATCATGCCTGAATTTGCTCCTCTTGCCAAAGCCTTTGTTTTGCAGAAAAGGGTAGCTTTAGCCCCATATATTCTAGGCCATGTATACAGAGTTTGTTCCCTCTTCTGTGAAAACCCTTAGATGCTAATCAAGGGGGGCCATTCTGGATCCTTCAGCTTTGGCTTTTTGCCTATTTTACTGAATTACAATCCAAATGCCTTAAATTTTCTGGGCTACATCTCTTACCCATGGCATAAGACTGGCCAATGCTTCACTCTATCCTTCTACTTTTGCCTTTTATTTTCTCCTTCTTCCACCAACTACCAGCTGCCCTTTCTGTTCATCGTTTCCGTCCCTTCGACGCCAGCATAGGTCCAGCTTGGTTGAGTCATTTCTTGAGTGACAGGCTCTGTACTTTGCCTATTCACAAAGATATATGAGCTTCCTTTCTGATTCCTAGGAAGCTATTTATTGGGACTACGAACCCCAGAGCTTACAAATGCATATCTGAGCCTTATTGTCCTGCTCAATTTGCTAGACAATTTGGCTTCACACAAGGGGTCCCAATACCTCTCTGCAGCAACACCAATCTGAGCCTCACCAGGAGAGATTTGAAGGTTCGAAAGTCAAGGCTAGAGAAGAGCAACTTTCAAATTTATAGATGACTTGGCCAATTTTGAGTACACCCCTTTCATTCCTCAAGGCACCTTTCTGAAGAGATACCAGACTGGTGGTGGGTGAGCAATATGGAAGTTTATTTGGCCATTTCACCTCAAAACCTACTAAAGGTGTTGGATGTGCCTAAGTCCAAGGAACTAGAACTGTTACTCCTTCCACTGTGCCTCTTCCGACTCAGTCCATTCCTACTACCTCAACTCCTCCTAAAGTCACTCGGGTTCTTCGAAGAAAGGTATATACCCTTGTTTTCTTCCTTTTTAGACTATCTCTATAATGCTGGTTATCTTATTCTTAATTCTTCTTCTGTGAAGGTGGTCAACAGCAAAGAAGAGGAGACTGCTCGAGATTGAAAAGAAAACAACTGAGGAAAGAAGAAGAAGAAGAAGAAGAAGAAGAAGAAGAAGCAGATCAAGGGCACGAGTCACCCTTGATAAGGGGGAAAAAAGTGACTGATTTGGTTCAAGAGGAAACAGCTGCTAAGAAGGTAGAGGAGCTTATTTTTAGGGAATCCGAATCTCAGACTGCAGAAGCTGAGAAGACAATTGAGGAGCAGACAATGTCAATTCAAAGAAAGAAGAGAAGAAAGATTACTGTCTCTCCTTCTGACTTTGCTGAGGACTCTGATTCTGAGACAATTGCCCAAGCAATAGAAAAAGAGAAGGAAAGTGACTGCTTCAAACACTGCCTTGGTTGAAGATCCCATTCATGAGGCAGCTGCCAAGGCCGCGGAACAAGAACATTCCAAGGCCATAATTGTCTTCGAAAGGGCTGAGAAGAGACGGCAGCAACGATTTCTAAGAGAGAAAGCTGCTGTTGTTGATGCATTGCAAAGGGAAACGGCAAGAAGGCAACAGACTGCCGAACATTACTCCCTTCGCAGCTCTCCTATTAGTGCCAGTGCTTCTGGAACAAGTAATTTCTTTTATGCCTCTATTCTTTTCTTGTCGAATCTTTAATGCTGAGACTTGACATTTCTTTACATTTCTTCTTTTGCAGCAACAACCCCTGAGCTTATCCCTTTGAGCCTTGCTCCTCTTTCTCTCCAAGGACATTCCAACTGCTCTCTCTTCTTCGAAGGCAGCTAATTTCCCATTGAGGGTGCTGGTAGCTCTCCAACTCATAGTTCATCACCTTTGCCTACTTCCAGCCCCTCTTCACTTGATTCGTTGGTGGCTAAGACCATAGAGGCTGCCAAAGATGCTCCACCCATTTCTCCTATCCCCATGCATTCCTTGTGTCTTCCACCACAACACTCACTGCCTCTCTCATGTCTATGGATGAGGTTGATGTTTTTGAGGCCAGATTAGCTAGTCTTTTGACATACCTTCTACCTCTCCAACATCCAGTGTTGAAGCTGAGCCATTAGTCTTGGCTGATTCTTTGCTAGAGATTCTTGAGAGTTCTTCTCTCCAGCAGCAAGCCTTCTGCACCTTTGATAGATATAGACATATGCCTAGAACTGCTAACTCTTTCTCAAGGATTCCCTTCGAGGCTCTGCAAAGGCCAATAATCAGAAATGGATTCCTTCAATGCTGCAAAATTGCTGAGCAGTCTGGCATGAATGCTTCAAGTCATCTATCTCAGGCAGCAGCTACTGTTGATTTCTATCTTAACATTTGTCATGCTGCTAAGGCTGCGGACGAGAAGCTAGCTAGGGACCAGAGTTTTGTTTCTCAGGTGCATACGAAGTATCAACTCTGAAAGAACAACACTCCTCTGCCTCCCACTTTCGAGTCCAGCTGCTGGAAAAGAAAGCTCAACTTGAAGAGGAGTTAGCTGCAGTAAACCAGGCCTTGGTTCGAACTGACACTAAATTGCAAATCACTAACCAAGAACTGGCCGATCGCAAAGAAGACATGGCTACAGCTATTCAGCTAGTTCCCTCTCTTAGCAATAGGAAATCTATTGTACAAAAACAATTAAGACATTGTAATGATTTCTGGGCCAATTTGTGGCACAATGTACTTAATCTTTATAAAAGAACAAATTTTTGTCTATCATTTGAGCAGTCTTGTGTTTTGTATTTAATATTTATTTATTCCTTGTGTTTCCCAAATGGTTGGAAAATAAGGCTTCAAATATCTGCCATTAATCTTTTTGGGATGTACATACCCATTCAGATTTCTCAAATGGTATGCTCCAAAAGGCAGAACTCTATGAATTTGATATGGTCCTTCCCAGTTAGGTGACCATTTGCCAAACTTATGGCTTTTAATTCCTATTGGGAGTATTGTTTTCCATACCAAATCACCTTCATCAAAGCCAATGTGTTTGACTTTCTTGTTATAATTCTTGGCTGCCTTCTTCTTTTGGAAAAGAATGCTATTTAATGCCAAAATTCTGGCTTCATCTATGCCTTCTAACTCCAAGCACATACTTTGATGGTATTGCTCAGGATCTAACTGATCTTGGCATCTTACCCTCAAAGATTTACATTAATTTCCACAGGTAAAACTGCATCATGCCCATATACTAAGGCATAAGGAGTGACTCCTGTGCTTGATCTTGGGGAGGTTCTGTAAGCCCATAAAACATCCAACAAAAGGTTATGCCAATCCCTGGGATTATCCTCCACAACCTTTTGTATTCCTTTTTTCAAGGACTTGTTGGATGATTCAGCTTGACCATTGGCTTGTGCATAATAGGTGTGGAATTAACAAGGCTAATTCCAAACTCTGCCACAAAAGACTTCACCATTTTCCCATCGAATACAGTCCCATTATCCACAGTAATGGTTTGTGGGATGCCAAATCTATGGATCAAGTCTTTAATGAACCCAATGACCTCTGTTTGATCTACAGCCTTGTATGGCTTGGCTTCGACCCACTTAGTGAAGTAATCAGTGGCCACTAGAATGAAACAATGATGCTTCGAAGAAGGTGGGTGTATTTTTCCCATCATATCCATGGCCCATCCTCTGAATGGCCAAGGCTTCACTACTGCATGTAGGTCAGTTATGGGCACATGCCTTATTGTACCATGCTTTTGACATGCCTGGCAACCCTTTGCATATTCTATGCAGTCTTTAAGGATAGTTGGCCAATAATAGGAATGTCTTCGAAGCAACCATCTCATCTTTACACCAGGTTGATGAGCACCACAAATGCCTTCATGAACCTCAGCCATAGCTGTTAATGCTTCTTTTGGGCCTAAACATTCCAGCAATAAGCCATCTCCCCCCCTTTTATAGAGAGCATTACATATATCATATATTGCATAGACTGCAATTTGATTTTCCTGCTGGCCTTCGAAGATGGACCAGCCAAGTACTGCATTATTGGATGCCTCCAATCTTGTTCTTGTAAGTCATTATGATTGACTTCCAAGACCACATTCCTTTTATTCAAAGGTGGTATTAATCTTTGATATGTTGTTTGGCTTATGTCCCTTTGGGTATTATCCCTTCTCTTGAAGTTCGAAGCTTTCTGAGCCACATCATTAGCTCTATTGTTCAAGAATCTTGGAACATGAGTTACATTTGCTATTTGAAACTGAGAAAGCAAATGCAATGCAACAACATAGTATGGCAAAATACTTATGCTTTGACACTTGAAAACCCTTTCACTTGGTTAACCACCAATTGAGAGTCTCCAAATATGTCAACTGCATGTACTTGTAATCCAATAAGAATTTCTAGTCCCACTATTAAGGCTTCATATTCAGCCTGGTTATTGGAACAAGTGGCTTCATCCACTCTGAAACCATGTGTGGTTTCTACCCCCTGTGGAGATTTAATCACAATACCAATTCCAGTTAAACCATTGGCTTTCGATCCATCGAACCACATCTGCCATGGCTCAACACTAGCCATACCAAGCTCCATTATCTCTTGGCTTCTGTTTGAGATGGATGGTCTGCCAGAAAATTGGCTAAAACTTGCCCTTTTACTGCCCTTTGAGGGACATATTCTAGATGAAATTCTGACAAGGCTAGTATCCACTTGCCAATTCTCCCCCTCAACATAGGTCTGGATAACATGTATTTAACCAAATCTGTGGTTGCAATTACCAAGACAGTTGTAGGTAAAAGATAATATCTTAATTTCATCGCAGCAAAATACAAAGCAAGACATAGCTTTTCAACAGCTGAATATTTACATTCACAAGAATTTAAAAACCTACTAAGGTAATAAATGGCTTGCTCCTTGCCTTCTTCATTGTCTTGGGCCAAAAAAGCTCCCAATGAATCTTCTGCTGCAGCTATGTACAACTTCAAGGGCTTGTTCCCTTTGGTGGCATCAGCACTGGAGGGTTGGCCAAGTAGGCTTTGATACCTTCGAAAGCAATTTGATGCTCTGCTGTCCACACAAATTCCTCTTCATCTTTCAGCCTTAACAAGGAAGAAAATACTTTAGTTTTCCCTGCAGTGTTAGAGATGAACCTTCGAAGAAAGTTAACCTGCCCAAGGAACCTTTGTAATTCTTTCTTACTTGATGGAGGCCTGGCTTCAATGATGGCTTTGGCTTTATTCTGGTCAATCTGTATTCCTTTCTTGTGTACCACATAACCCAAGAAGTTTCCAGATGATACGCCAAAAGCACACTTAAGAGGATTGAGCTTCAACTTGAACTTCCTCATTCTTTCAAAAGCTGCTTCTAAATGAAACAGATGCTCCTCCATGGACTGGGATTTCACTACAATGTCATCAATATAACACTCTAGATACCCTCCAATGAGGTCATGAAAGATAGTGTTCATAGCCCTCTGGTATGTAGCCCCAGCATTCTTTAAACCAAATGGCACATTTTAACCCATTCGGTGCCAATATTCCCAGGACATCTGAATGCTGTCTTGTGGATATCCTCCTCTGCAATGCAGATTTGGTTATAACCAGAGTGCCCATCCATCATTGATAAAATCTGATGTCCTGCTGAACTGTCTACCAGCAGATCCACTATAGGCATAGGGTACTCATCTTTGGGAGTTGCTAGATTTAAGTTTCTGAAATCGATGCATACCCTCATTTTGCCATTCTTCTTGACTACAGGCACAATATTAGATAGCCATTCAACATACCTGGCTGTCCTAATAAAGCCTGCCTTGAGTAGTCTAAGAATTTCTTCCTTGACTTTCTGAATTACTTCTGGACTCATTCTTCTTGGTTTCTGCTTGTATGGCTTGAAATTAGGCTTCATAGGGAGCCTATGTTCCACTAATGACCTATCCAATCCTGGTAGTTCATTGTAAGACCATGCAAAGCAATCTTTGTATTTCTTTAGAACAACCAACAACTGGTCTCTGTCCAGAGCATTCAAACAAGCACTTATATAGGTGGGCTGCTGCACAGAACCTTCCCCTAAATTCACTTCTTCTAAGGGTCTTGTGTCTGAGAACTCATTGAAGCTTCTTCTTTGGTTTCTTCAACCTTCGAAGCAACCTTCTTACCTTGTTCTGCTCCTAGGTTCTTTAATTCGACATCTCTGCCCTCTTCTTCATAGACAAAATCTGTCCACAAGGCATCTTCTTCCTGTATCTCCTGGACTTTTGTTTCAATGTCCAATGCACAGTATTTCCCAAGGGTCAAAATTCTGACCTGTTGCTGCTCTTGTTCACAGCCAATTATCATGGCTTTTCTCTCTTGCTTCTGTACTTTCTGGACTATTGCTTTTACGTCCAATGTTGAGAATTTAATCAGAGCCAAAGACTTGGCTTCTTGTTCTTCATCTCTTTGCCTACAACCAGGCATCATTGTCATCTTTAACGACAACCTCTTCATCAGCACTCTCTTGGACTAAGTGCTTCAGGTGTGTCACTTCCTCATCAGCCGTCACTTCGGCTGAGCCATCAGCTTTCCTCAGTATACTGAGTGGTGTCACTCCCTCAATATACAGCTTGGCCTCTGCAAAGTCTGCACAGGCTATGAAGGGTTGAGGATCTGCATCAATCTCCTCTGTCTCTCCATTGCCCAAAGCCATCATGATCTTCTGATGCAAAGAGGAAGGCACACATTTGTTAGTGTGGATCCAATCTCTCCCAAGTAAAGCATTATATTTAGCATTGCTGTCGATTACGAAGAATGCTGTCATGCAGTCCCTGGTTCCCACACTCAAGTTAATGGGTAGAATCCCTTGAGCCATCTGTTTATCTCCAGCAAAGCCAGCGATGGTTGTGCTGGTTGGGATCAACCTGGGGTTCTTTTTCCCTAGTTTCTTCAAAGAAGATTTCGGTAGTAAGTTCACTGCTGCCCCATTGTCTATCAGGACTCGATTCAGTTGTATCCCATCGAAGAAAGCCTTGATGTACAAAGGCTTGACATGTTGTGTCATGGAATTCGAGGGATATTCAAAAGGATATGAGAGGTTGATGCTCACCTCTTCCTCGCTCTCACATTCAGTTTCCATCGGGATAGCCATCCCAGGACCATCCTGTACCATACTCACTTGTGATTCCTCACTGGAGACAGGAATAGGATCCATGTCTTGGTCCTCATCCTCAGCCTGGAACTCATGAGGCAATATGTGTACCATATTGACTGATACTGGAGGAAATGAGCCAAATTGGATGGCTGGCTGTACCTTCCTCCCCTCTTGGCTACCTTGCTTGGTGTCTTCAGCAGCATCCTCCATGCTGCACTCTGGCACTTCATTGATAACTGATCCCTTCGAAGGATCTTTCTCAACTGGTTCTTCAGTCAGAAATGTTTGTTCAGCCATGAAGGCTTCGAACATTTCTTCTTCTGCCATTTCCTTCTTTTGGCTCATGCCAATCTCTTCTTCTGTTTCGCTGTCACTTTCCATCAGGGCCTTCTCCAACCCTGCCAAACTAGACTTCTCTCTGGCCTTTAGTTCAGAATGAACCTGGGCCAACTGTTCTCTGCTACAAACCACTTTGCTTTGTAGAGTCGGTTTTGGAGTATGGTCTGACTTCGAGTCTTCTTTCCTTCTGTCTTAACCAGTGAAGAACTCTCTCCACTTTCTTTCAAATCTTGCTGGTACTGGGTGTACCTGCGCTGAATTTTCCTCCTTTGTGATCTGGAAATGACTGGAACCATATCTGGTTCCTTTGTCTTTGGATGTTTCAGCAATACCCAGTTGTTCGGAGCCACCAAAGGAGGCTTGACCATCCTGCCTTGGTTTCCAACATCCCTTTGGGCAGGCACCTCCCTAGGCTTGTTCTGCATTACAAACCAATCTGGGACCCCAGGTACCCACGAACTTGCTGACTCAGATGTTGAACTGCTTTTTTCAACCTTCGAAGCCATCTTCGAAGCTGGCTGTGAAGGTAAGTGCTTGAATCTGGTCTCATGTTTCGAGCCTGATTCTGGCCTTCGATGGAGGTGGCCACTTTCTGCTCTTCGTGAGGTTGGTCTAGGGGGCCAATCTCTGGCTTTAGTCCCATAACCTGAACTCCTCTCCAATCTTCTTTCAGAATGGCTGCTCTCCATTCTGTAGTAGTTAGGTGGCCTAGACTCATACAAGGGCCTCTTGCCTTTATCACGCATTCTGTCTACTGCAGGCTCAACCACTAATGGTCGCTGCCTATCACTAGCCGGATACGGCCTTTTGTTGTAAGCATTGGTTGACTTAGGACGTCTCTGAACATCCCTATAGTATTGCTTCCCATCAATTGGAAGCCCCTTCAACCATTTGTACTCAGTCTGCATCTGGGACACATCCTCTGCATTACAGCTGCTTCCAAGGAATCGTCATCCAGTGCTTCTTCATCAGAGTGTTCTTTCTGATGTGAGAAACCTTGTCCAATAACTGGTGGGTTTCTAGTATCCTTCTTGGCAGTTGTCTGGTTGGCAATATGCATTTGCACATTGACCTCTTCCAATTCCTGCAGAGATAAATTCTGAAAGTTTGGTACAACCACATTAGCTGCGCTTTCTCCAACTTCTGGAAACGGGTTACTGTCAATCCCCATGGCCTTTTCTGTTTTGGCTGGGAACTTCAAACTTCCTTTCCGAATTTGCTCTTGGATCCTGTCTCGAAAAACAATGCAGTTTTTAGTCGAGTGAGACCAAGAGTTATGCCATTTACAGTATACTTTTCCTTTAAGTTCATCTGGAGATGGCAGTTTTACTCCTTTTGGTAACTTAAGGAAATTGGCTGCAAGCAAATGATCAAAAATGTCATCTGCTTTTGTTAGGTCGAAAGAGTACTTTCTGTGAAAGTCTTTCTTTTTAAACTACTGGTCGATGGTTGTATCCTTATGAATTAATGCTTCACAGATTACAGGTTCTTTGCCCACAATCTCTGCTGCATCGATCTCATAATTTGGATCTCTATAATATGTCTTGTACGAGGCATTATTTCGATCTTGTTCCTCTTCTAGTAATGCTTCATATCGAGACACCTTATAGGTTAGTTCGACCAAATCCCTGAATTCAGTTGAATCAAACTTCTTTCGAAGCCTGAACTCTAAACCGTTTTGAGCCAATCTTACGAATTCTGGCTCTGGTAGGATGACTCTACATTTATTTCGAGCCCTTTTAAATCTGGCAATAAACTGAGTAGCCTTTTCTTCAGGCCTTTGACTTAATCTTGCCAAGTCTGCCATGGAAACCTCTGGCTCCGATTGGAAGAATTGGGTATGAAATGCCTCTTCTATTTGTTGCCAAGTTTGAATGGAGCCAGGTGTAAGGTTGATGTACCATACAAATGCTCCCCCAGTTAGAGAATTTGGAAACAATCTCAGTTTCATATAGTCATGATTAGTGAATTCACCGCATTGAGCAGCAAATCTAGCAATATGCTCTACTGTTGACTGATTTCCAGTTCTATAGAAGAGGGTAAAATCTGGTATTCTGAACCCTCTTGGGTATTCATGTACCCTATCCACCCATTCTGGGTATGGTTTTCTGTATACAGGAGTCTGGACCCCCCGAGCCATCGGTCCACACATCTCCCTAACAATATCAGCAATTTGGTCCCTAGGGACCATATTTTGTGCCTGCTGAACCACTACTGGAGGGACAAACACAGGATTTGGTGGACAACCTTGTGCTTGTGGTCCTCTTGGTCCATAAGGTGGTAAATTTGGGACTGGTTGCCCCTGTGGTGCAGGTTGCTGTTGGGGGTGTGGGTAACCCCTTTGAGCCTGTCCTGCGAAAGGGCCTGCGAAAGGTGCTGGGACAGGTGTTGTGTCCCTTCCATTTGCAGGCCAACCTTCCAACCCCGGGTATAAATTCGAATAAGGGATTATTATACCCCCTAGTGCCAGGTATGGCTTCGAACATGGGATTTGTAACCATTCTTACGCCAGTTTCTTGTACTTGACCAGATCCACCAACTTGTGTGGCTTCATTGTTAAGTACTGAGGCATTTTGGCCTGTTATAGGCCTCGAAATGGGTTCATACCAAGACTGAGGTGATGGTCTCTCATAGTTCTGGTTACTAGTTTGACCATTAGAATGTCCATTAAATTGCATAGGCTGTTTATCTCTAGCCAATCTTTGCTGAGGGACATTCAAAACTTCCTCTGTATGTCTTGTGTTTGTTGGTTGGTGGTTATTCATTCGATCCAAAAAGGATGTTGCCCACCTTTCCATTGTGTTCATCAATTGTTGTCCCATGGCATCTACTAAGCCATCCCATGGATTGGTTGGCTGAATAGATGGAACAGTGGATGGTCCAATTCCTTGGTTTCGTCCAATATTATGAACATGTGGTTCTTGTCCCGAAGTACTGGTCTGTTCGACCATGGTTCGGATAACATGGGAGTTTCCACAGGATGTGTTACCACATTATCCTCTGGATTAGGTATTTCTACCTCTCCTTCTACGCCTTCTTCCAAGCATTCATTTTCTCCTTGTCGTCTTCGTCTAGCCATTTTAACAAGTCCCACTGGGCGTGCCAAAAATATATGTTGGCTTTTTGGCTTTCGAAGGGTATTTTAGTAAATGCGAGCGTGCCAGCAAGGATCAATCAGTCCTTACAGAAATTATAATTGCCAACCAATTATCAGACGATTGTGTTATAGTTCTTTCAGCCTCAATGAAGAGGACTTTTACTGGTGGCTTAACTTAGGAGAAATTAAGAGAAATAACAATTAATATGAGGAACAATCGAAGTATTTCATTAACATGAACACTTACAATGGTCCAAACTCAGCCTCGAAGAGGTTTACAGCAACAGTCTACTTGGATCTACTTGAAACTACTCCTATGAATCGAAGTGCAGTGCAGGTATTTAAAGTGCAAGAATGTAAAGAACGGGTATTTAAAGTGCAAGAAATGTAAAGACTGAAAATGTAAAAACTGGGAAAGAAAATATGTAAAGTAAGACTGGTTTGTATGATCTGAGTCTGGGGGTTTTTTCTGGGGACCTCCTTGCTATTTATACTCCTCAAGGATGACCATCGAACTGCACTTCAAACTGTCGAACCGCTCCTCCATAATTGCTGATCATGCTGCCTTAGAAGTAGTTCCACTACGCCTTTCCTTGCAGTTGAACTTCCCTCTTGGATTTGAATTTGAATATAAGCAACCGTTGAAGCCACGTCATCTTGTATTTCTTTATTGATCCTGTGTTACCCAGATCACGTGAGAACCAATTTTCACCGACATGTGTACGATCACGATTGAAGACTTGAGGAGTCTCCCCATATTACCCTTGCTTTGCCACGTGTCGAACTGTAATTGGCTTTTACAAAATATGTAGCCAACAGTTACTAAAATATATTTTACTTATGTTTTGACTTACCAAAATCTGTTTTATACAAGTTATGTTTTATTAGTATATTAATAAAAGTTATGTTTTATAAAGGTTTCAGTTACGTAGTTTTATTTCTGAACCCTATTTGCTTAAAAGGAAACCCATGGATATGGTTGTTTATATTTTAAAGAATATTTGGCTATGACCTTATATACAATTATGTTTTGTAAGTACCACCACGGGAGTCTCACGCCTTGGGGGACTTAGATAACCATTGGCTTCTATTTGACCACTTTGTGGTCCTCTGTTTGTCATGGATCCATTGACCTCTGTTCTGTGCGGAGCAAAGTGCTGTGCGGAGCTAAGTGCTACACTATTGTGAGAGCCACCTCTAGAATCCGTACGAGCCACCTCTTGAATCCGTACCTCTGTTATGTGCGGAACTAAGTGCTACACTATTGTGAGAGCCACCTCTAGAATCCGTGCGAGCCACCTCTTGAATCTGTACCTCTGTTCTGTTCTGTACCGTGGTTATGATCATTTACTTACATAATATATGTATTTCAGTTATGCTACTTAAATGATTTGTTTATGTAAATGTTTTGGCCTAACTAACGATCCATGGTTATTTCGTGTCCCTTATAGTCTTCGTATAATATTTCTCACTTTGCCATGTGCTTATAGTTGTTTATCAATTTTCAGGAAATAATGCAATTCAGAAATAGCCTTTGGAAAGTCTTAGATGCGGGGCTGCGGAATAAACACACACACAGTATTTTTATGATATTTTTATATGTAAATATCGGCCTTTTTGGTCAATATATTTTGTAATAAAAATAGAAGCTCCAATGATTATTTTGGTACCCTCATTTAAATATTTCTTTCTTTTGCGTTTATTGATTTGTTTAAGAATTGGCCGTAGGTAACTTCAGTTACTGGCCATCACGATGCTTAACCCTTGGGTACGGGGAGCGGGTCGTGACAAATGATATCAGAGCAATGGTTTATAAAAAAAAAAAAAATCATCATTGGAGCATAGGACACATACACATTTAAGAAGTATGGTAACGGGTAATTAGTACATAAATATTGCATTTTGTTAGTCGATTTAATTATATTATAATTTTATATGATTATATATATATAATAAATTTTTTTTTTTAGTGTGCCTAATTTGTGAAGGATATTAGATATAATTTATATTTGTTCTAATAAAAGAAGGACAAGAAAAGAAGGATGTCGGGCTCAAGCACTCACCAAAATTATAATGTAATTAAATATATATATATATATATATAATTTTCAGTTCAGTATTGAAAATTTTTTTTTTATTTATTTGATGTTTTTTTTAAAAAAAAAAGTGGGTTCAAATTTTAAAGATATTAATTTCGAAACTATTTCCCATTAATGAAAAGTTCATCTCAAAATTTTCAATTCTTGCATATAATTCTGTCATTGTGTTCTTATTTTATTTATTTTTATTTATTTTTATCGTAAATAAAACGAGTGAAATTTTTTTAAAGTCACCTATTATTTCTCATTTCGGCTCAAACTAATTTTTGACAACTAGACAGTAAGTTATTTTTGGTAAAAATTTTTTTTTGACGTACTATTTTCTATCGGATTAATCATCTAATATATATATTTATCAGAGTGCGCAGCGGATAGCTTACACATATGACAAATTTCGAGAACGAAATTTTAAAAGGGGGGAACATTGTAACAGCTCAGATTTTTAATTATTCTGTAGAATTTGTACTAATATTATTTAATTTCAGTTCGGAAAAAATATAATTTATTATATATTATTATGCGTAATTTTGTAAAATAATATAATTATTAAAAGTTTAGGGGTTAAAATATAAATAATAATATAGATAATATTAATAATAATAATAATAAGTGTGGTATTAAAATAAATAATTAATTTTATGTTGGTATACGATAAAATGTAATTTATTTAAGAATTAAGTTATTTATATAATTATATTAAAATATTAGGTAAAAAGTAATTATCTTAAATATCTATTAAGGATAATAACGAATCTATATAATTAATTATCGTTTCAGTGAAATGATTTCGGGGCCGGCCACGCGTTAGTCAGTAAATGGGTTCTCCTTCCTATTTAAGGAAGAGTTGATTCGGCTGAGTGAAAAGAAAAGAAAGGAGAAAAGTGAGAAGGAAAGGAAAGGAAAGGAATAAAAAAAAAGAGAAGAAAAAGGAAAGGATAGTGGAAGGTGAAAGGATTTTTGATAATGGAATGAAAGAATAAGGTATTAAAATTAACGACCCCGCTACGTAGCTCGAATCTCTGGCTCGAATCTGTGGCTCGACACCAAAACGACGTCGTTTTGGTGTCTTTTTTTTTTTTTTTTTTTTTAACTTTTTCCGTGTTTTCTGAAGATGAACAAGAAGAAAAAGAAGAACAGAAGAAGAAGGAGCAATTAGTTCAAACAAATCACCCGAGCAGAGAGAGAGAGATCAAACAAATCAAACCCAAATTTCTGCAAATTTCTGCAGATCATCATCAGATCAAAGTAAGGAGCAATTAGTAAACTTGGGTTTGAAAGTTGGGTTTGAAAGTTGGAAGAGCATGATGATCAGATTTAAGATTTAAGATGATCATGATGATCATTATGATCATGATCAGATGATCTCTGCAAATCAAGAACAGATCAACCAAAAGTTGGGTTTGAAAGTTGGAAGAGCACAGTAAGAAGAGAAAAAATTTCTGCAGATCATCATCAGATCATCAAATTTCTGCCGATCAAGCCAATCGAGCCCCGGATACTGCAGAAATTTCTGCAGACATCATCATCATCTTCATCATCTTCTCCTCTCTTCCTCTTCAGATTTTTTCCTGGATCAGATTTTCTGTTCAGATTTCAGATTTTCTTCTCCTCTCTTCCTCTTCTTTCTCTCTTCCTCTTTTCCTCTTTTCCTCTTTTCTCCTCTCTCTCCCTCTTTTCTGTTCGAGCCATTATTCGAGCCGTATGTGTCGAGCTACCAATCTTTTTCCTAAAATTAAGGTGAGTTATATTATATCTTGAGTTACCAAAATATATTTTACTTATGTTTTGACTTACCAAAATTTATTTTATACAAGTTATGTTTTATTAGTATATTAATAAAAGTTATGTTTTATAAATGTTTCAGATACGTGGTTTTATTTCTGAACCTTATTTGCTTAAAAGGAAACCCATGGATATGGTTGTTTATATTTTAAAGAATATTTGGTTATAACCTTATATACAATTATGTTTTGTAAGTACCACATGGGAGTCTCACGCCTTGGGAGACTTAAATAACCTTTGACCTCTGTTTGACCACTGTGTGGTCCTCTGTTTGTCATGGATCCATTGACCTCTGTTCTGTGCGGAGTTAAGTGCTACACTATTGTGGGAGCCACCTCTAGAATCCGTACGAGCCACCTCTTGAATCCGTACCTCTGTTATCTGCGGACCAAAGTGCTGTGTGGAACTAAGTGCTACACTATTGTGGGAGCCACCTCTAGAATCCGTACGAGCCACCTCTTGAATTTGTACCTCTGTTCTGACTGTCACTTCTGTGACCTCTGTTTTGTTCTGTACCGTGGTTATGGTCATTTACTTACATAATATATGTATTTCAGTTCTGCTACTTAAACGATTTGTTTATGTAAATTTTTTGGCCTAACTAACGATCCATGGTTATTTCGTGTCCCTTATACTCTTGGTATAATATTTCTCACTCTGCCATGTACTTATAGTTGTTTACCAATTTTCAGGAAATAATGCAATTCAGAAATAGCCTTTGGAAAGTCTTAGATGCGGGGCTGCGGAATAAACACACACACAGTATTTTTATGATATTTTTATATGTAAATATCGGCCTTTTTGGTCAATATATTTTGTAATAAAAATAGAAGCTCCAATGATTATTTTGGTACCCTCATTTAAATATTTCTTCCGCTTGCGTTTATTGATTTGTTTAAGAATTGGTCGTAGGTAACTTCAGTTACTGGCCATCACGATGCTTAACCCTTGGGTACGGGGAGCGGGTCGTGACAAATGGTATCAGAGCAATGGTTTATAAAAAAAAAAAATCATCATTGGAGCATAGGACACATGCACATTTAAGAAGTATGGTAACGGGTAATTAGTACATAAATATTGCATTTTGTTAGTCGATTTAATTATATTATAATTTTATATGATTATATATATATAATAAATTTTTTTTTTTTAGTGTGCCCAATTTGTGAAGGATATTAGATATAATTTATATTTGTTCTAATACAAGAAGGACAAGAAAAGAAGGATGTCGAGCTCAAGCACTCACCAAAATTATAATATAATTAAATATATATATATATATATATATAATTTTCAGTTCAGTATTGAAATTTTTTTTTTTTTATTTATTTGATGTTTTTTTTTAAAAAAAAGTGGGTTCAAATTTTAAAGATATTAATTTCGAAACTATTTTCCATTAATGAAAAGTTTATCTCAAAATTTTCAATTCTTGTATATAATTCTGTCATTGTGTTCTTATTTTATTTATTTTTATCGTAAATAAAACGAGTGAAATTTTTTTAAAGTCACCCATTATTTTTCATTTCGGCCCAAACTAATTTTTGACAACTAGACAGTAAGTTATTTTTGGTAAAGTTTTTTTTTTGAGGTACTATTTTCTATCAGATTAATCATCTAATATATTTATTTATCAGAGTGCGCAGCGGATAGCTTACACATATGACAAATTTCGAGGACGAAATTTTAAAAGGAGGGAACATTGTAACAACTCAAATTTTTAATTATTCTGTAGAATTTGTACTAATATTATTTAATTTCAGTTCGGAAAAAATATAATTTATTATATATTATTATGCGTAATTTTGTAAAATAATATAATTATTAAAAGTTTAGGGGTCAAAATATAAATAATAATAATATAGATAATATTAATAATAATAATAATAAGTGTGGTATTAAAATAAATAATTAATTTATGTTAGTATACGATAAAATGTAATTTATTTAAGAATTATATTATTTATATAATTATATTAAAATATTAGATCAAAAGGTAATTATTTTAAATATTATTAAGGATAATAACGAATCTATATAATTAATTATCGTATCAGTTAAATGATTTCGGGGCCGGCCACGCGTTAGTCAGTAAATGGGCTCTCCTCCCTATTTAAGGAAGAGTTGATTCGGCTGAGTGAAAAGAAAAGAAAGGAGAAAACTGAGAAGGAAAGGAAAGGAAAGGAAGAGAAGAGAAGAGAAGAGAAGAAGAAGGAAAGAATAGTGGAAGGTGAAAGAATTTTTAATAGTGGAATGAAAGAGTAAGATATTAAAGTTAAGGTAAATTATATTATATCTTGAGTTACCAAAATATATTTTACTTATGTTTTGACTTACCAAAATCTGTTTTATACAAGTTATGTTTTATTAGTATATTAATAAAAGTTAGGTTTTATAAAGGTTTCAGTTACGTGGTTTTATTTCTGAACCCTATTTGCTTAAAAGGAAACCCATGGATATGGTTGTTTATATTTTAAAGAATATTTGGCTATGACCTTATATACAATTATGTTTTGTAAGTACCACCACGGGAGTGCCACGCCTTGGGGGACTTAAATAACCATTGACCTCTGTTTGACCACTTTGTGGTCCTCTGTTTGTCATGGATCCATTGACCTCTGTTCTGTGCGGAGCAAAGTGCTGTGCGAAGCAAAGTGCTACACTATTGTGGGAGCCACCTCTAGAATCCGTACGAGCCACCTCTTGAATCCGTACCTCTGTTATGTGCAGAACTAAGTGCTACACTATTGTGGGAGCCACCTCTAGAATCCGTACGAGCCACCTCTTGAATTTGTACCTCTGTTCTGACTGTCACTTTTGTGACCTCTGTTCTGTTCTGTACCGTGGTTATGGTCATTTACTTACATAATATATATATTTCAGTTCTGCTACTTAAATGATTTGTTTATGTAAATTTTTTGGCCTAACTAACGATCTATGGTTATTTCGTGTCCCTTATACTCTTGGTATAATATTTCTCACTCTGCCATGTACTTATAGTTGTTTACCAATTTTCAGGAAATAATACAATTCAGAAATAGCCTTTGGAAAGTCTTAGATGCGGGGCTGCAGAATAAACACACACACAGTATTTTTATGATATTTTTATATGTAAATATCGGCCTTTTTGGTCAATATATTTTGTAATAAAAATAGAAGCTCCAATGATTATTTTGGTACCCTCATTTAAATATTTCTTCCGCTTGCGTTTATTGATTTGTTTAAGAATTGGCCGTAGGTAACTTCAGTTACTAGCTATCACGATACTTAACCCTTGAGTACGGGGAGTGGGTCGTGACATGCCCAAACATTATGATGAGTTCAATCAAACCAAGTTTGCTAAGTTAAATCGCAAAAAAAAAATAAAAAAAATTAAAATTAAAATTAAAATTAAAATTAAAAATTAAAAATTAAAAATTAAAAATTAAAATTAAAATTTTAAAAAATTAAAAAATTAATAATAGATAGATAATTGATAGTAAAATTTTATTTTATTCAAACCACCAAATATTAAATGACCAAACATTATGATGAGTTCAATCAGACCAAGTTTGCTAAGTTAAATCACAAAATAAATAAATAAAGAAATAAATAATAGATAGATAATTGATAGTAAAATTTGATTTTATTCAAACCATCAAAAATTAAATGACCAAATATTATGATTTTTTTGATCAGAAGCAAACATTATGATGAGTTTAATCAAACCAAGTTTGAAAATCCAATGTAAGAGGAGTTAATTTGAACTCACCAAATTAATTAGGCCCAATGGTCCAAGGTTGGTAGACCCAAATTTATCGCAAGTCCAAGATTGGTTGGCCCGGATTTATCGTCATCAAACGGGCCAAATCGCTCTAAGCCTCGAAAGGGTTCAGATCTACGAACTTAGAGACTTACTTGGTCCTGGACTCAAAAGGGTATTGAGCAAGCCTAGAGATCCGAGGCACTCGGGCTTCGAACAGATTCGAACACAATTTAGAAGTCACTCCGTTAATGAGTCCCAGTATACTTGTGGGCTCGGAGCTTTTCGGGATCTACGCACCAGAACCATGGGTGTAATGGAGTTTGAACAAAGGACCCGATCAGAGGACGATGAGTGGAGATAAATTCACTCTTTGGTTAAGCTAGCCTATACCCGGGTCGACGTGGCACAATCTAGGGGGTCCTTGAGACTCGACAATTTTTGCGGCAGGGCGTTCTCTTGAACTACACCTGACCGTTTTGCGGCAGGGCGTCCTCTAGGACTACCCCTAATCTTTTGGGATGATTGGGGATCATTAATTAGATACGGCTAAGAAGAAGGGTTCATCGAGAGGTTGATCTCTTCTTCGAGGGTATTCCTCATCCTCGGAGAGGTCACCTCCTCGGATAAGGTGGTTTGAGAGAATGTTCCCCATGTGCCTTGCACATGGGCTCCATCC
The DNA here is from genome assembly GCA_030407325.1 of Camellia japonica. Lineage (NCBI taxonomy): Eukaryota > Viridiplantae > Streptophyta > Magnoliopsida > Ericales > Theaceae > Camellia > Camellia japonica. The sequence goes on from JAPPVO010000019.1 coordinate 192,306,023, forward strand.
TACATCATGAGGTGTCTATAAATAGCACCTATCCATAGCTTTACAGGAGATGGATTTTGGAGAGATAACTCTTGGGAAAAAACTAATTTCCCTTCTCCATTATCAACCTTGAAAGTGAAAGTGGGAGATCCATGGGAGAGCCTTGCCATTATTCTCTCTCTAACTACTTTTGTCTTCTTCTTCACTCAATCTCTTATCTCCATCATCTTTTTGCTTTTGTGTTCTTAATTGTGACTATTGAAGAATCTAAAGCCTCTCATCATTTCTAGAGAATTCAAGTTTTCTTCAAAGATCTTCGAATTTTCCAACAACGTTCTTGAACCTTATCATACATTTGGCGACTTCACTGGGGAGACAGATTGGTTAATAGTCTCAACAAGATTCGAAATCTACATAACTCCGGTGAAGATGGCAAGCGAAGAAGAAGTTCATCAACAAGGCTCTTTTAACGGTGGTGATGAGAGGACTCAAGTTCAAGACGCACCTCTCATCCTTGAAGCCATTTAAGGACTCCAACACACTCAACAAGAGATTCTTACAACCCTTCAAAATCTCACCCACACCTTGTTGGTGATGGGTTCGAATTTCGCATCACCAGCAACAAATGGAAGTCAAGTTGGTGCCAGCAAGCATCAACAACTTCATGGTGATGTTGGGAATGGTCAAAACCATCAAGACCCACCCCTAATTCTCCCTAAAGTTGCTCAAAATGGTGTGCAAAATCAAGTGCTAGGAGGAACAAGTCATGGCCAACCTATGGCCCATGGAGTGCAAAATCACGCACCTAGAGGATCAAGCTATGATCCAGTGGTGGTTGGAGGAGTTTCCGGCGTGATGAATGGTGTTCCAACAACTGTGGAAGTTCAAGGAAGGCCCACAGAAATTTCCCTACAAAATGGTGCTTCATCCATGCCTAATTTTGCTCCACCGATTATAAATTCTACTCATGTACTGAGTGAGTCTCCTTTGGCTCCGACAACGGCTTTCCAAGCTCAACCCGGCATACCCATGGCGTGTAACGAAGTTTATGGAACTCAATTCAACGCTCCATCACCGAATGTCATGTCCATAGATGCTAATGGTCAATATCACTACGTTTCTACACCGATGGTGAATTTTCAACACCCAAATAGCCAAGTCGCTCCAAGCTCGGTCTTCAGGTCTACAAGCCAAGTTCCAGGAATACCACCATCAAGTTCTCTTCTTCAACAATTTATCACTCTCGCCGATGCGCAAGCCATGTTCGATCTCGAACGGGGCAAGAGGACTTCACTATCTTTGCCAGATCCGAATGTCAAGCCACCATACCCTATCAAGATGTTGAGTTATCCATACCCGGAGGGGCACACGATGCCCAAGTTCATCAAATTCGATGGCAAGCAAGGAAATGCTCGAGAACATGTTGTTCGATTCATTGAGACTTTGGGGATTCATGATTCAAATCATGTCCTCCGACTAAGAGAATTCTCCAAGTCCCTCACCGACCGAGCATATAGCCGATACGTTAACTTGGCCCCAAACTCTATCCGAAGTTGGGAGGAGATGGTCAACAAATTCCACACCAAATTCTTTCAGGTGACCGAGAAAGTGACCACACTCACTCTGTGTAAGAAAAAACATCAAAAGGGTGAAGACATTCTCGAATATGTGAAGAGGTTCCAAGACAAAGCCGTTGACTGTCACGAGGCTGTAGAGGAAAGCTAATTGGTCCAAATCTGTGTTAAAGGCCCATTGAACGGGTACAAGATGCTTCTTGTTAATCACAAGCTACCTACTTTCTCGGCACTAATTAAAGCATCTCAAAACATCAACATACCTCAATGGCATGAGATCGAGTTCGAGACTAGTTATAAAACCAGCTTCAAGTCATCCTGAGGACCTTCTGTCACTACGGCTTCCGTGTCGTTTACCCGAAAGTCGTTAGGGGAGGAATTTAGAGGTCAAAAAAGGAAAAACTGCAAAGATGACATTCCTTTTCTGTATAATATTGAGGAGGTGAAGGCCTTAGTTACAGAATGGATGGCAGACGGGGAACTGAAGTTGCCTCATGTCGAAGAGCTTTTGCCGAAGAAGGACCACGAGGGCCCTAATTATTGTGTTTTTCACCGATCACTAGGACATCCTACAAAAAAGTGTCGAACGCTTAAAAAGATCTTTAGAAAGAAAGTCGAAGCTGATGAGCTAGAGTTCAAAGAATAGGGGCCTCAAGATATCTTAGAAGACGTGGCTATGATGGCGTATGATGGCCACAATCTGAGCAGCTGGTGAAAGTTTTCTGAATGGCCTTGCAACTCTAGGGGCAAATGTCAACATTCTATTGAAAAAGTCTATTTATGACATTTACAATTTGTATTTACTGCATTGTCTAAGAAGTTTCATCTTTCTTTCTTATGTTATGAAGAAATTTATTTTCTCCACATTGTGTATCTTCATTATGTTATGTTGCTTGAGACAATTTTTAATTTTTGTTGCCCCTCGAAGAAGAAAGAGGAATAGAAGACTCGATTACCAACCTGAAGGGACCTTTTTTAACACAGTAGAAGTGTACTCCCACTCGAACCTCCAAAGTGCAACCATTGCTTCCATCAATGCAAGCTTCGAGGGTTTTTTCTTGCTGAAGTAGAGTGTGTGCTTCCACTCGTGCTTCCAAAGAACATCCCTTACTTCCATCAATGTAAGCTTCAAGGGTCTTTTTTGTTGAAGCAGAGTGTGTGTTCTCACTCAAACTTCCGAAGAATAGCGCTTGTTGCCATCGGTGTGAGCTTCGAGGATCTTTCTTATCGAAGTAAAGTGTACTCCTAATCGGACTTTCGAGGGACAACCTTTGCTTCAATTGATTGCCAAAGAAAGGAGTGTGCTTCTACCCAGACCTCCGAGGGACAGCCCTTGCTTCCATTTGGACTACTGAGGAACAACCATTGTTTCCATCAGTGCGAGCTTCGAGGATCTTTCTTGCTGAAGTAGAGTGTGTGCTCCCACTCAAACTTTCGAAGAACATACCTCGCTTCCATCAGTGTGAGCTTCAAGGATCTTTTTTACTAAAGTAGTGCTCCCACTTGGACTTCCAAAGAACAGCCCTCAAGACTCAGTTTCCTGTCAGAAGAGATCTTTTTTTTGCAGAAGTAGAGTATGTGTTACTATTCGGACTCTTGAGAGACAGCCTTGCTTCCGTTTGGACTTCCAAGGGATAGCTCTTGCTTTCATTAGTGCGGATCCGAAGAACAACCCTTGCTTTCATCAATACGAGCTCCAAGGATCTTTCTTGTCAAAATAAAATGGACTGCTACTCGAACTCCCGAGGGATAGCCTTTGCTTTCATTAGCTGCCAAAGTAGAAGCGCGCATCCATTCGGGCTTTCGAGGGACAGCCTTGTTTCCGCTCGGACTTCTGAGGGACAGCCTTGTTTCTGCTCAGACTTCTAAGGGACAGCCTTGCTTCCGCTCGAACTTCCGAGAGACAATCTTTACTTCTGTTGGTACAAGCTTGGTAGACTCGATTGCCTTCCAGAGGGATCTTTCTTGCCGAAATAGGGTGTGTGCTACTATTCTGACTCTTAAGCGACAACCGTGCTTCTGTTTGGACGTCCGAGGGATAGCCCTTACTCTCATTAGTGCGGGTTCTGAGGGCCCTAAGGTCGTGGATTTTGTACAAGAATTCATTTCCGAGTATACAAGATTCAAGTGGGTCATTTTCTCTTGGATTACAGTATTCACTATTAAAGACTCAGTTTATACAAGGCTCTAACTCTGGACAAAATAAGTTCAATAACAGATTTCAAGGCTTGAGATGCAAATTTTTTTTTTTTATTTCCCATTTGTGAGCAAGATTCAACAGATTATCATACAAATTGCAAGAATATCTGTTCCAAGTCAAGATTCACATATTTCCTATTTGTGAGCGAGGTTCAACATATTATCATACAAATTGCAAGAATATCTCTTCCAAGTCAAGATTCATAGCCCAAAATTTCTTACAAAAACAAAATTCAGCAAGAGTGGTGGTTATCTCAAGATCAGGAGATCAAATTTCAACCCAAAAACTCATATATATTTAAGCAAAGCCCACAACACATATCAAATTCAGCATCAATGGGTTTTCACAAAAGGTTCTGAAGTGGGTTTTCACAAGATTTTGAAGTGGGTTTTTACAAAAAAAAAGCTTTCTCCAAAATTTTTATAAAAAAATCAAAAAATATTTACCTGCAGATTTGAAGCAAAGAAGACATCGAGAAAGTACAAGCCGGAGCTAGTGCGAGCCATGGCTGAAAGCAGCGGCAAGACCGCAAGTGTAAGACGCACACACCCAAGGTCAGCGCGAGTAGCGTGCACAAGCAGTTGGGCAAACCAAACCAATACCGCATTGGATAGGCGGCACGATTGGAAGCAGTGGTAAGGCTACAGGTGATGGATGAAAAATGCACAAGCCGCGCGAGTCGGTTGGTCGTGCGCTCAAGGCAAGTTCACCTCTGGTTCTCGCATAGAAGGGATAGATCTACAGATAATGTTTTAGTAGTGTGCATGCAGCGGTGGTCTCCAGCAACTATGGAAACAAAACCAAGCTCTGTTGGGTCCAAAACTCTGACATGTTGTGTTGCTAAACCAAAGCAAAATACCAACAGTAGCGGCACAAGAAAGCAGCAATGGCGACCTTCAGGAGAGCTGGTGTCGGCCTCTGTTATTGCAAAAGCAGAGCCTCTTTGAAAAAGATGAAATCTGGGTTGGTCTCAATTTAGAGAGAAAGTGTGCCAAAAAGTTCTGGTATGTGCCGAAATGGATTTGGCAAAAAGTAAGCTATGGATTAGGTTTAGTCCTTTCTTTAAATAAGAAAAAAAGAGAGGCATAATTCCTTGAGTATTTCCTCAAATATTCTATACAGTTCCGATTCGTAGCTCGAATTCAGCGTGGCTCGAATGGCCCGACATCAAAACGACGTCGTTTTGATGTCGTTTTGATTTTTTTCTCTCTCTCTCTGCGTTTTTCTGTAGATTTTTCGGATGAAGTTAACCAATTTTAATCAAAAGAAATTGAAAGGATGATCTAAAAATGCCCAATCAAAAGTGAAAGAGATACATTTTTCTGCAGATTTATTAAATTTAACACATTTCTTCCCTTTTTTTTTTGATTTATTAAATTTCTAAAAATGGATGATCTAAAAATGGTTTGTAAATTTAAGAAATTGTTAGATACATTTCAATCAAAACATTTTTAGATCATCATTTTTAGATCATTTTTTTTCTCTGCGCTTGAATTTGGTCTGTAAATATATACATTTTTCTGCAGATTTATTAAAAGGAAGATCTAAAAATGTAGAGAAATGTGTTATCTCTTTCATCCAATTTCAATCAAAAGAAATGGGAAGGATGATCTAAACTCACAGTTTTTTTTGGATGATCTGAAACTCATAGGATAATCTGAAACTGGATGATAGAGTTATATTGAAATTGGAGATTTTTAAAAGGATGATCTGCAGAAAAATGCAAAGAAAAGAAAGAAGAAGAAGAAGAAGAAGAAAAATGCAGAGAAAAAAAATGCAGTTCGGGCCATCATCTTCAACATCATCATCTTCATCAACAACAAAAAAAAAATTCCTCTACAGATCCGGATCATCTTCAACATCTTCAACATCATCTTCATCATCTTCATCAACAACAAAAAAAAATTCCTCTGCAGATCCGGATCAACATTATCATCATCAAATTTTTTTTTTTTTTTTTTTTTTTTTTTTGCAGATCCAGACTTAGAAAAAATGCAACATTTTTTTTTTAGATCCAGATCTGCGATCGCCTCTTCTCTTCTCTCATTTCACTCAAAAATTCCGCCGACCATTACTGCGATCCATATCTTCTCTCTCTTTTCTCTCTCTCTCTCTCTCCCTCCTCTTCTCTTCCCTTCCATCTCTGTCTCTGTGTTCGAAAGAATGAAGAGGAAAGAATGAAAAGGAAAGAAAGAAGAAAAAGAAGAAAAAAAAAAAAAAAAAAAACTGCCCAAAACGACGTCGTTTTGGGCAGTTCGGGCCATTCGAGCCAGAGCAAATTCGAGCTACGAGTCATTTTTCATATGAAAATACTGGGTGGATTGGGTTGTGGAAGATGTGAGATATAAAAAGCTGAGTATAGTTGTAGTGGGTAAGTGTGGGACACCACCATAAAAGCTAAGGGTCTGTTTGGTAACGTTTACGTTTTCAGTTTATATTTATAAAAATTTTATAAACTAGTTTTTGTTTATTTTTTATTTATTTTTAGAAAAATATAAACTACAAACACGTTTGGTAATTGACAAAATGTTTAAAAATTTAAAAATATAAAAAAGAGTGAGAAATGGCAAGTTGTGGCGAAAGACGGTGGTGGAAAGTGGTAATGGTGGGTGGTGGGTAGCGGGTGGTGGGTGACAGTGGCGGGTGGGTGGGTAACGGTGGCTGGTGGTGGGTGGTAGCGAGTGGGTGGTGGTGGTGGTGGTGGCGGGTGGTGGGTGGCGGTGGCAGGTGGGTGGCGGATGGCGGGTAGTGGTGGGTGGTGGCGGGTGGGTGGTGGTGGTGGGTGGGTGGGTGGGTGACGGTGGCGGGTGGTGAGTGGTAGCTCGTGGGTGGTGGTGGCGGTGGCGGTGGCGGGTGGTAGGTGGTGGTGGCAGGTGGGTGGCGGATAGCGGGTGGTGGTGGCAGGTGAGTGGCAAATAGCGGGTGGTGGCGGGTGGGTGGTGGTGGCGGGTAGGTGGCGGGTGGTGGTGGTGGGTGGGTGGGTGGGTGACGGTAGCGAGTGGTGGGTGGTAGCGAGTGGGTGGTGGTGGTGGTGGTGGCAGGTGGGTGGCGGATGGCGGGTGGTGGTGGGTGGTGTCGGGTAGGTGGCGAGTGGTGGCGGTGGTGGGTGGGTGGGTGACGGTGGTGGGTGGTAGCGAATGGGTGGTAGTGTGGTGGTGGTGGTGGTGGTGGGTGGTGGTGGCAGGAGAGTGGCGGGTGTGTGTGGTGGTGGGTGGTGGGTGGTGGTGGCGAGTGGGTGGGTGGCAGTGGCAGGTGGCTAGTGGCTAGTGGTGGTGGGTGGCTGGTGGTGGCAGGTGGGTGGTGAGTGGTGGTGGCAGCGGGTAGGTGACGAGTGGTGGTAGCAAGCGGTGGATAGTAGTGGCGGGTGGTGGGTGGTGATGGGTGGATAGCAGGTGGGTGGTGGGGTAGTGGTGGTGGTGGCGAGGGTGGATGGTGGTGGCGAGTGTGTGGCAGGTGGGTGGTGGTGGCAGGTGGGTGGTGAGTGGTGGTGGTGGGGGGTTGGGTGGTGGGTGGTGGTGGTGGAAAATGGTGGCGGGTGGTGATTAGTGTTTGGTGGTAAAAAAAAAAAAAATTCAAAACTCAAAACGGAAACACATTTTTTGAGTTTACATTTTTTGGCCAAATTTATAAACTGAGACCACTGATGTATAAATCAAAAATTTACCAAACAAGTTTTTATTTGAGTTTTTTTAAATTTTTGTAAATATAAACAGAAAACTGAAAACGTAAGTGTTACCAAACGGCACCTAATTATTTAGTAATTTCAGAGGAAATAGATGTAATATTTTATAGTATTGTGATTAGTAAAAAATATAGATAAGTGGAGTATTATGTTTTTTTTTTTTTGCCAAAGAAAGAAGAGTTTTATTCATAGAGATAATTACAATGGGTCTAGCGACCCAATATCAGATTGATGGGAGTGTAAACACCAGGATGGAACACAAACATCCCACACTCGAGCCTCACCAATCGATAGAGCATGGTGCGCAATATCATGCGCTACACCATTACAAATACGCGGAACAAAACTAAAACAGACTGAATTGAAAGAAAGACTTAATGTTCGACAGTCTTGAACAATTACAGCAATGTCCTGAGGAGGTTGCATAGCACCATTAAGGCTCTGATATACTACCTTAGCATCACCTTCAACAATGATATTACGATGTTGGCCAAATAATACTTGCTGTAAGGCCTCTCGAACTGCTAGCGCTTCAAGCACTCTAGGGAAGGACAAGTAAATAAAGGGATAGATTTGATAAACAAGTGGAGTATTATGTTAAGTGATTGAAATTTGTGAAAAGACCGAATAAATTATAATTGCTTAGGAATACGAACACGTAATACTCCGAAAATATTTTTATAATTATATCTGTAGTTAGAAAAAAAAAATAATTCAAATTTATTTTGTACATAAATTTTACAATATGTATATTTAATCTTTCTATCTCATCCTGTTTTATGGGACCTAAGACTTGGTTTAATTATATATTTAATTTTTCTCTTATATATATTATAAAATTTCTCTAAATTGTAACGAAATTTTTTGAATTGAATAAAATTTTTCTGAATAAAATTTTTTCTGTAAAAATATTAAAAAAACTTAACTATTATAAAAATATTATATATTTTTTATTTTATAAAATTTTAATATCAAAAATTTTTTTAAAAAAATTTCTAATACTCTTTTAGGACAAAACTTTTCCTTTCTAGCCACTACGTAATTTACGAGTCAAATCGTGATGAGTTTTTTTGCCGTTGCAATCCTATATTTTCAACGTCTGCGGCTTAACTTTTTGAAAGTAGTATTGAGGAAATAAAAATTAGTTAGTGTATACGTGAACACAATCCTATTTGATAACTCGAATTTTCATAATTTGAATGTTTTAAAATAATATTATTTTATTTTTAATATTATTTTAATATATTTAAATTATTCGAGTCATACAGATTCAAGCTATCAATCATTTTTTATTTGAAAAAAAAAATCATATTAATAGTAAATTTTACAAAATTTTAATTACTAAGATCATAAATTTTTCTATGAATAATTGATTTGTAATTTTTCTAATAATATTTACGATAATGATTAGTTCACATTAATAAAATACAAAAAATATATTATTATATAATTAAGATTTATTTTAAGTGTAATTCATATCATACTCATAATGCCTCACAATATATTTTTTGTATTATTTATATGTTTTATTTGTGCGTGCTTGGCATTTTTTGAACTTTAAAAAATATATATAATAAATTTTACAGTTTTGATATAATTAAACTGATTTATCTTTTAGTAAGATAAAAAGACCATAATTAATTTAGATGGTATAAAAATACAAAGATAAATAAAATAAAATATACATTTTATTTTAGTATAAAAGAGATGACAATATTTTCTTTTCATTTATACAATTAATAAATTTTTTGATGAAAATGAGACTAACTATTATATAAATTAAATCTTTAGAGAACTCAATATAATTATGTCAAATTTATCGAACTTATTTTATTTTGTTCAAATTTTAACAGATGTTGTGTGAGTAATTTTCCGATCACACTGCCAACTCAGTGATCAGCTGGAGAGAACTGGCAGAATAGATGACACCTGGCTAACCTGCAACAGAAAGAGAAGATTCCGGCGGTGGTTCTTCCACCCGGGGGTACTCCGACGATCAAGTCAGTATATCTCAAAGATAATCAAGTGCTAAATTCACTGCTCAAAGCATAAATTGCGTACCTTAGACCCATGGGGGTGCCTCCCTTTTATAGTTTTACTCAATCCTAGTCCCACTAGAAGCCTGACTTCTATGGACTCCCATTTAGTGCTTACTTTGGACTCTACAAGAGATAAGGATAGACTCCCTAGGAATACTATCCTTATCCATCTTGAAGTCTTTCTTCATTCTTGGACTCTTGTCCCCTATCTGCTCATCTCGGATTTCGATATCTTCGGAGGTCAGCTCGGCAACACCGAGATCTCCTCGGCATAACGACCAGGACACGTGGCACCTCGGCTGACACGTCGGCGTCACCTTGCCACGTGTCGGTACTCAAAAAATATATCCCCACAACTATCCCCACAACTATCCCCTAGGTTCTATTACCTCGGCATTCTGAGGTGATGGAACCTACATCGGTACTTTCCAATACGTCGGCTTAAAGTATCTTAGCCGAGATCATAATCATGGGCCGACATGTCTTCTAAAAGATCAAGAACTCCAAGAGCTCCCTTATGAACTTCTTCATGCGTGTGAGCTGTCAAGCATCGCTTTTCAACCGTTTCACCTACGCGTTTGATCCTCATTGGATCGTGTTTCTGACGCGCCTGAAAAACCGTCTTCTCTGCGTGCGCCGTCTGACGTATGCGTTGCTCCAGGCGCATTAAATGCTCCGTTTTGCCGCCGTTTCAAATTTTTGACAAAACCTTTCCCCCTTTCTCATTTTTTCACTTTTGCATTCGATTTCTCTTTGTCTTTTCTTTCTCTAGCTCTTGAACACGCCATTGTTCCAGTCATCAAGCTCTGTAACTGCATTCCTTTCTCCCTTCCTGTGAAGCTTTCATCGTTTTGTTACATCTGTAACTGTCGTCTGACTTCGGCAATCTTCATATCGGCTCCATTTTTTCTGGTGAGCAACTGTTCTTCTTGTTTTTCAATTCCTTTGATATTCCTCATTACTTCTTTACTGTTTTGTTCAAACATTTATCTTGCGAACCATGCATTTATTCCATGATTCTGCTTTTGCCCAAATCTTGAACACACGCACTGTTTCACTACTTTCTTGCGCTTTTGTCACTGTTCTTGACCTTAAACTCCTTGTATTTTCTATGCTTTTGATAGCCCCACCTCTGTTCTTGATTCTAAAACTTCATTCTTGCTTTTCTGTTTTCCAGATTTATGCCTTCAATCTTTGTCTTCATAGATTTAGGTTTGGGATTTGACTGTAGAACCTATCAAAACTAAAACAATCTTCACAAATTCTTGCATCAATATACACCTAGGTCTTAGCCGAGGTTCACAAAACCTTTTTTAGATCATCTCTCTTCTGAAACCCAGTCCTTTTAATTTAGGCCGACGTTATGGGTATGTGGAGGCATAGGGTAAACACCCTAACCAAACTAGAATTCTTTAGACAGGAGTTTGAAATCCAACCGACGTCCATCTGAGGTTGGCTGGGGATGATGACTCCATCATGCCTACTGACGACTCCATGCCCTTTCCTGTAGTTGCCTTTATTAAGTGTGGACTTCGGTTTCCACTCAACACCCTGTTTCGCGAGATTCTCCATTATTATAAGTTGAACCCCATGCAACTTGCTATCAATTCTTATCGAGTATGTGCAGCCTTAACTTGAAAGAAAAAGGCTATATTTATTATCTTAAGCCGAGATCCACAGAGTTTAAAATCGTAGCCGACCTCCCAGACTCCAACAAGGGGGCTGGAGACGATTACTTCATTACCTCAGGAAATTGGGAGTTTGCTCCAGATGAGGATCTCCATCTCTTCCCTCTTCCCCGATCAGTTTTAGAGGGCAAGGGTAAGAGCCCAGTGTTAATACTTGATTGTTTCTTTTCAAGTCTTTAATACTTTACCTGTTTCTAATGTCTATTTTCCCTTGCAGCTCTCCGTCAGCCACCAAAGAACTTTCGCCAATCTTTCATTCTCAGCAAGGATTTGAAGAAACTCTTGGACTTGCCAGTCCAAAAAAGGAAGGCGCCTCTGCTTCTCAACTTCATTCCGACATACAAATCAACTCTTCCCGACGTTTCCAAGAAAAAGAAGAAGAGCTTATCTCCTCCCTCTGCCACAACTCCACAAGTTGCATCCACATCTCGGACAGACCAAGGATCAACATCTGATCCAGCAGAACAGTCGTCTACTTCGGCTCAATACCTGATCCCACCATCTCAACGCAAACGTCGCCGACGTCTTGTTCTTGCAGCCGAGATGGGTCGCGCAAAACCAGTGGCTAAAGATCTCTTAGCCAATATCCCAACTGCTGTTGATGCTCAATCAACACAAGCCTTGCCTCCACAGAAGCCAAAAAGGGTTAAGAGGGCTCAACCAAAGGCCAAAGTGACTCAGGTTGAGACTGAAGACACTTTGCCAATCTCCAAGCTGGCTCCAACTGAAAAGGCTGCCTCTGTCCCTACGAAGAGGTCTGCTGAAACCCTTCCCTCTGAATCCACCAAGTCCAAGAGGCCGAGGTCATCTGCAACGACCTCGGGGTCAAAGAAGCCTGATGCCCCCTGGGCCCCTGAAATAACTTTGGAAGATAAGCCTGTAATGGCTAGTGATAGCGCCGACGATATAAATGTCGGCGTTGCACTTAGCACTGCACTGCTTCTTCCAGGCGACCTGGAGCGAAACGCCGAATTCAGTGAGTATGAAACTACGCTCTCATGCTTCAACGCTCCGTTCAGGTAAGTGTTGTTGCTCGGTACTTTTTCTTTCTTTCTCTTCATTTCATACTTAGAATATTTTTTGATACTTCTGTTTCCTTTCAGGCCATCCAGCATGCCCATTCTTTCTCGATGCAATCTTTTGAAAATCGTGAGAAGCTTGCCGAGAAGACGAGGGAGGTCTCCACACTTCAGAAAACTAATAAGAGCCTGCAGTCAAAGATGAAAATGCTGGAGGACCAGGCCGAGGTCGCCATCAAGGAGAAGGACAATGCCGAGGAAAAAGCCGGTGCCGCTGAGGCAATAAATAAAGTTCTTCAAGCCCAGCTAAAAGAGGCCGAGGACAAGGTGGCCCAGGCCCAGAAGGAGCTTGAAGATGCCTTGGCCACTAAAGAGGCCGAAATAAAAGATGCCGATGAAAAGGCGTATGCTCAGGGCATGGCCGATGTGACAGAGGCTTATGAAAAGCAAGTCAGACAAGCATGCAACAAGGGTTTCTCCCTTGCTTGGATGACTTTGCTAAAAAAACTTGATGTCCCTGAAGACTCCTCCCTGAGGAACGTTGATGCCATTCCCCTGCCATTTCCTCCAACTCCACCTTCTAGCGAATCTGATACTGAGGATGAGGCCGAGGAGGAAGTTTTAGTAAGAAAACACAAAGAGGCCATAGTGACCAAATCTTCTCCACAAAATGAGCAAGTCCTAGACTTGACTCAAGATGAGGATGCCGAGGAGGTTCCTGACAATGCTATTGCTGAGAAGACGTCGGCCGTTGCTCCTCTTGCCGACAAGAGTGTAGATGAAACTCTGGCAGAAATCGACGCCGAGCTTGCGGCGGAAAAGGCAGCCGAGGTGGCTTCTCAACAGCCTTCCGAGGTCTTATCCCAAGTTACTGCTGATGTTGAGGACCCTTAATTTTCATGTTTTTCTTCTTTTGTCTCTTGTACTTTTTGTTTTTCAGACAATGTAAACTCTGCAAATGGCCGACGTGCCTCTTTGTTCTTTGAATATCTAATTCAACTTTCCTTCTCTTGAATGCTTGTACCTTTGTCTTCTCTTGACTGTTTCTGCATGATTCTATACTTAGAATATTTTGCAAGTCTTTTAATATACTCTTCCTTCTTTGTGCAACCTTCTCGGGGTGAATTACCTCGGTTAACAATGATCTCGGTTTAACTTAAACTTGTAAATTGCTACAAATTTCAACAAGTGTTAAACAATAATTTTGGTTTTTAACTTCAACTTATAAATTGCTACAAATTTCAACAAGTGAAATAACAATTATCTCGGCTTAACTTTAACTTGTAAATTGCTACAAATTTCAACAAGTGTTAAGCATCACTTCAGTTTAACTTCAACTTGTAAATTGCTACAAATTTCAACAAGTGTTAAACAATAACTTTGGTTTAACTTCAACTTGTAAATTGCTACAAATTTCAACAAGTGAAGATAAACAATTATCTCGGCTTAACTTCAACTTGTAAATTGCTACAAATTTCAACAAGTGAAGATAAACAATTATCTCGCTTAACTTCAACTTGTAAATTGCTACAAATTTCAACAAGTGAAGATAAACAATTATCTCGGCTTAACTTCAACTTGTAAATTGCTACAAATTTCAACAAGTGAAGATAAACAATTATCTCGGCTTAACTTCAACTTGTAAATTGCTACAAATTTCAACAAGTGAAGATAAACAATTATCTCGGCTTAACTTCAACTTGTAAATTGCTACAAATTTCAACAAGTGAAGATAAACAATTATCTCGGCTTAACTTCAACTTGTAAATTGCTACAAATTTCAACAAGTGAAGATAAACAATTATCTCGGCTTAACTTCAACTTGTAAATTGCTACAAATTTCAACAAGCGTTAAGCGTTTTTGTCTTCTCTCTGCCCCCAATGTGAACCTGAGTTTCACTTGGGTTCTCATTATTCAAAAACATTATTATGCATAGTTTCACAAGTTAGAATTCTGCTAAGATTTTATTGATGACATCGGCAAAAAATCAAGCAACATCTAATGATAAAAAAATTTCAAATTACAAGTGTTCCAAGGTCTTGGCAATGCTTTGCCCTCATTATCTTCAAGCCGATATGCCCCATTGCCCAATACCGAAGTGATTCTGTAGGGTCCTTCCCAGTTTGGGCCAAGCTTGCCTTCCCTGGGATCCTTCTTGTTGCCGACGACTTTTCTCAGGACTAGGTCGCCGATTTGAAATTCTCTTGGATTAACCTTCTTGTTATAAGCTCTAGCAAGCTGTTGCTGGTATGCTGCAAGCTGTATTGCAGCTTTCTCTCTTCTTTCTTCTAGAAGATCCAGATCTCGGGCTAAGAGTACATCATTAGTCCCGTTCTCAACTCCCTGGGTTCTGATCCCTGGGATGCCGACCTCCAATGGAATGACTGCTTCTGTGCCATAAGCCATGGCAAAGGGGGATTCCCCTGTTGATCTTCTCGGCGTAGTCCGATATGCCCAGAGTACATTGGGCAATTCGTCTACCCACTTCCCTTTTGCTGCCTGCAGCCTCTTCTTTATCCCATCCAGAATTACTTTGTTGGATGCTTCTGCTTGTCCATTGCTTTGTGGAAAACTTGGGGTTGAAAAGTAGTTCTTGATCTTAAACTTTGCACAGAAGTTTTTGATCAGCTTACTGTCAAATTGTGTCCCATTGTCTGCAACAATTGCTCTTGGAATCCCAAATCTGGTGATGATGTTTCTCCATATAAAGTTCTTGACATCCACATCTCGGATCTTGGCAAGAGGTTCTGCTTCTATCCACTTTGTGAAGTAATCTGTTGCTACCAGCAGGTACTTCCTTTGCCCAGTTGCTTGGGGCAATTGCCCAACGAGATCCATTCCCCATTGGGCAAATGGCCAAGGGCTGGATACAGGGTTTAGGTCAGCAGCTGGCTGGTGAATCAAAGGTGCAAACCTTTGGCATTGTTCACACTTCTTCACGTAGGCTTCTGCATCTTTTTGCATGTAGGGCCACCAATACCCCTGGGTAATGGCCCTGTGAGCTAGTGATCTGCCCCCAGTGTGGCTTCCACAAATTCCTTCATGAATTTCATATAAAAAATCTTCAACCTGCAGAGGGTGTACGCACCTTAAGAGGGGTCCAGTGAAGGACCTTCTGTAGAGATGTCCTTCTGCTGTCAGACTGAATCTTGCCGACTTCAATCTGATCTTGTGTGCCTCCTTCTGGTCTTCTGGTAGCTTTCCTTCTTTCAGGAATGCAACAATTGCGTCCATCCAGCTTGGTCCCATGTCTACGCACATTGCTTCACGTTCTGTGATTACTGGTTCAATGCTCGGGCCCGACAAGTATTCAATCATTATTGTCCTTGCTTTTCCTGGTTGTATTGCACTAGCTAGGTTGGCCAATGCATCGGCATGGTTGTTATCATCTCGGCTGACTTGAAGCAGTCTGCAGTTCTGGAATAAGGCTGCCAGCCTGATGACCTCTTTTGCGTAGGCCGACATTCTTTCATCTCGGGCTGCAAACTCGCCCGTTGTCTGGTTAACTATCAATTGTGAATCACAAAAACTATTACCTCATCTGCTTGTACTGCTGCTGCTAGCTTCAGTCCTGCAATCAATGCTTCATATTCTGCCTCATTGTTTGAGGCCTTGAACCCCAATCGAATGGACTGTTCTAATATTTCTCCATCTGGAGATATCAGTACTACTCCTGCCCCCGCTCCTTGTCGGTTTGAACTCCCATCAACGAACAGTTGAAAGGAGTCGCCGATGTAAATGCTGCAGGGTCTGGGTTTCTCTTCTTTCCTTTGTTCTTTAGCCTTTGGCTGGGCTTCTGCTTGCTTGTTTGGACATTGTCTGTCTTGGCTCAACGGAGCCCGATGTTGGATGGACTCTGGCGTGAACTCGGCCACGAAGTCGGCCAAAACCTGGCCTTTGATTGCAGTTCTGGGCCTGTACTCCAGATCATACTGGCCTAGGGCGACTGCCCATCTGGCTATTCGTCCTGTTAAGTCTCCCTGCTGCAATAGGGACTTCAATGGATGCTCTGTCAGTACCACAATTTTATGGGCCTGGAAGTAATGGTTCAACTTCTTTGAAGCCATTACTAGAGCCAGTGCCAATTTCTCTAAGGGTAGATACCTTGTTTCTGCGTCGGCTAAGGTTTTGCTTATGTAGTAAACAGCCTTTTGCTCCCCATTTTCTTCTCGGATTAGTACTGCACTAGTCGCATGTTCTGAAACTGCTAAGTACAGGAACAGTTCTTCCCCAAGTTCTGGATTTGAAAGTACTAGCAGTATGGTCAGGTACTTCTTCAGATCGGCTAATACTTCTTCGCACTCCTCCGTCCAAAGAAAGTTCGTGGCTTTCTTCACTAATTTGAAGAAAGGTTTGCACTTGTCTGAGCTTCTGCTTATAAACCTGTTCAGGGCTGCGGCCCTTCCAGTTAGCATCTGCACCTGTTTTGCCGACGTCGGGCTCTTCAGCTCTAGGATAGCCTTGATCTGATCTGATCTGGGCTGGCCTCAATTCCTCTCCTGGTCACCAGGTATCCTAGAAACTTACTAGATCTAACTCCAAATGCACATTTCGATGCATTGAGTTGGAGCCAATATGTTTTAAGGATTTCAAAGACTGCTTTTAGATCGGCGAGATGACCCTCAGGCTCCTTGGACTTAACGACCATGTCGTCAATGTAGACTTCTACTGTTCGGGCAATCAGGTGTTTGAACATCTTGGTTACCAATCTTTGGTAAGTGGCTCCTACGTTTTTTAATCCAAAGGGCATCACTTTGTAGCAGTATAGCCCTTTGGGAGTGATAAATGCAGTCTTCTCTTCATCTGCTGGGTCCATAGCTATCTGGTGATACCCCCTGTAGGCATCCAGGAAGCTCATCCTTCCATGCCCCGAAGTAGCATCCACTAGCTGGTCAATCTTGGGTAGAGGGAAGCTGTCTTTGGGACAGGCCTTGTTTAAACTGGTAAAGTCTACACAGACCCTCCATTTACCGTTCTTCTTCTTTACCACCACTGTATTGGACAGCCATGTCGGGTAGTGAACTTCTCTGATGGCCCTAGCCTCCAGAAGTCTGTCTACTTCTTCTTCTACCGCTTCGACGTGCGTCAATGTTGGTCTTCTGGCTCGTTGAATTACAGGTTTGGCCGACCTGTCAACATTCAGTTTGTGGCAAGTGACCTCGGGGTCGATGCCAGGCATTTCGTAAGGTGTCCAAGCAAACACCTCAATATTTGCTCGCAGAAAAGCCTCCAACTCTTTTTCCTCTTCTTCGGCTAAGCCCGAGCCGAGAAGAAAGAAGCGTTCTTCATCCCCATCCTGGACGAGGATTTTCTTCAGTGCCTCTTCGCTCTTCTCGGCTGGCTCCTTGCCGATGTCTTCTAGGACTTCCACGTCCTCATCTTCAATTTCTGCCTTTTTTGGCTCTCGTATGCTGCAGGTTGATTTCATTGCTGCCATGGAGCAATTCTTCGCCTGCAGCTGATCGCCCCTGACTTCCTCTATCCCATGTTCTGTTGGGAATCGCAATAGTTGATGCAATGTTGAGGGAACTGCCCCCATTGCATGCAACCATGGCCTTCCCAAGATGATGTTGTAAGGGGAGGGTGTGTCAATGATGGTGAATTCTGTCTTGATCTTCCTGGTGCCAGCCTGCACCTCCAAGTTTACTGCTCCCAGTGGCCATGTCGGCGTTCCATTGAACCCAACCATTGGGCCATTGGATTGTTCCATGTCGTCTGGGTGAAGGCCGAGCTCCTTGTAACATCGGACGTACATGATGTCACAAGAGCTGCCTTGGTCAATCAGGATGCGTTTCACTTGGCACTCCCCAACCTGGAGGGATACTACCAAGGCATCATTATGCGGATGCTGGACCATCTCTAGGTCGGCTTCAGTAAAGGTTATCATTGGTTCCTGGCATCCTTCTGCCCGATGTCTTTTCTCCCCGACTTGATAGACATGTTGTAGGTGTTTTACCTTCTGGGTCTCCCCTCTGATTTCGTTCTCGTTGACCTTTGAGTGAATCACATTGACTACCCGAGGTCCTCCTGCCTGAGGTTGCTGTGCTGGGGGAGGCGGAGCTGCTGGTGCTTGAGGCAATCTTGCCTGTTCTTCTCTTGTTCTGGCCTCGTCGACCAGATCTCTCAGATGGCCTTGCCTTACCAAGTCTTCTAAGTGTGCTTTCAGGGCTCTGCAACCCTGGGTTGTGTGCCCCTCTTCATTGTGGTAGGCACAGCGCCTGCCGACGTTCCTCCCCATGAATTCCCTTGGTGCCCTTGCTGGTGCCCTAAAATAGGGTTGGTTCCGAATTTGTTCCAGGACTTTGTGAATTGGGGCCCGGAACACAGTCGTCACCGCCTGTGCAGCCCTCAGTTCTGTTTCATGTTTGTTCGATCCGTTGTTACCTCGGCCTCGCTTCGGCGAGCCGTTTCCTTTCTCTTGCTTTACCTCCTTAGTCCCCGATGTATCTTCCTCGGCTCTGGCATACTTCTCGATTCTCGCCATGAGCTCTTCCATGCTTTTTGGCAAAGTTTTTGCCAAAGACTTCCGTAGTGGACAGTTGTCTTTCAGGCCGTTCTTGAATGACACGACCGCCACTTCTTGATTACATTCTGGTATTCGGTTGAATACCTCGTAGTACCTTTTTGCATAGGCCCTAAGGCCTTCATCCTTACTGATCTTCAAAGCCATCAGTGCATCCACCCTTAATGGCTGCAGCTTGTTTGTCACGAACCTGGCCACGAACATCTCGGCCAGGCCTTCCCATGTCTTCACGCTTCCCTTCGGTAGTTTGTGGAACCAGTCTGATGCAATCTCCCCGAAGGATGAGGGGAACACTTTGCAGAGCAACGGCTCGTTCCCACTATACAGTGCCATTGAGTTCAGATATAATCCGACGTGGAAGTTGGGGTCTGACTTCCCATCGTATATTTGAAACCTCGGCATACTGAATCTCTTCGGCGCCTCAAACCTGTCCAATTCCACCGAGAATGGTGTCCTCGGCTTATCTGGGGAATTTACCTCGGCTTCGGCATTCTGTTGCTTCCTTTTGAGGTAATCTCTCAAGTCCTCTTTTGTCCTCCCAGGAGCTCGGCTATCTCCTGCTTTCAGTCTTTTTGGTGCACTACTTTCAGCCTCGTGGTGAGTCCTCTTTGACCCCTCTCCATGAATTGTGTCGAAGCACAGCACCTGCCCCTGAACATGCCGATGTCCCTTGGGGTCTGCTTCCTTTGTGTGATGCGTCCTCCGTGATTCTTCTCTTCTTGGCTCCCTTCGTCCGACCTCCCTAGAAGGTCGGTGAGAGTGTCTTTCGCTCCCGTTGTGCTGAGGGGCTATGGGGATTGTTCTCTGCCCTCCATTCTGGGCATTGGCTGTTGGAATCGGCGTGTCCTGCAACGGGAACGGCGACTGCATGACGTTATTTTGCATCATGAAATTGACAACCGACTGTAGGTCTGCCAATTTGTTTGCCATCTCCTTCATCTCTTCGTCCCTCCGCAAGCATCTATCCTTCCATACCTGGAGGTCGTCTTCGTTGTAGTAGCCACTTCGATCTGGTTTCTTTGGTGCGTCGCTAGTCTGGCCGACGTCCTTCACTCCGTGATTCTGGTTACGAGTTTCTGCGTTGTATTCGTCTAATGTGACATCCAGGTCAATAGGTCTCCCATTCCCCGCAGGAGTGTCGTCCCCAATCTTTTCCTTATGTCCGTTGCTGGCCATCTATTCTCTTATCTTTTCCACAGACGGCGCCAAATTGTGTGAGTAATTTTCCGATCACACTGCCAACTCAGTGATCAGCTGGAGAGAACTGGCAGAATAGATGACACCTGGCTAACCTGCAACAGAAAGAGAAGATTCCGGCGGTGGTTCTTCCACCCGGGGGTACTCCGACGATCAAGTCAGTATATCTCAAAGATAATCAAGTGCTAAATTCACTGCTCAAAGCATAAATTGCATACCTTAGACCCATGGGGGTGCCTCCCTTTTATAGTTTTTACTCAATCCTAGTCCCATTAGAAGCCTGACTTCTATGGACTCCCATTTAGTGCTTACTTTGAACTCTACAAGAGATAAGAATAGACTCCCTAGGAATACTATCCTTATCCATCTTGAAATATTTCTTCATTCTTGGACTCTTGTCCCCTATCTGCTCATCTCAGATTCTGATATCTTCGGAGGTCACCTCGGCAACACCGAGATCTCTTCGGCATAACGACCAGGACACGTGGCACCTCGGCTGACACGTCGGCGTTACCTTGCCACGTGTCGGTACTCAAAAAATATATCCCCACAGATGTTGATGTAAAATTTACCCTTAAAAAATTAGCCGTATAATTCTGTGCTAAAAAATAAATGATGGATTGGAAAACTTTAAAAATTCACCGTGCCTCGTTCGGCAAGTAAACATTTTAATTTAAAAGTTATTAAAAAAGTCAAAAAAAAAAAAAAACTAACGAATTATACAAAAAAACAAAAACAAAAACTTTCTTCTCTTTTATTTTTTCACTTTTTTTTGTTGAAATTTAAAAAATCATCTCAAATATTTTATTTTTTTACCTCATACTTTAATTTAAAAATTAAAAAATTACTATAATAACTTTTCAAATATCAATAATAAGTTGGACTCACATTTCGCTTATGGTAGAATCAAGGATGGATCTAGGGAGTGCGGATGGGGCAACTACACCCTCAAAATTTTAAAAAAATTATATATTATATTAAAAAATTAATAGTTAAAAATTATAAAAATTTGCATCCTTAAACATATTTTTGGCCTTTTGTAATAATTCTGAATATGTTCTAATTAGGGCATTGATATATATCAAAAAAATTGTATAAAAAGTTTGAGGATAAAGAAGGCTAAAGATTTTTAAAATCAAATTGAATTTTTTAATAGTATTAGTAACGCATCTAAAAAAACTCTCTAAAATAGTAGATTTTTTTTTTTTAATAATTTGACCGACAAAATTGTCACAGAGTCAACCAATCTAGCTTGCTTACTAGCATTATTGGTTTGACTAACACTCTACAGGAGGCCCCATTTAGTGCTATCATTTCCGCTTTGTTTTGATCTTGGTTTCGGAGTGGTATATTGCCTACCCTATCAGCAATCGCGCGTATAATTCGAGTGACATCGCCATCAGCCACTCTATCACCATTACCGTTGTTATTATTTCTTGTTCGTCCAACCATTCTGCATGATGGGATTTTCTTGTGATTTATTCATTCATTTATTTATTTATTATTATTATAAGTTGCTATATTTATGTGCAAGGATAGTAAAAAAAAAAAAAACTTAATTAATTAGATTAGATAAGCTACAATTAGCAAAATACAAGTAAAACATAGAAAATATTAAATAACATACTACGGGCAAAAGATAGCCCCTACAATCCGAGTTAACTCCTACACTCACAATTCTAAACTAGGCAATTTTACATGTGAGCATACAAAACAATCGGTTAGCCTAGTTTATATTTCCCTTAAGACCCCTTAAAATAGCCAAGGAAAGTCTCTCCACACAAGGGCTTCCGGCTCCCATGTGGCTTGGAAAAGTCCCATGAATCGCCACAGCACCCTCACGAAGATAGCAGTTTCGCACACACGATGCCCTAGTAGCATCACCGGCTCCTCCCGATATATCCTCCAGTCCCTGAAGTCCACTGACCCATCTCTCCTCACAATTCTGCTTGGGTCGGGCATGATATACTGAAGGCTCCAAAAGTCAAAAAGGTCGCCCACTCTTTCGGTGAAACCATCCGGAAAGGGGCCTAGTTGATATGCCCAGGGAGTCTCTTGTCTTAGAATCTGGATAGGTCCAATATAGGTGCCCACCCAACTCTCGTTTTTCCAAGCACAACCTCCTAGGGGATAAAGTCTGACATATACAAAAGAGCCAATCTGCAACCCGTTTTGCACATCCCAACCCTCAAACGTGGCTCCTATATCTCCAGGGTTCCCCTCGGTATTGCCTTCCATAGACTCATCCTCAGTGTCTGACTCAATCACAATAACCTCCGGGGGGTTGTATATTGGTACAACTTCTTCAACTTCTTTAGACTCAGGTTCGGGCTCAAGTTCAGGATCAGGTTCAGGGTCATGCTCAGGCTCAGATTCATAGTCTTCTATAGGCATCTCCACTTCCTCACTTGGGTCGGATTCTATGGATTCATAGTCTTCTATAGGCATCTCCACCTCTTCGCTTGGGTCAGATTCTATGTCATAGTTTTCCAACGAATTTTCCTTGTTAGGGTTAATGTCTGATGACCCTGGCATCCTACAAATAAAAAGGTTCTAACTTAGTTAGGTCATCGAGAATTACAAATTAACTTAAGGTTTTCTTAATTGTAAAAATAATAAACTACTACCCATGGCCCAAAGGTTCAAACCTAGGCTCTGATACCAAGCTGTGACGCCCCAAATTTTTTTTTTTCTTTGAGACATCATAAGAATTTAACTAACAATAACTTGCTAGATAAAATTTTTACTACTAATTAGGAAATTTTAAATTCTTACATAGTCAAAGTCCAACAACCAAATAAAACTACAAGTTCACACACAATATCACAACATAGTTAAATACTAATACAAGAAATAACATGCTTTTATTTTGATAAGATCTTGGCTCTAAGTTAGCCAAGGCTCGATATTAGCAGCAACTCCCATTTCAGCTTCGGTTCCTTCTTCGGCATAATCTGGCATGAAACGCCAGGGCAACAAAATATATGCCATGAGTTTTGCAACACAGTAAGAAAACATAACCAACCTACCATTCTTTTTAAGAAAAAAATAATAAGATTCTAAACATGAGATAACAATATAATTGTACACATAAATTACAACCATTAGGAAAATTTTCAGTAATATTAATAAATTAGGTGACACTCGAAATCTCACCACAGAGATTTAACTTACCAATCACCAAGCATGGCAACGGTTAATTTGAAACCCCCCCTTGGTCAAATATTTAAGTGTTACCAATCGTAACTACCAGGGATGCCCACGTCCGGAGTTATATACCCAAGTAGTGGCATCTGTGGTCTGCCCCAAGGGACCGGTCTGCCAGGGTTACGTAACCTCCCTGTGTGCCACCTGCACATCCACCCTTATTCCAAAACCGAATACCGAAAAGGGTTCAAATAAGTCCCGTGCCATCTTAGGATTCCGCGACACAATTTACACGAGAATTCTCAAAACCAGGGCTCACCCTGAATACCCGGTATTAACCCTTCATCAGTAACTCATTATATACCGTTAATCCTTTTGGTTAATTTATATAATTAAACACAAATTATTCAAATCTCAATCACCAATAATGTTATACCAACTAAAGAAAAACTCCCAACATAAAATATTATGCATGTCGCCTAATAATAGTTCAATGTACAAAATTTAGTAAATAATTACTTAAAACCATGGTATGAACATAGTAACTTAAATACAAGAAATAAACCATAAATGCACACCTGCACAAATTTTTTGATTTACTAAATTAGTATAATATGAAAGTGGTGATTTTATCCTGTCCAGAAAAATTTTCAGAATATATATCTTGCAAGTAACATTTTAAATACATTACTTATACAACTCTAAAATTCATATCAATCTACAGAATAATCCATAAACATGTTATGGTCATTTTTCAGAAAGAAATTTCCAAAAATAAATTATGAATAATTCTTAAAAATTCCAAGGGTGTTTATGACACAAATTTGTCACATTTCCTTATATTAATTCCATGCTTAAATTTATAGATCAAACCCATAATCTAAAAATTTATCATGAAACTAGACTTCTCAAATTTCATCTTTTAGTTAGAAATTACCAGATTTGGCTTAGTATAGAATTTTAAATAAATTTTCAAATACATGGTAAAATCTGTCACACAGTTTCAGATTTAGTTAAAATTTTGTATAAATTCGTAAAAAGCTCAAACATTGTTTTCAAAATTTCTGGATAAACTAGACATCATTATCAACAACTTTGTAGAAGAAATCATCTCGAAATTTTGAGTGTAAAATTATCTAAAAATTCAGGTAAACATGCTGGCAGATTTAAACAGATTATTCTCAACACAGTTTCAGATTAAAAATTTGTATAAATTCGTAGAGAGCTCAAAAATTGTTTCCAAAAATTTTTGGACAACTAGATATCATTATGAACAACTTTGTAGAAGAAATCATCTCGAAATTTTGAGTGTAAAATTATCTAAAAATTTGGGTAACATGCTGGCAGATTTAAACAGATTATTCTCAACACAGTTTCAGATTAAAAATTTGTATAAATTTGTAGAGAGCTCAAAAATTGTTTCTAAAAATTTCTGGACAAACTAGATATCATTATCAACAACTTTGTAGAAGAAATCATCTCGAAATTTTGAGTGTAAAATTGTCTAAAAATTCGGGTAACAGGTTGGCAGATTCAAACAGATTATTCTCAACACAGCTTCAGTTTTAATTAAAAATTTGTATAAATTCATAGAGAGCTCAAAAATTGTTTCCAAAAATTTCTGGATGAACTAGACATAATTATCAACAATTTTGTAGAAGAAATAATATCGAAATTTTGAGCATAAAATTGTCTAAAAATTCGGGCAAACATGCTGGCAGATTCAACACAGTTTTAGACAATGTATCAACTGTACATAATCTGAAATTTTGCAATTAATTAAAAAAATGAGAGGGTTGAGAGGGTTTTCTTACTTAGTGGTAGGGTTGAAATGGATTAATGAAATGGTAGGAAAATATGCAACCTCAATCTCCTCCTCTTCTCCAACCAGAATTCCCTCTACTTGGATGTAATGGTTTATGCTTAGTCTAGAAATATGAACTCTTTGTACAGAAATATGAACTCTACTAGATGCAATTTAAAGACTTCCTCCGAGGTTGGCTCTCTCTCTCCCACTCTTTCAAACATTTTTTTTTTTTTTTTTTTCAAAAAATTCCATTCCCTTTCTCCAATTTCTAAGAGCAAGCTTTCCCTAAATTTTATAAGCCTTTCCCTAAATTTTACAAGCTTTCCCTAAATTTTATGGCTTTCCTAAAAGATGGTGGGTTTGGTAGGAGCTGTGGGTTGTTTGCCCACGGTTTGTTTGTTTGTATTTTTTTTTTTTTTTTTTTATTATTTTTTTTTAAGGTCTTTGTTAGTGATAGAATTGGGTTTATTTAACACTAATTTTTATACTATTATATATATATATTAGGTAGATTCTGAATACAATTAATTAATTTAGTTATTTATTTTCTTTCAAGAATAATTTAAATATGGATTTTCACAACACAGTTTAAAATTAAGAATCAAAATTGAGCTAACTAAAATTAAAAGAACAAAGCACAAAAAACCAAGACTAACGATGTAATTTGCTAAAAAAACAACGAAGGATAAATTAAACTGATTTTTATTAAAATTTGAAGGAATTATATAAGTCTCATAATTTTGACATAATTATATTAATTTTTTAAAATTTTAATTGACATAACATTTAACCTCTTTTCATTAATAATTCGAATAGAAAAAATAATATTATTATATATTTTACACTACAATGCACATTTTTCTTTGTTAATTATTATCTACATTAGTTCTTGTCTCTTTAAATTTATTAAAAAAGAAGTCAATGTAATTATAGTCAAATTTTGAAACTTATTGTAAATTCTTTAAATTTCAAAGAATGTCAATGTAATTTAATTTTTTTTTTTTTAAAAACATGTAACTATCTTTTTCAAAAATTATTAAGTACTCTTAATGCAATTCTTTAAACCTCTGTCACGTTATTATCTTTCAAAATACTAATATATAAATAATTAATTTTATTATTTAAATCAAATAACTATTAAATTGAAGTATTAACGAAATTTAATCTATGAGAATTGAATAATTTCTCCTACGCATCAAACCACCAAAAATTACCATCTAAAAAAAAACCACCAAAAATTAAATGACTGAACATTATGATGAGTTCATTCAAACCAAGTTTGCTAACACATTAAATCGCAGAAAATATAAAATAAATAATAGATAGATAATTGATAATAAAATTTGATTTTATTCAAACCACCAAAATTAAATTAAATGACCAAACATTATGATGAGTTCGATCAAACCAAGTTTGCTAACCCGTAAAATCACAAAACATAAAAATAAATAATTAATAATAAAATTTGATTTTATTTGCATATTTTTAAAATTCATAAATAAAGCACAACTTTCCATTAATTCAAATAGTATAGTCAATAATTTTAGGCAGAGACACTCATAACCTAATATTTTAGATAAATAAAAAATTATTTTATTTGAGCAAAACTATTTTCCCTTCTACCCCTCATCAGTCCCTGTCAATATGATTTACATAATTGATACTACTTATTAACTACATTCAATAATACAATAATAGTAATGTTAGGAACACAAAATAAAATATAATAGACCCCATATTACGTGAGTCTCACTTCTTGTGAGACATCTGTATCATATTTTGTGTGTGATTTTTGTGCACATAATGCAATAATCAACCACTTAAAATTGGTGATATCAAAAACACCAAAGCACAATCTTCCAAAAGACAAGGCTGATAGATATGGGCCAATGGCCCGCTAAGACTACCCAAGCCCACCCATGATTTGTTGGATTTTTTTTTTTTTTTTCGATAGTATGATTTGTTGGATATAGAATTATAGTTTAAATTTATAGGATTGAGTTGAAAATATATATATATATATATATATTCATTTCTTAATTTTATCTCCTCAATTTCATCCTCAATAATGTGAAATTAGAGGGCGCTAAAGATGAGAGAAGAGAAGTGTGAAACCGCAGATCTTAACCATGTCATTGAAGGTAGAATTGAGAAGGTAAAATTAAGAGATGTAGCATTACTAAAAAAAAAATTAAGCACAATTATAATATGGGCCAGATTTCAAAAAAATATATTTTAAGCTTACCCTGGCAGGCTCGCCCACAAACTATATTATATTATATAAAATATTTATATGTATGTTTTTACTTTTAAAAATAGTATTAAAATTACATATTTTCAAATGAGAATATAACCCAGCCAATCCAATTCAAAACAGATGAGATTAAAAAAAATGGGTCACCTGACCAATATGTTGCATTGTTTTCTTGCCCAATCTTGCCTAAAAGAAAGCAAAATGATCAACTAAACAAATAAATCGATAAAATAAAAATAAAATTTAACCTACCCATTGAAGCTACAGCTCTCAAAACCAATTCCTCATTATCTTCAACATCACTGCCCAAATCTAGTTTGTGGAAGAAATAAATTGAAACCTCCCATGCACATAACCAATATAAATTTCTTGTAGGCAATATAGATCTCAAAGATTGAAATATACCTAGAATGAATTGTACAAAAAATAAATAAATAAATAAAAGTTATTAGGACTGTTTATGCAACTTATAGAACTGCTTATAATTTATATATTTATTTTTAATTTTAAAATTTGTATTAATCTGTTTGATATAGCTTTTACTTACAATAATTAGTTTAATTAAGTTTTAAAAACATTAATTATCTAAAAATTAACTTCAAAAAAAGGCAGCACAAAATAGATCCGTTGTAAGTGGCATTATATCGAGCAGCTTATGATCACAACCACAAGGTAATAGTCCAAGCCCACAATTGTTTGCACAGTACTGCAATGGGTGATTTTAAAATTTTAGTTCCTATTATATCCTAATGTAAATTTATTAATAAAAATAATGCACATTAAATCTTAAAATAAAATATTATTTTTTTCTCACTGTAAACACATACGTGTTATTCCTGTTCAACTCTCTCCATCTTCTTCCCAAAATTTCAATTATTTTCTCTTCATCTTTATATTTACTCCAAAACTCAAATTGACCCAACCAAAACTCACCATCTAAAATCAGTTTAATGGTTTTCCTTAACTTGTGCAGTGGAAATTTGAGGCCAATCAAAATAACTTTTAGAAGCCAAAGACAGTTTGAGGAATGCCGCAACAACTACTTTGTGATCAAAACTTGAGACTCTCTTACCAAAAAAAAAAAGAAAAAAACTTTAGATTGAGTATTGTTAGCTATTTACCATGACCAAGTCTCTTTTGATCATATTTTCGCCTCTGTTTCACTTCTTTATTTCTGCATATTCCTAGGAAGTCCCTCTTTTCTCTATTTCATTTTTTTTCCACCAAGCTCAAGAATAAGTTGAAACATCGATGGCTACAAGTCATAAGATAAATGAAAATACAATAAGTTACCTCCCCAAATAACTGAAAATGATCAATTGAAACAAGCATAAAAAGGGTTTTTGAAAGAGTTTTTCAAAGTGATGTAATTTAGGATTTTGATTTATTTATTACAACAGTGATTTAGACCCCCTCAAACTTCAACCCCTACCACCCCACACACACGTGGCGGGTGGTGATTGGAAGAGGAGAAAAAAAGAAAAAGTGACCAATCAAAAAAAAACGGGGGTCAAAAGGGGATGGGGGAAAGGGGATCCCAATCTTTATTCTATTTATTATTTGGGTATACACCTTGAAGGGTAATTTGAGAACAAAAAAAAAAAAAACATAAGATGTATTGACAGTAAATTGTAATTCCAAATAATTTATTAGCACATGAGCATACTTAATATTTTTTGGGTGCAAATAGAATCCTCCTACTCAATGGCGGAGCCAGGATTTTGGCTCAGAAGAGGCACCTTTGAATTAAAATCTTAACAAAAATCATAATTTAACTTAATTTTTATTTGACGATAGGATTAAAAATTAGTGCGATGCAAAAGTTATATTTAAATATAAGGTCAAGTTAACTAATCATTATCTTTATTGTTATTAAATTATTTTATATATGATGATCATCACAGTTTAAAAAATAATTACATATACCCTCATAAAGTATGAAAACAAAATTATATTAAGATGCACACACATAAAGAGATACAGTGAGGATAAAGAAAGAAATGAGAAAAAGATGAATAAATAATATACAGAGGTTATTATATATTACTTGTTTTTTTCGTCGTTTTAAATAATTGAATTACATGACAATATATTATTAGTTGTCATCAATTGTGTAATAATTATGTATCCTATAAAAGGTGATATAAAATAGTGACAAAATATCAGTGATATATAACATTTTTCTACTATAAAATTTATAAGAATTTTTTTTAGCATAATTAAACATTTAAAGTGATAAATTAAACATTTTTTTATATAAAAAAAAAAGTAAAGAAAATAGTGGTATAAAAATTTCAAGATATTACTTGGATTAAATTGAAATATATATTTTTATTAGAGGCAAAAAAATAATTTTCCAAAAGTTGAAGGGGGGCACGTGACCCCTCTGGCCCTCACGTGCCTCCGCCCCTGCTCCTACCACAATTTAAGTGAAAATTGTGCCATAAGCCACAACTATTACTTGCACCAAGTACAATTTTCACTATACTCTATGAATTTATGATTTGAAAAATTTTATAATACTCAACCCCGTTTAGGGTGTGTATTATATACCTCCAGTTACGACGTTTGTAATTATGAAAGGTGAAATTATCCAGAGGAAAAAATATGATGACGTGTTTCTTTCCTGACTCTGCAAGAAAAACCAAAGTTAATGATCACCCCTAGAACCAACTATATAGCATCTATATCAAGAATTCAAGTATTGTATACGTCATTAGTCTAATCCTCTGTAAGAACTGCCTGAAATTACGAACTTGCAAAATGAATCTGTTTATTTCGACAATCAAATTAATATACTGATCGGCCATGATATGAAATAGATATTGACTGTATTTAATGGATTTCTTGGCTTGCCTTGGTCTATCCATGTGCTTTACCTACTTCTCTTTTATAGTTTTTTAGTTCTCATTATGTTCGTGCATTTCTCTTCCTTTTTTATTCTTTTTTTTTAATTTGAGGGTTCTACCTTCATTAGAAGTCACTTGGGCTGGAGGCAAACTTGTTTTTGGCTATTGATCATCGAATTCATGTTCATCGAACGATGAGGATGGTGTCAGGTCATAGTGGCCAACTGGCTTTGTATTATGATCCTTGGATGAAAATGATCTAACAATCTTGGTTGTTTCCCATATATTTCTACTTTTTATTCTTCCTACGCGCCTAAGTCTGGACCTCGCTTGGGCTGATATCCGTTTTGGGCCTACTATATACATTTTAGGGCTTTTGTCTTCTTTGAGCTGAGATATATTGAATGGGCCTTAACCTATATTTTTTTCCTCCACAGTAATATTTGATTATAATCTGATATTAGTTATGACTCATTGTGATATTAGTTATGATATATTGTGATTATAAATTTGATTATGATTCAAAAGGTCTTTAATTATACCTTATGTAGCATTTAGTTATGACTGAATATGATTTAGTTATGACATTTGTGATAACTTGTATATGGTACACACTTTTTTTATAGTGTGTATATTAGAATGGCCCTATATTTTTTACTTCTCACTAATCTTATATTTTTTTACTAGGTTTTAGCCTTAAATTTGTTATTAAAATAATAATAATTTGCCTAAAAGTCACTAAAATTAAAATAGATAAAAATTAATCGAAAATGATAATGGTGTCATTCGGTACAGCTTATTGTAAATTAAAAACTAATGATTTAAAAGCAAAAGCCAAAAAGATCTTTCACCCAACTTTTTGAAATTAACTTTTGTTTCAACTTATTTAAGTTATTTTTGTTTAGGGTTATTTATACAAAAATTCCCTAAACTATTGAGAAATATCACTTTAACCTCCTAAATTATAAAAACGTACAAATGGATCCCTTAAACTACTGAGAAGTATCACTTTAACACCATAAACTATAAAAGCATACAAATGGACCACCTAAATTATAAAAACGTACCAATTAGACCCCCTAATGGAATGGGTCAAATTGAAATACATCAATAGTTTAACGAGTCCATTTGTATGCTTTTATAATTTTGGAGGCAAAATGATATTTCTCAATAGTTTAAGAGGTATTTATATATTTTTATAGTTCAGAAAGTCAAAATGATACTTTTCAATAGTTTAAAGGGTCTTCATAGAAATAACGTTTTTTTTGTTTAATAAGTTATAAATAAAAAATACACTAAACACTTTAATACAAACTTTTAAAATAAGAAAGTTATAAATAACTCAAATAAGTTATACTAATTTAACCGTCCAAATATGACAATAAGAAATTAAGTAAGTCTTTAAAGGTGAATCAAACGATTCCAGACAATGATATGGAGTAACATCACAAGTTCCAAATATAGATAGGTAAATGATGTACATATCATTTGTCATTGATGCATCAAATTATTAAGGCAAAATTGCCCACAGGAGAAGTGAATTCAGTCTAGATTCCAGTAATCCAAATAATGCACCCAACAAAAAAAAACAAAAAACACAACGTGGCAAACACATATTCAATCCTATCCGTATCAGTGCCACTGTGCCACACTATCCATGCAATTAAAGAGTAGCAACCACAGTTGTTTACATATTTTATCATATTAAACTTATCAACCTTATTTGTTAACATAAAATTAATCAAATGGGTCTTATCCACAAACACACGCGCACACATATACCGAAATCAGAAAATTAAATTAAAAGCAACACTTATTAATTATAATATTAAATATTTTTATAAAATATTTTACAAAAATTTTTATAATTGATTTTGAAAAATATCAAAAAAATAATATTATTTGTAATTAGTGTATCATGAACAATATACAAAAAATATAGATATAAGTATTAAAATAAATTATATAATGATAAAAGAAATTTATTCAAAATTTGATTAAAAATTCAATATAATGGTAATAACACGTCATCATTGATATGTGATATCACTAACTGATAGTACATAAACACATAGAGCAAACCTCCACTACAAAAAAAGTAGTTTTTTGCGACGGTAACGACCCGTCGCAAAAGCCCCCGTAACCCATCGCTAATACTTTTTGCGACGGTAAGTTGGCTTTTTGCGACGGTAAGGGGGGGTCGCGACAAAGGGGGTTGCAAAAGAGCTTTAGCGACGGTAAGCACCGTCGCTATTAGTTTCTGCGATGGTAAGTTATGTTTTTTGCGACGGTACATTTACTGTCGCCAATAGTGGGAAAAAATACCATTTTTCGCGACGGCACGTAATTCCCGTCGCTAAAAGTGACTTTTTGAGACGGCAACTTTACCGTCGCTAAAACTCTGGCATCTTATAAGCATTGGCGACGGCAACAGTTACCGTCGCTAAAGGTGTCTTCTAAATTCTAAATGCCCAGCTTTTGCGACTGTGTTGGTGCCGTCGCAAAAGCCCATTATTGGTTTTTTGCAACGGGATCTGCTCCCGTCTCAAAAAAAAAAAAAAAAAACCTGCTGAAAAATTATTAAAAAAATTAAAATAACCTGTATTAAATAAAAAATAACTATAATAAAATTCAAAAATTACAGAATAATATAAATACGTACATAAACAAAAGTTGACAAATAATGAAAATTAATAATATTGTTCCATTCATAGCAATACATAAATAAAAATTCATAACAATAAAAATTATGCCACTACATAACGTCGCATAATACATACATAATGTTGCTCACAAATTTAAATAACATAAATCAAAATCAAAACCAAAAGTTTTCGTCTTCATTCGTTCGTGTGTTACAAAAATAAAAATTTATCATAATCTTGATACGCCCGCATTCCAGAAGAAGCCAACTGCTACTCAGGAAATATCTGAAAAAAACAAGATAAAAATAATTAAAAACCATATAATGGTGTTAATATTTTAATTATAGAAAAAAAAAAATTGACTACTATATAATTAGAAAGATAGTTTAGTAAATAATTTTGACTGGACCGAAATCTGGCTCTAACTCCCAAACCGGGAACCCAATTCGAGCCCCGTCTTCTCCCACAAGTCTCTCGTGCCTAGGCGGTCATGTGTGCCAAGTTTCGTGCTAAACCGACGCCGTTTGGTGATTTTGGGGCGTGAACTCCTCGAATTCAAATTTCTTAAGGAACTAATTTGCCTAAAGCGAAATCCGGCTCTAACTCCCAAACCGGGAACCCGATTCGAGCCCCGTCTTCTCCCACAAGTCTCTCGTGCCTAGGCGGTCGTGTGTGCCAAGTTTTGTGCTAAACCGACGCCGTTTGGTGATTTTGGGGCGTTAACTCCTCGAATTCAAGTTTCTTAAGGAAGTAATTTGCCTAAAGTGAAATCCGGCTCTAACTCCCAAACCGGGAACCCGATTCGAGCCCCGTCTTCTCCCACAAGTCTCTCGTGCCTAGGCGGTCGTGTGTACCAAGTTTCGTGCTAAACCGACGCCGTTTGGTGATTTTGGGGCGTTAACTCCTCGAATTCAAGTTTCTTAATGAACTAGTTAGCCTAAAGCGAAATCCGGCTCTAACTCCCAAACCGGGAACCCGATTCGAGCCCCGTCTTCTCCCACAAGTCTCTCGTGCCTAGGCGGTCGTGTGTGCCAAGTTTCGTGCTAAACCGACGCCGTTTGGTGATTTTGGGGCGTTAACTCCTCGAATTCAAGTTTCTTAAGGAACTAGTTTGCCTAAAGCGAAATCCGGCTCTAACTCCCAAACCGGGAACCCGATTCGAGCCCCGTTTTCTCCCACAAGTCTCTCGTGCCTAGGCGGTCGTGTGTGCCAAGTTTCGTGCTAAACCGACGCCGTTTGGTGATTTTGGGGCGTTAACTCCTCGAATTCAAGTTTCTTAAGGAACTAGTTTGCCTAAAGTGAAATCCGGCTCTAACTCCCAAACCGGGAACCCGATTCGAGCCCCGTCTTCTCCCACAAGTCTCTCGTGCCTAGGCGGTCGTGTGTGCCAAGTTTCGTGCTAAACCGACACCGTTTGGTGATTTTGGGGCGTTAACTCCTCGAATTCAAGTTTCTTAATGAACTAGTTTGCCTAAAGTGAAATCCGGCTCTAACTCCCAAACCGGGAACCCGATTCGAGCCTCGTCTTCTCCCACAAGTCTCTCGTGCCTAGGCGGTCGTGTGTGCCAAGTTTCGTGCTAAACCGACGCCGTTTGGTGATTTTGGGGCGTTAACTCCTCGAATTCAAATTTCTTAAGGAACTAATTTGCCTAAAGCGAAATCCGGCTCTAACTCCCAAACCGGGAACCCGATTCGAGCCCCGTCTTCTCCCACAAGTCTCTCGTGCCTAGGCGGTCGTGTGTGCCAAGTTTTGTGCTAAACCGACGCCGTTTGGTGATTTTGGGGCGTTAACTCCTCGAATTCAAGTTTCTTAAGGAAGTAATTTGCCTAAAGTGAAATCCGGCTCTAACTCCCAAACCGGGAACCCGATTCGAGCCCCGTCTTCTCCCACAAGTCTCTCGTGCCTAGGCGGTCGTGTGTGCCAAGTTTCGTGCTAAACCGACGCCGTTTGGTGATTTTGGGGCGTTAACTCCTCGAATTCAAGTTTCTTAAGGAACTAGTTTGCCTAAAGCGAAATCCGGCTCTAACTCCCAAACCGGGAACCCGATTCGAGCCCCGTCTTCTCCCACAAGTCTCTCGTGCCTAGGCGGTCGTGTGTGCCAAGTTTCGTGCTAAACCGACGCCGTTTGGTGATTTTGGGGCGTTAACTCCTCGAATTCAAGTTTCTTAAGGAACTAGTTTGCCTAAAGCGAAATCCGGCTCTAACTCCCAAATCGGGAACCCGATTCGAGCCCCGTCTTCTCCCACAAGTCTCTCGTGCCTAGGCGGTCGTGTGTGCCAAGTTTCGTGCTAAACCGACGCTGTTTGGTGATTTTGGGGCGTTAACTCCTCGAATTCAAGTTTCTTAAGGAACTAGTTTGCCTAAAGTGAAATCCGGCTCTAACTCCCAAACCGGGAACCCGATTCGAGCCCCGTCTTCTCCCACAAGTCTCTCGTGCCTAGGCGGTCGTGTGTGCCAAGTTTCGTGCTAAACCGACGCCGTTTGGTGATTTTGGGGCGTTAACTCCTCGAATTCAAGTTTCTTAATGAACTAGTTTGCCTAAAGTGAAATCCGGCTCTAACTCCCAAACCGGGAACCCGATTCGAGCCCCGTCTTCTCCCACAAGTCTCTCGTGCCTAGGCGGTCGTGTGTGCCAAGTTTCATGCTAAACCGACACCGTTTGGTGATTTTGGGGCGTTAACTCCTCGAATTCAAGTTTCTTAAGGAACTAGTTTGCCTAAAGCGAAATCCGGCTCTAACTCCCAAACCGGGAACCCGATTCGAGCCCCGTCTTCTCCCACAAGTCTCTCGTGCCTAGGCGGTCGTGTGTGCCAAGTTTTGTGCTAAACTGACGCCGTTTGGTGATTTTGGGGCGTTAACTCCTCGAATTCAAGTTTCTTAAGGAAGTAATTTGCCTAAAGTGAAATCCGGCTCTAACTCCCAAACCGGGAACCCGATTCGAGCCCCGTCTTCTCCCACAAGTCTCTCGTGCCTAGGCGGTCGTGTGTGCCAAGTTTCGTGCTAAACCGACGCCGTTTGGTTTGTCATCAACTATAATATAACATGAATTGAACTAATACAATTACAAAGACAAAGTAAATTAAGAAATTGATGATTAACTACAACCTTGGCCTTAATTGAATTACTAATTGATTACATATCAGCCTATTTGAACATCAACTGTTTCCCCTTCTGCAGCTTCCCTCACCCAACCAACTTCTTCATCACGAAGCATTATATTTTCTTCCAATTGTTGGCTCATGTATGGCTCGATTTGTGAATCAGTTGAACTCATATCAAATAAACCTCTTTGAGACATCTTCACTACGACTTGCCAGTCTGGTTGTAACGGGTCTGCAACATACCAAACTTGCTCTGCTTGGGACGCCAAGATGAAAGGTTCATTGGTAATTCGATCATCTCGGTACAACAAATGATTGAAGTTCACCAACGTGAAATTGAAGACATCTTCTTTCTTTCCGTGAATGTTGTCAATCCAATCACACTTAAACAACACATGTTTCTTCTCATTGGAATATCGAATCTCAACAATATCTGTCAATTGTCCATAATAGTACACAGACCCCAGACGAGGATTCTTGTCTTTTCGACTAGCATAACTTATGGTATCTGCCTTCAAAGCTACACCACAATTTTGTGTGGCTCGACGATCATCCATGGCCTTTACTCGATACCGAAACCCATTCAGTATATACCCGTTGAACCTCCTTGCCAGGTTATGAGGACCATTTGCCAATAGAATAATCTCTTCAGAAAGTATGACATCAGTAGTCCTTCGCAAAGTTTGGACCTATTTAACACGAAAATGTAAAATTTAAAATGTAGATCGACTTAAGTAACTAGAATCTATAGAGTTAAATACATACATGTTCCTTGAACCAAATGTGAAATGTTTCAAAATGTTCACGCCGAAGTTGATGATCGTCGACACGAGGCATTTTGAGCTTAAGTACTTCAAGGTGTTTGCTGTGTAGATTGAAATTTTAGCCATACAAAAAATTTAGTTGAAAATTCAATAAAACATAATAAAATATTGAGTGAGTGACTTAACCTACTTTATGAATGGTTGAACCGCGCTTGTATTGCATAAGATGTACCGATGAGCTTGTACCCAAGAAGTATTATCAAGATAAAAGCTTGTGTTTTCACCAGTAGCATGACCCAAATTATCAGCACCACTATAGTTCCTCACGGGTCGACTAGATTTGGTTTCCACATCACTGAGATATTGTGCACAAAAATTCATGCATTCTTCCATAAGATATCCTTTAGCAATTGATCCTTCAGGACGAGCTCTATTACGCACGTATTGCTTCAAAGTAAGAAGATACCTCTCAATTGGATACATCCATCGAAACTGAATCGCTCCACCCAATAACGCTTCATCAGCTAGATGTATAGGCAAG
Organism: Camellia japonica; assembly: GCA_030407325.1. Lineage (NCBI taxonomy): Eukaryota > Viridiplantae > Streptophyta > Magnoliopsida > Ericales > Theaceae > Camellia > Camellia japonica. The sequence continues at coordinate 192,343,034 of JAPPVO010000019.1, forward strand.
TGCTCCATTATATCAAAAAAACTCGGAGGAAATATTTTCTCTAGATGACAAAGTGTTACAGCGATACGATCTTTAATATATTGCAAATCCGTCGCACGATTCACTTTCGAACACAATTGTCTAAAGAAATTGCTCAATTCAATCAAGGGTTCAATTACATTCTTCGGTAACGATCTGCGAATAGCCAATGGAATAAGTTGTTGCATCAGAATATGACTATCGTGGCTCTTAAGACCCCCAATGCTTCTATCATGTAAGCGCACACGACGTGATATATTGGATGAATACCCGTCGGGAACTCTTACTTCCTTCAACACTTTCAAGAACAAATCTTTCTCATCCTTGGTCATCGTGAATTGTGCTGGTGGTAAATAGGCTTTATTCGACCCTCTTAACTGCAAATGTAGGGATTTTCTAATATTCATATCTTGTAAATCACGCCGAGCATTAACACTATCTTTCGATTTTCCTGCAACCCCTAATATTGTCCACAACACATTGTCACAAACATTCTTCTCTATATGCATCACATCGAGGTTGTGTCTTATTAGATTGTGCTCCCAATATGGCAATTCATAAAAGATACTCTTTTTCTTCCAACTATGGGTGCGATGTCCAGCTTTCTCCTTCTCTACCTGTCTCCTATGCCTCTCCTTAAGGTCATCCCTATTGTATTGGGTTAAAATACCCTCAGATTCTAATTGTAGCAACATCTCAGTTCCAGACAACAATTTTGGTTTGAGTCTGACTTCCCGACTACCATCAAATGATACTTTATCCTTCCGGAATTTATGGCCAGTAGGTAAAAATCTGCGATGACCCAAGTATGATTGTTTTCTACTATGCTTCAACCAACACGATGTAGTTTCCTTATTGCAACAAGGACATGCATATTCTCCTTTAGTGCTCCATCCTGACAAGTTTGCGTATGCAGGAAAATCACTAATTGTCCACAGTAAAGCTGCATGCATTTGAAACATTTGATTTGTTGATGCATCAAATGTTGACACACCCTCATTCCATAGTTCTTTCAACTCCTCAATCAACGGTTGCATATAAACATCAATCTTGTCACCAGGTCTTTTCGGGCCGTCAATAAGCACGGATAAAATTAGAAATGGTTGCTTCATGCACATCCATGGCGGCAAGTTGTATGGAATGAGCACAACAGGCCAAGTGCTATGAACTATGTTCATCGTCCTGAATGGGTTAAAACTATCAGATGCTAAGCCAAGCCTTACACTTCGGCAATCATTACTAAAGTCAATATTCCGACGGTCAAAATCTTTCCATGCAAGGGAGTCAGCAGGATGCCTGAAGACACCATCATCAGTTCGTTCCTCTGCATGCCATCTCATTAACTTGGCCGTCTTGGATGACATAAACAACCTCTGCAACCTTGACTTTAAAGGAAAATACCTCATCTGTTTTGCAGCTATTTGTTTGCCACCTGTGTTAGGACCATTTGAACCACCATCACCATTTGATTTCCATCTAGAACTGTTGCATATGACACATTTATCAAGATTGGCGTCCTCGTTTCGAAACAACATGCAACTGTTGGGACATGCATCCCACGTCTCATACGTGAAGCCCAAATCTGTTGTGACCTTTTGAGCTTTATAATATGAGTCCGGAAGCTTCACACCCAACGGAAACGCCTCATTCAATAACTCAAGCAACATGTCAACAGACTTATCCGTCCACTGATTAAGCACCTTCAAATGTAGAAGTCGAACAATGAATGACAAAGATGTGAACTTCTGACAACCCGGATACAATTCACTTTGTGCATCTTGAAGAAGTTTGAAATACTTTGCAGTCTCTGCATTTGGACCGAGCTAGGGTTTAGATGCATAGGGATCAGGCCCCTGTGGTTCATCACCCTCAACACTTGTACCGGCATGTGGATTTCCCATAGCCCCTTGTATCATTCCAATCATATCATCTCCTATGTCTAAATTAGCTAATGTTTCATTCTCTCGATTACTATGCAGAGATATGTAAGATTCCCCATGATTAATCCAATGTTTGTATTTTTTAAAAAACCCATTCAAAATCAGATGCTCCCGTACACCATCTCGTACAAAATAGTATCGATTCTCACACTTCCTACACGGACAACTGATCATCGAACCTTCAACCCTATTGGTGTAGGCAAACACAAGGAATTCATCAATCCCATTAATGTATTCACTCGACATCCTATTTGGCAAATCAATCTAACTCTTATCCATCATCTGTACACATCCACAAAAATATCTCACCAAAGTAACTCTAAATATAATACCTACACATAAATATTCACTCGACATCCTATTTAAAGTACTACTACTTAAATATGTTATATTTTTTAAGTACGACTGGTTAAGCATATTATTTCAACTATTAATTTAAATAAACTACAAATAATTAAAAAAATTAATAGTAGCATGAAAATTAATAAACTACATAAACTTAAACAAAAATTAAAAATTAATTAATAAGGGCTATGAATGATATGTAGCATGTTATGCATGATGGTGAGTAAGAATGATTTATATTTTATCATCTCTTGTCATAATTCCACATGCAATGTGTAGACGTCCCCGAACGCATCCCGGGGAAAGGGAGTGCGAGTCCCCCCCCCGTTCTGGTTCGATATTGGGTCACTACAGTTCGAAGGACTCAAATGTCACGGTTCTTAATCTTGAACCAAAGAGTCCAAATCCGGCAAATCGTTTTTGAGAAAACAGATTTTTAGAAAAGAAGTGCCAAACATGGACTGCTTTGCCAGATACAGAGTCGCCACCTAAATGTTTTAAAATGGGAAATTTAGGAAACCCTGACTCGATGCCAAAAGGCCACGTGTCCGTCATCACCAAAGTTGCCTCGGCTCGGGAACTTGGGTACGATTGGGGAAGGTCACTTCGTGAGCACCCCCGCTTGCCCGGTCAAAGACCGGCCTCTACTAACCATGATATCTGTTTTTGAAAACATTGTATGTTCTTATTCCGGTTATTAGCCTAGGTTACTATGTGATGAGCACAGCATACAAGTATAGACTGAGTCGCCTGAATTGGAACAAAACATTTCATGTTTGTTTGTTTGAAAATGGTTTGATGGTGCTACCTGCAAGTAGGCTAAGACGCGAATTTGCCACCCTCGGGTGGGCTTAGAAAACATGATTTTGCCACTATCTAGTGGGCTTAAAACAAACATTTGATGAATTGTCCCAATCCAAATAACTCAACCTCCACCCACAGGCATTCAAGGCAGTTATATCACATAAGCACATAGCCTCATGGTAAGCATGCTTTTCATGGCAACAATCACACGTATGCAAGGATGCTAAAGCATAAAACTCACCGAGTACTCCAAGCCAAAACAGAAACTCATTAGAAATCATGCATGATCCTAAATATACTGAAATGCCTAATGCAACACATGCAAAGATGCAAACTATAGCAGGCTCGACTGTCCTAAACATGGCATATGGAATGCAACAGCTATCAAGTATTCAATTTGGAATTGAAATACAAATACAGTTTGTATGATGCGCCGAGCCCGGTGCGTGCAAAACAGATGAATGATGCAAACATGCTGTCATACTGTATGCTAATTGAAATATGCCCTATATCTAACCATCGTAAGCGGGTAAATAAAAGGGAAGAAAGACGTGGGGTTGGAAGACATACATCACACTCACCCACACTTATTACAATTATGCCCTCGCGTAGAGGGTCCAAATAAATATACAGTCCTGAATGAAAGAATAATACAGTCCGAATATTACAGTCTGAATAAATACACAAATTCCTAATTAATTAACAGATTAACTAAGAAAAATTGTAAACTGGCATGCAAGCCAGGGGCTGCCTTGACTCCGCTCCGGATAATGAAATGATGCATGTTGGGCTGCCTTGCGCGGAAATCCACTGGGATGCCCCAATTAGCCTCTGTTTGCAATGTTTCTCGAAATGCGTGTCAGATTCCGGAAAGTTGCTGATTCTTCATTTTGCTGCAACAGAGAGCAGGAAAGAGGCATAGCAATGTATTTCACAAATATATGCATGCCTCGATCCTCGTGCCACCAATCACGCATATCGATGCATGATGGCCGAGGAATCGGATTGCACAACTCAATATGGGGTGAATGCATATGAATGCTACAACAAAACCTAACTCTATCATGGATAATCCGGAGTGTCGGTGACTTGGGAATTGAGACCCGTTCCGTCACTCGGAGTACGGAACGTGCCTCGTTTCCCGTGCCCGGGCTAACTCCTATCTCGAACACGATGCAATATGTATGATATGCATGAAATGCAGCTAATATGCAATCCTAACATGCACGATGCTATGAAAATGAGATGCCTCGAAATGCGTGCACGCGGGCACGCAAACCGAGGCGATGATCCTAAGGCATAAAATGGCATACGCAATGCAAATTGAACTTACACTAACACGAGTGGACCTCAGCTACACTCACATAAGAGGCCGTGAGATGAAAATGAAATGCCTCGAAATGCGTGCACACGGGCACGCAAACCGAGGCGATGACATAAAGGCATGAAATGTCATGAAATATGATATACAATGAGACTAAAATGAGATGTCTCGAAATGCGTGCCCACGGGCACGCAAACCGAGAAAATGGCATACGGAATGCAATGAGACTAAAATGGGATATGTGATGCAATATGGGCTTATACCAACATGAGTGAGCCTCAGCCACACTCACATAAGAGGCCATGAGATGAAAATGAGGTGCCTCGAAATGCGTGCACACGGGCACGCAAACCGAGGCAATGGCATACGCAATGCAATGAGACTAAAATGACATACAGAATGCAAAATGGACTTACACTAACATGAGTGAGCCTCAGCCACACTCACATAAGAGGCCGTCGGATAAAAATGAAGTGCCTCGAAATGCGTGCCCACGGGCGCGCAAACCGAGGCGATGCCTTAAAGCATGAAATGACATACGAAATGCAGATTGGACTTACACTAACATGAGAGGGCCTCAGCCGCACTCACATAAGAGGCCGATGGATGAAAATGAGATGCCTCGAAATGCGTGCACACGAGCACGCAAACCGAGGCAATGGATTAAAGCATGAAATGGCATACAAAATGAGACGTGGCATATGGCATATGGGAAAATGCAATTTTCAGCAGCCAAAATGATGCAAAAATAGCCCCCGAATTATAGCAAAATTACACCCGATGCCCGAAATGCTATGCTAAGTACCCGAAATGACTTGCAGCTATGCCAAACATGCACAATATGGACATGAAGTGTGAAGACGGATGCTAGGCAGCCCCTAAACTAGCATTTTTTCAGTGCGAAGCATGGCCAAACAACAATCACAAGTATGGTAAAAATAGCATGCAAAAATGGGGGAAAAGAGGGGAATAATGAAGCAAATGGTATACACAATGCTCAAACTGAAAAATACAGTTCTACAACACTGAAGAGGGACCAAAAATATGAACATTTACAGCTTATGACAACCCTCAAAACAGTGTGTAGATATGCTCAACATAGTATGCAAAATATGAGCCAAAAGAGGGCTATAAAGAGAGGTATATCAAGCATTCACCAAACAGCCTAAGACCCTTAACAAAACATGAAGAGTGGGTCATTTTAAGACTATTTTCAGTTCTGATCATGGCCAAAAACAGAAGCAAGATAGGCCTAAAAATTATGCAAAGATGGGGGCCAAAGAAGGATATAAAGACAAGCATAACATGGAGACCCCCAACAAGGTTGGTCCCTTCTACAATGTTGTAGAGGGACACGAAATAAGCTTATTCACAGTTCACGAAATTCCCCAAAACAGACTACACGTAGGTCAAACAAATCATGCAAATTTACGGTAAATATGAGAGATTATGAAGCAAGTGCATGATAGAGAGGCCAAACAGGGTTGAGCCCTTCTTCAATGCTGAAGAGGGGCTCAAAATAGGCCTACTCACAATTCATATCAGGCTCAGAAACAGATCACACACGAACTAAAAATAGCATGCAAAATAATGGTATTCAAGGTGGTATTGAGGCAAGTACCAAATGGAAAACTCAAACAGGGTTGAGTCCTTAAACAAAGATGAAGAACAGCTCAAAAAAATGATATTTTCTGTTTTGGTCGGAGCTCAAAACCACAAGCAAAGAGGCTAAAAAAATGAGGCAAAAAAAGAGATCAAAAAGAGGGGAAATGAACTTACCCTTGTAGACCAACCCTTTTGTTGCCTCTTGGAGCAAAAATGTTGCCTCCTAAGCTCTGAAAACCACCTCCAGCCGCTGGAAATGGAGTGGTGATGGTGGTGTTAGGTGATGATGAAGAAATGGTGTAGAAATGATATAGGATTTTTAGGGTTTTGGTACTTAGAATATAGAGAGAGAGAAAGATATAATGTAGGAGCTCAAAACAGAAATTTCTAACCCCTACAACAGATCTGGAGGGCTGTATATATAGGCAAAAAGGTGTAGAAAAATGGAGGGAAAAAAAGGGGGGAAAACTAGTCAAGTTTCCCGCCAAAAAAAGGCCAAAAGGGAAAGTGGTAGCTACGTGTTTCAAATGGCCGAGAGTCCTTCAACAAAGTTGAAGAGGGGCTCAAAATAAGACACTTTGTAGTTTACGACCAAGTCCAACACTGCCCACAAGTACGCCTAAAATACCATGCAAAATAGGCCTAAAAAGAGGCAAAGAGGCAAGTGACAAATGGAGATGTCAAACAGTAAAAAGTCCTTAATCAAACATGAAAAGGACCTCAAAATATGACTAACTCAAGTTTGGGTCGGAGCCCAAAAATGTAGAATGAAGGTTCGGGAGCCAAAACACGCAGTTCGAGGCCCCAAAAGTGGGCTGCTAGGCACCGGGAGTGGTGCTCGACCACGAAGTTGGTCTCTCGGACCGCAGTGTCCCTCGAAAGGGAGGAAATAAGGTGTGTGCCAAAAACCGGAGCAAACGGAGGTGGTTAGGCGGTCCCGAACTGAGGCACACGGCCTGACGGCTCCGAAAACCGGGAACCGGGCTCCGAAATGGGAAAAATGGCCTGCGACCACGAAACGTAGCCTACGGCCACTGAGAGATGATCTACGAGACCTCTCCCTCCCTTCGGGAAGAGAAAACAGAGAAAACGGAGCCTGGTTCGCAAACCGAGGCAAAGCACAAAAGAGTCCGGAAGTCCGGAGGCAAGGCTCGCAACCGGGACTCCGCGACCTCAGAACGAGCACAATATGCAACATCACCAAGCGCTCAATCAGTGACGTCTGAGTCTTAAGGTCGGTCAAAAATGGGGTGTCTACAGTTGCCCCTCTTTGACAGAACTCGAAAGTCATAAGAATGACGGGAGTGAATGTCAAAGCCCAGAGACGACCCATTTTTGACAAAGCCGAAGACTTAGACAAAGCAGACAAGATAGACAAAGATGTGCCCGCAGGCAGGGGCAAAATGCAACTGACAATGCAAGAAGCCGAACATAACTTATGATCATGCAAAGAAACATAGGGACGTATCCCGGTGTTTCGGAAAGGTATAAGCATTGGAACGTATTCCAGATGCTCTTAACCAAAGATGGTGAAATATGGGGACGCATCCCGGTGTTTAGGGACGTATCCCGGGGTTTAGGGACGTATCCCAAGGATTAGGGACGTATCCCAAAGATTAGGGACGTATCCCAAAGATTAGGGACATATCCCAGAGATTAGGGACGTATCCCAAGGATTAGGGACGTATCCCAAATGTTAGGGACGTATCCCAGAGGTTAGGGACGTATCCCAGAGGTTAGGGACGTATCCCAAGGATTAGGGACGTATCCCAGAGGTTAGGGACGTATCCCAAATGTTAGGGACGTATCCCAAAGATTAGGGACGTATCCCAGAGGTTAGGGACGTATCCCAAAGATTAGGGACGTATCCCAAAGATTAGGGACGTATCCCAGAGGTTTAGGGACGTATCCCAAGATTTAGGAAAGAAGGAGAAACATAGGGACGTATCCTGGTGTTCCACGAGGAATGTGAAACATAGGGACGTATCCCGGTGTTCCGCAAGGAATGTGAAACATAGGGACGTATCCCGGTGTTTCGGAAAGGCAAGAGAAACGTAGGGATGTATCCCGGTGTTTTGAAAAGAGGGAGAAACTTAGGGACGTATCCCGGTGTTTCAGAAAGAAGGGAGAAACGTAGGGACGTATCCCGGTGTTTTGCAAAGAGAGGAGAAACGTAGGGACGTATCCCGGTGTTTTGAAAAGAGAGAGAAACGTAAGGACGTATCCCGGTGTTTCGGAAAGGGAGAAGAAACGTAGGGACGCATTCCGGTGTTTCAAAAAGATATAAGCGTTGGAACGTATTCCAAATGCTCTAAACCAGAGGAGGTCTAACCCGTCGCACACGCGAGGAGAAATAATGACAAATGCAAGAGACAAGGTGCATAACAATGCAAGTAATGAGCAAAACAATGCTAGATAGATGTGCACAATCAATGCAACGAATGAGCATAACAATGCTAGTGAAGTGGGTGCATAACAATGCAATTGGAATGTGCATCACAATGCAAGTATGAGAAGTGCATAACAATGCGGGTGGAAGGGTGCATAACAATGCAAGTGGAATGTGCGTGACAACGCATAGTTGAAACAAAATGCCGAATAAGGGTATACAAGCCTTAACGAGACCAGATAAAAACGCGACCTCCGATTTACCTTTCGGAGGGGTTTGCAACACATTCAGCTCAAGAACGGGCACACCCTGTTCATATTAGAGAGAGATAACATCTGCTGCTGCTTTAATTGCCATTCTGACTTGAAGCAGGCTTACACTTGGGGTCGAGGCAGGCTCATTCTTCGGAACACCGACAAGGTCTGAAGAGGTACATACGGAATGCGATCTCAGACCTTACCGAAGTTGGAACAAACTCAGATGCCCGACATTTCCCTCTTTTGCTTTTGCTTTGCAGTCCGGAACCATTATAGCTTCAGATAGGTCCTGGTTCTACTGTTCACACTTATCGGGGGTGGACCCTGCAGTTTTCGAAAGAACAAATTCCTTTTTTGCACAAATGTGGAGAATGGCACAGCACTCTGAGCACACAACAAATCATTTTTGAAATTGAGAAAATGAGTTCTCGACCGGGTATTGAGCCTACAACTGAACACAGCAAAGACGACCCAACAACGGAAAATAAAGGTAAACAACCTAAACACATCTATTGACACTTGAAATGACTCAAAACAAGAATCAAGACAAACAAAACACAACGAAAGACTCAAATGCGCACAGGGAGCCTGTTTCACCGGGTATTATTTCCCACCCTTTCTCATTTGTGATTCTCACATCACTCGGCATTCAATCTCTTGTTTTCTGAAAAAGCCCTTTTCTCACTTTTTCTCTCATCGCACATCTCTCTATTCTTCAATCTCTCATTTTTCAATCCCTCCCCTAGATGGTTGATGGATAAACAGAAAGTTGTGGGCTCGTGCCCCTAGCATTCTGCTAGATTCTTCTTCTTGTTCACAACAGTGAGTTTCTTCCACAGAGGGGCCGCGCTACAATTGGGTGTTTAGCGAATCTGTGGCTGACATTGGTCGACGATGCTCTGCCGGGGAGTTTGGACATGGTTAGATTTGCCCAGATGATGGAGTGGAATACCTTGCTCCAGTCCAGTTCGTGCTTCGCACCTGGCTTGATACCTCGCTGCTTGGAGGATGTTGAGAGCTTTCAGCCCTTTTGTTGTTAACCTCAGTTGTGCCTTTTCTGGCAGGTAGAGTGCCCTTCTTGGCAAGTATGGTGCCCTTTCTGGCAAGTATGTTGATAAAAGGGGAAAGACAGAGAACCTGACTCAACTGCGCCCCTAGTTCATCATTTTGACCATTTTTTGTTTTTACTTTCTACTAAAACAGTTTTGACCAACATGAGAGTTAGATTAACACGCTTGTTCGATTTTTGATTTGAAATCATGTAAGTCAGGCTATGAGCACTGAAGATTTTCCTTTTTTGGGTCTAAGAAATGGTCCAGTTTTTGGAAAAGATGAAACAATTTTCGAGAAAATTAGTCAACCCCAGTAAAAATTCTCAAAAACTATTTTTGCAAACGGCCACTGCTCAACGAGCATAGAACCCACTCTCGAGATGCACAACCTCAGATTCGAAGGAAAATTGCCCCTTGCTGGAGGGGAGCTGCATGGCAACGGAAAGTTGCCCCTTGTTTGAACGGCACCGCGACGCATTGAATGGCAACGGAAAGTTGCCCCTTGTTTGAATGGCGCCGCGGCACACTGAATGGCAACGAAGAGTTTCCCCTTGTTTGGATGGCACCGCAGCACACTGAATGGCAACGGAAAGTTGCCCCTTGTTTGGATAGCACAGCGGCGCATTGTAGTCAGTCCTCAGAGTGACGAACACAACCAAATCCTCAGATACAGAGAAGACAAAGATGACCAGAACTATCGCATGGACACAATCAAATTGAAGTGTTTTACGGCTGGACTTCAGGATGAAGTTGCCTACGTATCCCAAAGATGGGAATCAAGCCTTACGTAGTTCGGGGGTAAGGTACACTCGGGTATTTAACCTCTCCTTTTTATGCTCTAACTTTTGCCAAGGCGCCTGTTGCAGGTTTTCAACCTTGCGAGCTTTGTCTTTCTTTTCTTTTCATTTTCATTTCTTTTCTTCTTTTTTCTTTTTTTTCTCTTTTCTTCTCTTTTTTCTTTCTTTTCTTGTATTTTTCTCTTTCTTTTCTTTTTGCATTTTTTTTGTATATTTTTTTTCGTCTTGCTCTAACTTTTGCCTAGGTCGCCCTTCCGGGTTTTCGGCCCAGCGAGCCTCTCAAAGGGTAAAAGTGTAACAAGTCCATGCCAAATGGTTTTAGGATCTCGAAGCCATCCGTATCCAAGAGAGTGGCTGTTGTATCGATTTGCAGAAGGATCCATCTTCGGCTCTTCGAGCACATCTGACATCTTTGCCCCTAGTTCGAAGGGTACTGCTGTTCTAGCTTTGCAAGCTTCTTCTGATGAGGTCTGACCTTCTTGATCTGACTTTGGTGCCTCTTGTTCGAGGGTTGCTTCAAATCTGGCCACACAGGCCTCACATCGTAGTTGACCGTTGAACCTTCTGAATTCAAGTTCAAGGTTTGGAAGCGAAGGGGTTGAGTCTCGAGGCTGAGAGCGATCCTAGGTTGCATAATCTCAAGAGCAATTCCACACAGGTCTTCGCAGGACCGCACAAAACATTTTGTTTTTGAAAATTTTTAAGAAAGCGACAAATCGCTCGCGCTGAAGATAGTGTGAAACCAGTCTGGATCAAGCCAGGGTCCTTCTCAGTACTCACGCTAACGAGCATGATTTCATTCATTAAGGGCTTAGCACGCCTCTCTTTCTCTCAATTGATCAAAGTTTTTGCAAATCCCGAGGAATTCCTTCCTCTTCGTTTTCACCGCAGTGTTCAAAAAAGTTTTGAAAAACTTAGGTCAATACAATGACTTCAAGGCACAGAAAAGACAGAATTCTTAGTCAAATACTGCCATCTCATTCAGAACTTCCGGCATAACTGGCACAAGGCAGAAGCAAACGCGAGAGCGTGAAAATCACTGCTGTTTCATTCAAATCTGTTGGCATTACTGGCTCCCTGACAGAAACAGACTCAAAACGAAAAGACAAACGCAAAACAAAATGGTGACGCCCGAGGTAACACCCCTGGAATCACCCGACTCCTATATAACAGGACTGACTCGATACAACAAGACAAACCCAAAACAAAAGAGACTGACTCAAAACAAAAAGACAACTCAAAACAAAACAACAAGACTGACCCAATACCCAAGTCAGAATGCGAAATTAACAGCACTTGTACATTGCTCAAAACAGTGCATGCCATCCACCACAGCTGGAGTAAACTGAATGCCGCCCGCAGGTGGTTCATCCCTTGATCACATCACATTATCCCCCACAAGTTCACTGATCAAGTGCCGATAGACTTTGCAGGACCTGGTGCGGGGATGACCCCGTTGTCAATCAAATTTTGTATCTCGTGGCGGAGACGGACGCAACTGTCGGTGTCATGACCGGTTTGTTGATGGAAAGCACAGTACTTAGTCGGGTCATGCTTTGGAGGGAGAGGATCGGGTAGAGGCCGTTGTTCCAACGGTTTCAGATGTCCTTTCCTGAGTAGGACCCCCAGGGCTTTAGACAAAGACATATAGAGTGGAGTGAAAACCCTCTTGCCTCGGGGTAGATAGTCTGAAGTTCGGGGGTTTGAAGTGGATGCACCAACAAAGGGGGTGGCTGCTCTTGGTGTGGTGGTGGCGACCATGCCCACTTCGGAAGATCTTGCAGCTGCGTCACCGCTGGTGGTCGCATTCGAACTGCGGGTAAATGCCCTCCTGGGCTGCTCCTTCTCCTGGTCAATGAGGCCCTGTTTCATAGCATCCTCGATCTGTACTCCCATCTCATGCAAATCTGAAAAGGTAGGGAAGGGGAGCACGATCATTTTCTGCATTAGTTTGGGCTGGAGGTTGCGCACAACCATCCGTATCTGATCCTTATCCGTTGGCCTAACGGTCATCATTGAGGCCTTGGCCCTCCAGCGGGCCACGAATTCTGAGAAGCTCTCCTTAGGCTCCTGCCTCGTCGTCTCAAGATCACGGGTCGTAATCTCGATTTGGGTATTGTATGAATATTGTGCGACGAAGGCCTCGGCCATCTCCTCCCAGCTTCGTTTCACTGAATCCTCCAATTTGGCATACCAGATGGCCGCAATACCCGACAGGGTCCTGCCAAAAAGGGAGAGCTTCTGTAATCTTGTCAAGCCCATCGGGCGCAGAACATCTGAAAACAAACTCAGGTGGACCATGGGATCTCCTGACCCGTCAAAACGGTCGATGTGAGGCATCTTGAACCTGTCCGGCAGTGTCACAGCTGCGTCGGTGTACCCGTCCTCAATGTCCGGGATGGACTTTACCCCCTGAGATTTTTTGAACAACTTTTCAAGCTTACTCAACTTCAACGCTGTAGGGTCGACCTCGAACTCGAAGGGAGAGTCCGGTAGATTGGTAGGTGTTTTGGACAGCAGGGGTAAATTTGGGGGCAGAGCCGACCCTGTTGGAATGTCCGTATCTGCCTGGAGATTTGGTGTCTCTCCGGGTGTTGGAGCTCCTGGTGGGAGAGGAGCTTGATGTGAAGCAGACGCTCCACTTTGCTGTTGCAACCTAGTGATGAGCTCGGCTTGCTGAGCCATGATTGCAGCCTGCTGCTTGGAAAATTCCGCTTGGCGACAGCGTCTTGCTGCATGAGTTCATAGTTTCCTGTATTTGACGCATCATTGCCTCCATCCCTGACGTGTTCTGTTGATCCATCTGACTGACTGGTATATCTATCCCTGTAGTAGAAACTGAGACCTCAGCCTGACTGTTCACTGATGGGGTGGATAAGGGCCCCTGATCTGGTAACTGCTGAACTGGTAATTTGTGCCTGACTGGCCCTTTTACCCTGCCACTGATTGCCCTTGAACTGAACCTCTGACCTGACAAAGTCTATTAGCACAAATTCGATGAACCTCGGGGGATATTGGAGCCTTCTGAAGCTATGGTTCCAAGACTACCTAGCAAAAGAGAAAACCGACAGCATCTCAGCCTAATTTCACCATAACCAATATGAGCAAAGCTGAATGAGTGTGCTCTCTACTGAATTCTGCCCAAATCTCTGTCCTGCAAACTGATACCCTCAGGTAAACTGAATCCCAAAATACTGAACCGGTGCCCGCAGGCCTGATGCCCAAACTCATGAACTGATACATGCGTTCCCTGTAGAGACGCACTCTAACAAGCACATAACAGATAAGTGAGAGCCAAAACACCCCTATGTTGGGGTAGGGTTTCCCTGTCCTATTTTGTCAGGAGCTAGGGTTTCACTACGCACGCAGCGGTTTCAAACAACCTATATCGGGTAAGCAACCTGTCCTAGTTTGGAATGGTCACTATGGATTTCGATATGCACTAGGTCGAATGGTCAAAAAGGGTGCCCCGGTAAAACCGGGGTTTGTGTTCCCATGCTGTCAGAGCCCACAGCCGATCAGCCTTATGGTCATGCCTTGACAAGACAAGCCTCCGGCAAATCGTTCGGGAATGGCATATGGCAAACACGGTGTCCTAGGCGCACCAATGCAAATGCAATGCAAAGAAACACACAAGTGTAGTCAAAACCAGATATCATGAGTTCGAGTCAAGTTCTCTAAATCCCCAGCAGAGTCGCCAGAAACTGTAGACGTCCCCGAACGCATCCCGGGGAAAGGGAGTGCGAGTCCCCCCCGTTCTGGTTCGATATTGGGTCACTACAGTTCGAAGGACTCAAATGTCACGGTTCTTAATCTTGAACCAAAGAGTCCAAATCCGGCAAATCGTTTTGAGAAAACAGATTTTTGAAAGAAGTGCCAAACATGGACTGCTTTGCCAGATACAGAGTCGCCACCTAAATGTTTTAAAATGGGAAATTTAGGAAACCCTGACTCGGTGCCAAAAGGCCACGTGTCCGTCATCACCAAAGTTGCCTCGGCTCGGGAACTTGGGTACGATTGGGGAAGGTCACTTCGTGAGCACCCCCGCTCGCCCGGTCAAAGACCGGCCTCTACTAACCATGATATCTGTTTTTGAAAACGTTGTAAGTTCTTATTCCGGTTATTAGCCTAGGTTACTATGTGATGTGCACAGCATACAAGTATAGACTGAGTCGCTTGAATTGGAACTAAACATTTCATGTTTGTTTGTTTGAAAATGGTTTGATGGTGCTACCCGCAAGTAGGCTAAGACGCGGATTTGCCACCCTCGGGTGGGCTTAGAAAACGTGATTTTGCCACTATCTAGTGGGCTTAAAACAAACATTTGATGAATTGTCCCAATCTAAGTAACTCAACCTCCACCCACAGGCATTCAAGGCAGTTATATCACATAAGCACATAGCCTCATGGTAAGCATGCTATTCATGGCAACACTCACACGTATGCAAGGATGCTAAAGCATAAAACTCACCGAGTACTCCAAGCCAAAACAGAAACTCATTAGAAATCATGCATGATCCTAATTATACTGAAATGCCTAATGCAACACATGCAAAGATGCAAACTATAGCAGGCTCGACTGTCCTAAACATGGCATATGGAATGCAACAGCTATCAAGTATTCAATTTGGAATTGAAATACAAATGCAGTTTGTATGATGCGCCGAGCCCGGTGCGTGCAAAACAGATGAATGATGCAAACATGCTGTCATACTGTATGCTAATTGAAATATGCCCTATATCTAACCATCGTAAGCGGGTAAATAAAAGGGAAGAAAGACGTGGGGTTGGAAGACATACATCACACTCACCCACACTTATTACAATTATGCCCTCGCGTAGAGGGTCCAAATAAATATACAGTCCTGAATGAAAGAATAATACAGTCCGAATATTACAGTCTGAATAAATACACAAATTCCTAATTAATTAACAAATTAACTAAGAAAAATTGTAAACTGGCATGCAAGCCAGGGGCTGCCTTGACTCCGCTGGATAATGAATGATGCATGTTGGGCTGCCTTGCGCGGAAATCCACTGGGATGCCCCAATTAGCCTCTGTTTGCAATGTTTCTCGAAATGCGTGCAGATCCGGAAAGTGCTGATTCTTCATTTTGCTGCAACAGAGAGCAGGAAAGGGCATAGCAATGTATTTCACAAATATATGCATGCCTCGATCCTCGTGCCACCAATCACGCATATCGATGCATGATGGCCGAGGAGCGGATTGCACAACTCAATATAGGATGAATGCATATGAATGCTACAACAAAACCTAACTCCATCATGGATAATCCGGAGTGTCGGTGACTTGGGAATTGAGACCCGTTCCGTCACTCGGAGTACGGAAACGTGCCTCGTTTCCCGTGCCCGGGCTAACTCCTATCTCGAACACGATGCAATATGCATGATATGCATGAAATGCAACTAATATGCAATCCTAGCATGCACAATGCTATGAAAATGAGATGCCTCGAAATGCGTGCACGCGGGCACGCAAACCGAGGCGATGATCCTAAGGCATAAAATGGCATACGCAATGCAAATTGAACTTACACTAACACGAGTGGACCTCAGCTACACTCACATAAGAGGCCGTGAGATGAAAATGAAATGCCTCGAAATGCGTGCACACGGGCACGCAAACCGAGGCGATGACATAAAGGCATGAAATGTCATGAAATATGATATACAATGAGACTAAAATGAGATGTCTCGAAATGCGTGCCCACGGGCACGCAAACCGAGAAAATGGCATACGGAATGCAATGAGACTAAAATGGGATATGTGATGCAATATGGGCTTATACCAACATGAGTGAGCCTCAGCCACACTCACATAAGAGGCCATGAGATGAAAATGAGGTGCCTCGAAATGCGTGCACACGGGCACGCAAACCGAGGCAATGGCATACGCAATGCAATGAGACTAAAATGACATACAGAATGCAAAATGGACTTACACTAACATGAGTGAGCCTCAGCCACACTCACATAAGAGGCCGTCGGATAAAAATGAAGTGCCTCGAAATGCGTGCCCACGGGCGCGCAAACCGAGGCGATGCCTTAAAGCATGAAATGACATACGAAATGCAGATTGGACTTACACTAACATGAGAGGGCCTCAGCCGCACTCACATAAGAGGCCGATGGATGAAAATGAGATGCCTCGAAATGCGTGCACACGAGCACGCAAACCGAGGCAATGGATTAAAGCATGAAATGGCATACAAAATGAGACGTGGCATATGGCATATGGGAAAATGCAATTTTCAGCAGCCAAAATGATGCAAAAATAGCCCCCGAATTATAGCAAAATTACACCCGATGCCCGAAATGCTATGCTAAGTACCCGAAATGACTTGCAGCTATGCCAAACATGCACAATATGGACATGAAGTGTGAAGACGGATGCTAGGCAGCCCCTAAACTAGCATTTTTTCAGTGCGAAGCATGGCCAAACAACAATCACAAGTATGGTAAAAATAGCATGCAAAAATGGGGGAAAAGAGGGGAATAATGAAGCAAATGGTATACACAATGCTCAAACTGAAAAATACAGTTCTACAACACTGAAGAGGGACCAAAAATATGAACATTTACAGCTTATGACAACCCTCAAAACAGTGTGTAGATATGCTCAACATAGTATGCAAAATATGAGCCAAAAGAGGGCTATAAAGAGAGGTATATCAAGCATTCACCAAACAGCCTAAGACCCTTAACAAAACATGAAGAGTGGGTCATTTTAAGACTATTTTCAGTTCTGATCATGGCCAAAAACAGAAGCAAGATAGGCCTAAAAATTATGCAAAGATGGGGGCCAAAGAAGGATATAAAGACAAGCATAACATGGAGACCCCCAACAAGGTTGGTCCCTTCTACAATGTTGTAGAGGGACACGAAATAAGCTTATTCACAGTTCACGAAATTCCCCAAAACAGACTACACGTAGGTCAAACAAATCATGCAAATTTACGGTAAATATGAGAGATTATGAAGCAAGTGCATGATAGAGAGGCCAAACAGGGTTGAGCCCTTCTTCAATGCTGAAGAGGGGCTCAAAATAGGCCTACTCACAATTCATATCAGGCTCAGAAACAGATCACACACGAACTAAAAATAGCATGCAAAATAATGGTATTCAAGGTGGTATTGAGGCAAGTACCAAATGGAAAACTCAAACAGGGTTGAGTCCTTAAACAAAGATGAAGAACAGCTCAAAAAAATGATATTTTCTGTTTTGGTCGGAGCTCAAAACCACAAGCAAAGAGGCTAAAAAAATGAGGCAAAAAAAGAGATCAAAAAGAGGGGAAATGAACTTACCCTTGTAGACCAACCCTTTTGTTGCCTCTTGGAGCAAAAATGTTGCCTCCTAAGCTCTGAAAACCACCTCCAGCCGCTGGAAATGGAGTGGTGATGGTGGTGTTAGGTGATGATGAAGAAATGGTGTAGAAATGATATAGGATTTTTAGGGTTTTGGTACTTAGAATATAGAGAGAGAGAAAGATATAATGTAGGAGCTCAAAACAGAAATTTCTAACCCCTACAACAGATCTGGAGGGCTGTATATATAGGCAAAAAGGTGTAGAAAAATGGAGGGAAAAAAAGGGGGGAAAACTAGTCAAGTTTCCCGCCAAAAAAAGGCCAAAAGGGAAAGTGGTAGCTACGTGTTTCAAATGGCCGAGAGTCCTTCAACAAAGTTGAAGAGGGGCTCAAAATAAGACACTTTGTAGTTTACGACCAAGTCCAACACTGCCCACAAGTACGCCTAAAATACCATGCAAAATAGGCCTAAAAAGAGGCAAAGAGGCAAGTGACAAATGGAGATGTCAAACAGTAAAAAGTCCTTAATCAAACATGAAAAGGACCTCAAAATATGACTAACTCAAGTTTGGGTCGGAGCCCAAAAATGTAGAATGAAGGTTCGGGAGCCAAAACACGCAGTTCGAGGCCCCAAAAGTGGGCTGCTAGGCACCGGGAGTGGTGCTCGACCACGAAGTTGGTCTCTCGGACCGCAGTGTCCCTCGAAAGGGAGGAAATAAGGTGTGTGCCAAAAACCGGAGCAAACGGAGGTGGTTAGGCGGTCCCGAACTGAGGCACACGGCCTGACGGCTCCGAAAACCGGGAACCGGGCTCCGAAATGGGAAAAATGGCCTGCGACCACGAAACGTAGCCTACGGCCACTGAGAGATGATCTACGAGACCTCTCCCTCCCTTCGGGAAGAGAAAACAGAGAAAACGGAGCCTGGTTCGCAAACCGAGGCAAAGCACAAAAGAGTCCGGAAGTCCGGAGGCAAGGCTCGCAACCGGGACTCCGCGACCTCAGAACGAGCACAATATGCAACATCACCAAGCGCTCAATCAGTGACGTCTGAGTCTTAAGGTCGGTCAAAAATGGGGTGTCTACACAATGCAAGGTAGTGAACAATCATGAATTGGTCTTTCTCTTCATCTTTTGTCTGCAATTTTTTTATTTTTTAAATTATACTTACTTATTTCTTATAGTTAAACCTCTCTCACTCCAACAAGAATGAGTTCTTCAATGCTTATTTTATGAACCAAAAAAAAATATTATTGAAACAAAATATTATTGAAACAATGCTTATATATATATATATATAGACAGATTTATAGACAGATTGAAACAAAATATATATAGACAGATTTATATATATATATATATAGACAGATTTATATATATATAGACAGATTTCAGATTTATATATATATAGATTTATATACATTGCATATATATACAGATTTATATATATATCGACATTCATCAAATTAAAATAAAATATTATTGAAACAATGCTTATATATATATATATATAGACAGATTTATAGACAGATTGAAACAAAATATATATAGACAGATTTATATATATATATATATAGACAGATTTATATATATATATATAGACAGATTTCAGATTTATATATATATAGATTTATATACATTGCATATATATACATATTTATATATATATATATATCGACATTCATCTATATATATATATATACAGAGACCGAGAGAGAGAGAGAGAGAGAGAGAGCATACGCAGAGCGAGAGAGAGTCGTCGCCGGAGCCACACCACCGCACCACCGCACCACCGCTGTGTCTTGCTCGTAGCCCGTTTGAGAAATTTGGGGGTGAAGTTAGGGATTTGGGAGGAAGGATCGAGCGGCAAAGGGAAAAAGAAGAGGGGGGCTTTTTTTATTTTGAGTTTTTGCGACGGTATGCTGTAGCCGTCGCAAATAGAAGGCATAACTTCCTAAAAACGGCGCCGTTTGACTTAATAATTTTTTGCGACGGCACATTTCCGTCGCAAATGAGATATGCTGTCTCAAAAAAAGGTGCTTTTGCGACGGTTTTTTTTACCGTCGCTAATACTTCCGCATTTCCGACCCCTCCGCTAAGTTTCATTACCGACGGGTAACTACCATCGCTAAAGGACATTATTTGCGACGGGTGACGCTACCGTCGCAAAAAACCATTTTTCGCGACGGGGGGCGCGGCGTCGCTAAAAGCT
Organism: Camellia japonica; assembly: GCA_030407325.1. NCBI lineage: Eukaryota > Viridiplantae > Streptophyta > Magnoliopsida > Ericales > Theaceae > Camellia > Camellia japonica. The sequence goes on from JAPPVO010000019.1 coordinate 192,363,101, forward strand.
CCGTGTTTTTTGATCCCTTTTCTTGTAGTGCTCACATGTCAAATGTAACTAACAATTCAATAAATTTCATAATTTTATAGTGAGATTACCATATACTTGCATATCAATAATAATGACACTACCGTTACATTTAAAAATTTTCATAGATAATATAATTTATAGTAGTCTTTTCATTTTCAATTAAAATAGCCATTATTATTCTCATAATATTTAAAATGTCATTGACATTTCACTCTAATAATATTTTTGTAATTTTTTTATTTAAAATATTTTCTTTATGTTTGCAAAAAAAATTAAAAAAAAAAAAAATCCCAAAATCCAGGGGAGCACGTGACCTCCCTGGGTTTTCACTCCCTCCACCATTGCCGGTAAATAATTTGAGTCAGTAAAAAATAAATTAATATCATAATATGTGTATTATTCAAGTATTGGAGTCTTTTTTTTCTTATGCCAAAGATCTTGATTTTGAGACTTGTGCACTTCTCTGTATAACTTTTTGTTTTAAATAGAGAAATGAAAGACACATGGCATTAAATAAAAAAATAAAAAATAAAAAAAAAAGTAAGAAAATTTTGGATACCAAGTCCATCCTTCACTTTATACTATTATATAATAGTATAGATAGTATATATATATATATATATATGGGTGAATTACATTAACAGTCTCTATAGTTCAGGACTCGTGTCACTTTGGTCCTTGAATTTTTAATTGTGACATATTTAATCCTGAATTTTGAATCTTGTTTCAAATAAAGACAATAAAAAATACTATTACTTAATTTCAAATGTAAAATCGTCAATTTGATAAAGTATAAACTAATTTGACAAAAATAAATGTAAAAAAAAATATATTTTTTAAAAAAATTTAAAATTATTTCTATCCACCAAAGATAAAATTATGAAAAATTGACAAATCTTTTAGACTTTTTTTATTTTTTTATTTTACCCAATTAATTTTTATTATGTATTTGGATGATAATCATGTAATGGGTGCTTGTTAGGATTTTAATGTGTAATCAATATATTTACTATATGAAATGTGTTTAGTTTTGAATTTTTTGATTTAATAGATTAATTAGTTTAATAATGATATCAAAGTTGTCGTCATATTTGACTTTTGGAAAAATAGAAACTAATTTAATGAAAATAAAAACAACTACCTATGACATGATCATCATCCAAACACATAATAAAAATTAATTTGGTAAAAAAATAAAAATAAATAAATGTCTTAAAGTTTTATCAATTTTACATAATTTTATCTTTAGTGGGTAGAAATAAATTTTAAAAATTTAAAAATATTTTTTTGACATGTATTTTTGTCAAATTAGTTTATATTTTATCAAATTGACGATTCTACGCTTGAAATTAAGTATTGGTATCTTCAATTGTTTTTATTTGAAACAAAGTTCAAAACTTAGGGTCAAATGTGTCACAATTGAAAAGTCAGAGACCAAAATAACACAAGCCCCCACACTATAAGGACCATTAGTATAATTTACTCTAAATTTATTAATAATGCAGGTAGTATAGATATATATTTATTTATAATGCAGTCTTAATAATTAGACTCACATATTAGATGATAAAATAAAGATCATAGAAAGAGATAGTATTAGAGTAATTCCAATCTTACTCTTCATTTTTTATAGTCTAATGTACAAAAAATGTACATCTTTTATTTTACGTTTGGCATGATTGAAAAAAGACAAAAAGTTAAAAAGTCACTATTCTATTTAAGTCACATCATCTTATTTAAGTCACATCACCTCTCTAACACATCACTTCAAACCCAACCCAAACCCAACCCATATTTCATAAAAAGTCAAAAAATGTACTTATTTAGTGTACTTAACCATTTTACCTATGGGCTCCAATTCTAGTTATTTATTTATCCACACAAATTGTTCAAAAACTCTCCAAATGTATCTTTGAAATTTTTTGTTAAAATAGTGATTGTAGTAGTTAGTGCGTTACAGAAAATAAAATAGGATTAAAATCCCCCAAAATACTAATCTAATAACTAACTACTAACTTTCGCTGATAAAAATAAATAAATAAATAACCTCTTTTAAAACGTCATATGGTAGCCAACAAGCCTCTTTTATGACTTGAGATAGTGTTTGGGTTATAATGGATGACAATTTGGGGTGAGTAGCGGATATACCGATCTGTCAAAACCGACCGAACTGAACTGATCCGCCACATTTTGGACGGATGCGTGATAACGAGCAGACGGTTGTGGATTGATTTTCTCCAATCCGCCAATCTGGTGGACGGATGGCGGATTTGAGATTCCTTTGGCCACAACCGAACCGCCAAACCGCGAACACCCCTAGTAATTTATAAGACTTTATATTTTCAGTTTATTTAAATATTTTGTTTGTGTTTTCAATTAAAAAAGAGTTTAAAATCTATCTCTTGAATATTTTGTTTGTGTTTTCAATTAAAAAAGTTTTCAACTTGAATATCTTTTTTGAATTGAAAAAAATAAACGTATTATTTATCTATATTTTTTGGTTTTTAAATCTATCTCTAAAAATAATAAATAGAAAATATGATATATGCTGGTTGATTTTTATTTTCAAAAACAGATATAAATGTAACAATACAGAGACATACAATCTCTACTACTTCTCTGTTCATGATTTTGGTGGTTTGAATTGTTTTTATATTTTAAGAACCACAGATTGTAATACTTTATGTAGATAATGCATGCTGTGAATGTAGTATGTGGATGAAGCATGAAGTAATTGTGATATTCTAAAGTTTCAAACTTTCTTGCTTTGGATGAGGCATGCAGTGATTGCAATATTTTTTTAAGTCATTAACTGTAATACTTTCTTATCTTTTTTCTTTGAGAAAGTGCACAAGTTGAATTATGTTAAAAATTTATAAAATTTTAAACCGCCAATCCGCTCAATCCACATCCGCCGGATTGGCGGACGGATGACGATTGATTTTCATCAATCCGCCAATCTGGTGGACGGATGGCGGATTGGAGGTTCCGGAACCGCGCCCACCTCTAATGACAATTATAATTTTAAGAATATATATTCATTTTTTGTAGTACAAGTGTAATTCAAACATATAATTATCGATATGCTATCATCTTAATTGTTTGCATTAAAATTTAACTTAACAAATCTTAAAAAAATAAATAATTTGAATCGCCGAGATTGATCTCAACATGGACCCACCAAACCCAAACACTCTGTTGAATTAATATGGCTAACTTGAGAGAATTTAAAATCAAATGATAAATATAGTGTTATTATTATCAATGCTGGAGTTACACGGAGAGTAGGGGTCACGTGCCCTCTAAGTTTTGGATCTATATTTTTTTTATTATTGGTTTGTGATATTATGTCGATGGTGATGTACTATCATTATTATATAAAATTTTACTCAAATTTTATAAAAATTTAATTTATCTTACCATTATATAAATTATTTTAAAACTTAAATATATGACCTTTTTACATTATTCATGATACAGTAGTTACACCTGATACTCTTTTCGATTTTACTTGAAATTAATTGTAAAATTTTATGTGAAATACTTTTATAATAATTTATTTAAGTTTTTGTATTTAGGACTGGTTTGACATGTTTGAAAAAAGTCAAAAAGTTAAAAAGTTACTATCCTATTTAAGTTACATCATCTTATTTAAGTCATATCACCTCTCTAACACATCACTTTAAACCCAACCCATATTTCATAAAAAATCAAAAAGTACACTTATTTAGATCATCTCAAATAATCCCTTAATATTAATTCAAAAATTATTATTATCTTCTTATTGTTGGTTATGGAAAAAAAAACTAATAAGTATCTATTCTGATTTAGTTTCCTGACTCTACCACTAATTATTATATTGAGAAATGTTAGAAAACCCACAATTCTAGACTTACAAATTGATCAACAATGATGTGCTGAGTTGTGTCTTATATGAGTATGTAACAATCAAAAGTTAGCATTTACCAAATCATTGTAAATCAAATTGTATGAATATATATATATATATATATATATTTTTTGGGCGTGAATCTCAAACATTTTTCTATTAGATTATACCCTAAAAAAATTATCTCTGTTTGATTTGATTTTTTAATTTTTTTTTAAAAACTAAAAATTAATTTGATAAAAAAATAAAATCACTTATTATTTTTATATAATTTCATTTTTTAAAAGACGTTTAACTTTTTAAAATTTTTAAAATATCTTTTTAATAATTATTTTTATTAAACAAATTTATATTTTTAAAAAAATTAAAAAGATTTCAAAAAAATCAAACTAATAAACATGGCGATAGGGGTGGACGCAGATCGGTTGCGACCACGGAATCTCCAATCCGCCATCCATCTATCAGATTGGCTAATTGGAGAAAATCAATCCACATCCGTTCGCCAATTCGGCGGATGTAGATTGAGCGGATTGGTGGATGGATGCGAATCGGTTTGGCGGTTTAAAATTTTATAAATTTTCAACATAATTCAACTTGTGCATTTCCTATAAAAAAAAAAAATATTACAGTCAATGACTTAAAAAAATATTATAATAATTGGATGCCTTATTCAAAGAAAGAAAGTTTGAACTTTAGAATATTACAATCACTACATGTTTCATCCACATATTATAATCACAATGTGTTTCATCCACATAAAGTATTACAATTTGTGGTTCTTAAAATATAAAAATAATTCAAACTATCAAAACTATTAACAAAGCAGTAGTAGAGATTGTATGTCTCTGTATTGTTACATCTAAATCTGTTTTTCAAAACAAAAACCATTATTTTTAGAGTTAGATTTAAAAATATAAAAATATATTCAAGTTGAAGGCTTTTTTTCAATAGAATATATTCAACATAATATTTAAACTCTTTTTTAATTGAAAACACAAATAGAATAGCTAAACAAATTGAAAACACAAAATCTTATAAATTACTAGAGATACTCGCGATTTGGTGGTTCGGTTTGCTGTCAAAGGAAACTCAAATCTATCATTCGTCTAAAACTAGGCGAATTGAAAAAAATCAATTCGCAACCGTCATCTCATCATCATACATCCATCTAAAATGCGGCGGATCGGTTTGGTTTAGTCGATTTGGGCGGATCGGTATATCCGCTGCTCACCTTTACATCGCGATTATTAGTTATGCCAGGCATTTCAAATAATTTACTAAATTTTTTACCAAATCTCCTATACACATGTGAGTTTGGATGAATCTTACATCATGTAAGAGATTTGATAAAAAATTTAATAAATTATTTAAAATATAGCATTTTCCAATGTAATATTATTGCAAGTGAAAAGGTTGTCTCAAACTGAATCTAGGGCCGGATTAAACCGACACGTGTACGAAACTGCGCGACGGTGTCACTCGCAGGGCGTACCAGATGGTGACATGAGCGCCAGCGGCTTCGACTGGGAATAGGCCGTTGCAGGTGTGCGGTCCACTGCCGGTAGCCGGTAAAAATAGCGTTTAGGGCAAACACAAGAGCGTTACGAAACTCGCACGTGCTTGTTTTGTTTGGGAAAAACCATGGAATATTAGGAAAGAACACCTTTTAAATGAAAAGTAATAAAATTTCTTATCTGTTTGGTCAAAGTACCAAATTATCCCTGGATAGTTCTTTGACTTGCGATCACATGCTGATAAGTTTGGACTGTTAATTACTATGTTGCCCTTTGTTTTCTCACTATTTTCCAACTTTTGCTAGTTTTCTTGTTTTCTTCAATTTCTTTCTTGTTTATTTCTTTATTTTTGCCAAAGGAATTTGAGATTGGCCCAGTTATTCTAAAAGACAAAGGGAATAACAAACACATTTTTGTAATTTGCTTAAAATATGAATTATTTTATATAATTTAAAAAATTATAAATATTTCATTATTAAAAAAATTTAGTTAATAGAATTAATCAAAGAAATAATTTTTTTAACTGATCTTATATACAATGATAAAGTTATCAGAATTATTAATTGAAATAAATTTCTGACATCATTAAAAATGGACGAATTATACTAACAGTCTATGTAATTTGGAGTTTGTGTCACTTTGATCATTGACTTTTTAATTGCGATACATTTGACTATAAATTTTAAATCTTATTTCAATCAAGAACAATCAAACATGTTTCATTTGCAAAAGGGCCATTTTAAGGGTAAAGTTATCATACAACTTATTTTATGTTGGTTAACTTGTATAGTTTTTGAAATGTAATAACTTTTTTTTAATAAATAATGTTGAAACTTTTTTAGTCATAAGGTTTTGTTTAATTTGGTTTTCATAAATTTTTTCTAAGAAACTAAAAATTAATTTGGAAAAAAAAAATTAAAAACACATCATTTTATATAATTTTATATTTTGGGAGGGTAGAAATAATTTTAATTTTTTTTTATATTTATTTTTGTTAAATTAGTTTCTATTTTTTCAAAAGTCAAATATGGCAACAACTTTGATGTTATTATTAAACCAATCAATTAAATCAAAAAGTCTAAAACTAAAAACATTTCATATATTAAACAAATTAATTACACATTAAAAGTCTAATAATCATCTATTACATGATAACCATCCAAAAATATCTGTTAAAAATAAATACAACCATCTATTAGATGATAATCATCCAAAAGTATTAACAAAAATAACCACTCATTACATGATCATCATTCAAACACATACTAAAAATTAATTTGATAAAAAAAATAAACAAATAAAAATGTAAAAGATTTATTTAGCTTGTTTGGTTCTAATTTTCAGAAAACAGTTTTCAAAAAATTCTACTTTTTTATTTTCTGCATTTTAATGTTTTCAATGAATTTTTTTAATATTTTAAGCAATATTTTTTTAATTTTTAGACACACCTAACATAAATACACATAAAAAATATAATATTGGTGAAAAACATATTTAAAAAATACACTAAATACCAAAAAAATATATAAATTCAGTACATTTTTTGTATTTTGTATATTTATTAATTTTTAATATATTTTTTTTCACAAATATTTTACTATTTAGATACATCTAAGTAAGGTGAATCTAAAAAAGTAAAAAAAATTGCTTAAAATTTAAAAAATATTCACTAAAAGCAAAAAAAAATACGAAAAACAAAAATCTCCATTTTCAAAAAACCTAATTCAGAAAACTGAAACTAAACACACTGATTATTTTTATATAATTTTATCTTTGGTGGGTAGAAATAATTTTTAAAAATTTAAAAATAATTTTTTATATTTATTTTTGTCAAAATAGTTTTTATTTTATCAAATTGACAACTTTGCCCTTGAAACGGAGTAACAATGTCTTCAATTGTCCTTATTTGCAACGAAATTCAAAATTGAAGATCAAATGTATTACAATTGAAAGTTATGGATCAAAATGATGCAAGCCCCAAACTAAAGGGTCCGTTAGTATAATTCACCCATTAAAAATTGTTAATTGACTTGATAATTTATTAATAAAATGAATTATTTGTTATAAAATTAAAATTTTCAAGGGATGAAATATAATTTTCAAAATTACAGGGTGCAAATCGTATTTTGAGTAACCCCTATAGTTATAATTTACCCTTAAAACTAGGGATATAAGAAAAACGGATAAAATCAAGCCAATCGATTGAAACCGACCGAAATTTTAGTTTTTGGTTTGTTTTTTTATAACATACAGTCTGTTTCGATTTTGAAACTTTGGATACCAATACAAACCAAACCGACCAAATATTATATTTAATTTTTTTTTATATTATAATCTCTTGAACATTATATGAGAAGTAATTAATCTAATATACTTTTGTAATAAAATTAGGGAGAAAAATATTTATAGAGCAATTTTTATATATTTTCTTCATTTTATTTTTAATGTAAAATTATATAATTTACTATAAAATCTTTTAAAATTTCATGTAAATTTCTCTTCTACATCAAATAGACAAAATCGATAAAACCGAGCCGTAATATACGGTTTGTATCGGTTTCTCAATCATAAAAATCAAAAATATCAATTCGATACTAAAATATACTCTCAACACTGGTCGAACCGAACTGTTTCCCCTACTTAAAACAATGTAGATGTTTATTTCTATCTTTTACCCCGTTTTGGTAATTTATGTGTAGTCAACCCCGGGAAATTCTATTTCCCCACACTCTTTTATCTTTGTGTACATAATTTCTCAATGCACACCCTTTTGAAATTGGTTTTATGTTTTTATTCTCAATCCACACCTTACATGTTCCAATTATACCCTAAACTAACATCCTTGTACACACACCAATTAAATCATTTGTTCCACAGAGAATCAATGGTGTAGACCCATTTTTTATTTCACCCACCTTGAAAACAAAGCAACATCTTTCACAAGAAATCCCTCAGCAAATCGCTCCATGAATTTTCAGATTATACAACAAACTGCCTCTTTTGATTTCCAATTACATCATCAAATTGATTCCTTCAATCAACAATCTAGTCAATATCAAAAAAGTCATTAATTGGTATCGACTTGTATCAACATAGATCTTGAAACAGCATCGTTTTGTATCAAAGTCCTTTAAAGACGTACAACTCCATCTATCTCTTACTTTTTATAAACTCTGTTTTTTTTTTTTTTTTTTTTTCTGGAAGCAATTTGATTTTGCTTATTCGGTACTAGTTATCCAAATGAAAAAGGTTTATTCGATTTTTAACTTCTGAAACATGTAAAAAAATTTAGAACTTGGTTTTCGAAATAAATTCGAAAATTGAGTTCCAAATTCAAATTCGAAACTTGATTTTTGAATAGAATTAATAATTTCAACAGTTGATATCCGAAAAAAGTAACTGTTTCGGCATTGGCTTACCGAATTAAAATTGTGAAATTTTTTTTTACGCAAAAAACTTGCATTTGAATAACTGCTTTTGTTACAACCAAGCATATTGTTATTTGAATTTGAATTTCTATTGATTTGCAGCTCTTTCATCACAAAAATAAAAAATTATGATGGATTTTGATGACAAAACGATATAATCAATGCAGTATAAAGAGAGTAAAGCAAACAATGGAAAAACTAGGGTTTATTTTTTTAACTCAAAAGGTATATATTGAGTTTTTTTTTATTATTAAAAGATGTGTACAAAGAATTTTTCTACATAATATTATGAGTGTTGCTGGATGTCTATTATGGTCATTTTTATTTAGAATATAATTGTCATTAAATTAATATTTCATTTGTGGGTGTTTATTTTTTACCACACAACCAAACGAGGAACTCAGCTGAAGAGCACCGGCAGAATAGATTAAGCCCAACAACCTGCACGAGAAGAGAGAATCCGGCAGTGGTTCATCCACCTAGAGGCACTCCGATGATCAAGTCAATAATCAATATCTCTCAAAGATAGCAAAGAGTACTCAAAACTCACTAGAAAAGAACTTGCCTTAGGCCCACGAGGATGCCTTGCTTTTATAACCAGTAGTGACCTGATCCTCTTAGAAGCCTCACTTCAGTGGACTCATGCTCTATGCTCATCCTGGACCCTTATCTAAATAAAGATAAACTCTTCTTGAGCACTATCTCTATCTAGACTGAGATCCTCTCTTGTTCTAGGACTCTTGTCCCTGATCTGCTTATCTCGGATTCCGATATCTCCGTAGATAACCTGGGCCTAGCCGAGATCATCTCGACGCATGACAAAGCCATGTGGCACCTCAGCTAACATTTTGGCATCACCTTAGCCATGTGCTGTCATTCACAAAATATTTCCCTACAACTGTCCCCTAGGTTCTATTACCTCGGCAACTTGAGGTGATGAAACCTACACCATTTATCAATATAGCATGTCAACTAAAATTCACTATTCTCTCTGACCAAGATCATGACTTGTCGGCTTCACGTAACTTAGAATCAATTGTCCAATCTAGCAAGGACCAAGAATCAAGGATCAATTTCTTTAAGCATCTCAACCAAGATCATTCCCATAACCGACGTTATTGTCTTATTACTTTAAGAATTTCAAGAGTTCTAACTACGCATGAGCTATCACGTACAGTCTTTTCAACCGTTTCCTCCACATGTCCCTTCCTCATTAGGTCGTACCTAACACTCGTTATCAGGGTGTGGTCGCCCAAGGTGTATTCATTTCACTTTGCCGCCTTTTCAGTTTTTAACAAAACTCTCTCTCTCTCTCTCTCTCTCTCTCTCTCTCTCTTTCTTCGTCTTCTCACTTTTGTAATCTTCGATTTCCCTTGTCCCTCAGACTTTCTCTCTCTAAAATTCCTCTTCCAAACTTTCATTTTTGTGCTTTCTAGCCCCTGTAACTGCTCTATCCACTTCTTCTAGCGAAGCACTTGTTGGTCTGTTCCAGTGACTATTATCGTCTGATTCTGGCGACCACTGCTCCAACATCATTTCCTTGGCTACAATCGGTGATGTCTTAGTTTTTTCCTCTCTAATTTCAGTCCTTCACAATTCTTGAATATGACATTGTCATAAATCTACTTGTTTGTTTCTTGCTGTTCTAAATTCTTTATTCTTCGATTCTAATTGCCATATTTGGATATTGCAAATCGATTCTTGTTTTTGAACCCATTTTAGATATACTGATAATTTGTTTCTGCAATATCTCTTGCATTTGGATTTGCCCTGTATCATATCTGTAATTACTCTTGTGTTGCGATTGAATCTGTATCCATACTTGTGCTCTATCTCTGAACACTGCCTTGGATTCATTTGTATATCATGAATTGATGCTTGCCATTATGTTTCTAGAGTGTCTGGCAATGTCCTTTGCAATGTTTATGTGTCTCTCTATATTTCTGCTTTAGTTGGTTCTTGAACTTTGCTTGCCTCTGATGTTCGTTGATTTTGAACCATGCTCCTCTGTTCTTGTTTTTCAGATCTTTGGCCCTTGATTCTTGTTTTTGTAGTTCTAGGTTTGGGATTTGCTTTAGAACCCACATCTTTTTGGAAAACTAAAACAAAATTGTCCTCGGATCTTCAAAAATCCTCATCCTAACGCTCTCTAGGGTTTAGCTGAGGTCTTCAAACCTACACCAGTCACTCTTTTCTAAAATCTTGTACCAACTTCATTAAACCGACATCGTGGGTATGTTTAGGTGGAGGGTAGACACCCCGGCCAAATTAGAGTACTTCTGACAAGAGTTCTCCATCCCAGTCGACGTTCAACTCATGTTGGTTGGGGAGGAGGATTCTATTATGCTTGATGGAGATTTCATGCCCTTCCCAGTAGCTACCTTCATAAAGTGTGGGTTTCCCTTAGACACCCTCTTTAGGGAAGTCCTCCACTACTACAAACTCAACCCTATGCAGCTAGCCATCAATTTCTATAGGATTATCAATGGTATAATCGCCCTAGCACACTGAGAAAAAGCTAGGATTACACTAGCCGACATCCAGTTCTGTTACACAATGTGTGGCCTTAAGTCTGGAAAAGGCTACATATATTACCTCAAGCCCAGATCCACTACCTACAAACTCATAGCTGACCTCCCAAACTCCAACAAGGGTGCTGAAGATGATTACTTGATCGTCTCGGGCAACTGGGAGTTTGCACTTGATGATGATCTTCATCTCTTTCCTCTGCGTCGAACAGTGTTTAAAGAGGGTGATGGTAAGAACTGAGTCATCTCATAACTTACCTTTACTAAGACTTGCTAGTTCATCTTATCTATACTAATGTCTTCTTTTTGTTTCTGTTTTGTAGCTCTTCCCCAGCCATCAAAGGATTTCCGCCAAACTTTCTACCCCAGCCTTGATCTGAAAAGGCTTCTAAGTTTGGACATTGATAAGCGCAAAGCCCCTTTGCTGCTTGATTATATCCCGACCTACAAGTCTGCCTTACTCGACATTCCCCGTCGAAGTAAGACTCCCCCATCAGCTACCACTCCACCAGTTACTTCATCGCCAAGGCCAAACCAGGTCTCTTTTTCAGATTCAGTTGAGCTGCCTTTCACTTCTGCCCCCAACTTATCCTGACATCCCAACGCCAACGCCGACGCCGACGCCATGCCCTAGCAAATGCACCAACCGGTAGAACTCAAAGCCGCAAACGCCGAGGATCTAAGGTGTCAACATACGATCCTGCCAATCCCCCAATTACCCTTCCTACGATCCACTTCTGTACCAGAGTCACCATCGCTGCAACTGCCGACAACATGGGTTGCAGCAAAGCCATTGTGGAAGACCTCCTGGCCGACTTGCCAGGAGTGATTTCTATTTAGTCCTCTCCATCACAGTCCTAACCCAAACCAAAAAGAGTGAAGAAGGCTAAGGCCAAGGCTACAGTAACTCAGGCTGACTCTGAGGACACTGTACCGATCTCTAAGCTGGTCAAGATCTAGAAGAGCTTGATTGCCGCCGAAAAGAGTCTTGTCGAGGCCGAGTCATCTGACACCGCTTGATCAAAGAAGTCGAGTTCCAAGGTAACCGCAAGCCCAGTTGCTTTCAAAGCCGATGAACCTTGGGCCTCTACAATCATAATTGGGGACTAACCAATCAAGGTCGGCGACAGTGCCATCGACAGTATCGAAGTCAGCGTCGCTCTCTTTACCGCCGTTCTTCTGCCCACAGATCTAAATCGCATGGCCGAGATCATCGAATATGAGAACTTCGCTTTGATGATGCAACACTCTGTTCTAGTAAGTTCTCAACACTTGTAATTTTTTTATTTTGGTTTTCTGCCCTTATATAAGCAATTCTAACTTGTTTGTTTTTTCCTTTTTAGGCCATCTAGCATGCCTACTCCTTTTTCATGAAAGCCAAGGACATTAAAAAGGAGTTGGTTCAAAAGACCAAGGAAGCTACTGGCTTTCTCTCTTCCTTCAACAACGCCGAGGTCAAGATCGAAGCCCTGATAGATCAGGCTAAAGCTGCCAAAGCTGCCCAAGACAAAGCCGAAGAAAGGGTTGATGCGACGCAGGCTGTAGTCGAGGTGCTTAAAGTCGAGGCAAAGGAGGCCGAGGCCAAAACCGTCGAGGTCAAGGTGGAGCTCCAGGAGGCTCTGGCAACAAAAGAGGTCAAGATTAAGGCGGTTGACGAGAAGGCATTCTCCGAGGGGTAGGCTGTCGTCCGCGATGCATACAAGGCCCAAGTCAACCAAGCTTGCAACCGAGGCTTTTTTCTCAACTGGACAGTCGTTTTGAAGAAACTCTCAATCCCAATGAATTCTCCCATTAGAGACATAAACCAGCTCCAAGTACCTTTCCCTCCTTCTCCAAAAGACTCCGAGGACGAGGACGCCGAGGCTAACGATGCTGATGAAGAGAAGGCTGCTACTAGGGCCAAGTCCCCCACTTTGAATAAGCAAGTCCTAGACTTGACTTAAGATGAGGAAGATGAGGTCTCCAAGAGTGCCTTCCCCTAGAAGAGCACTTCTAAAGCCGAGCTCCAGACCGCCGAAAAGAGTCTTGACTTGACCCTTCTCGAGATCAATGTCGAGATCGAGGTTGAGAAGATTGTCGAGAAGTTTTCCCAACTGTCTCCCAAGGCCAAAACACCGTCAATTGCTGAAGCAAAGTAGTCTACTTAGAAAATTTTCTTACTTTGTACTTTTTTCTTTCACTTTTGAACACTTGTAACAGTTTGTTTGTTTGGCCGAAGTGCCATCTCTTATACTTGGACAAATAGTCTTTTATTGCCACGCTGACGTGCCTTTTGTATTTGAACAAGTTTCTTTGTTGAATGCATGCTTCTTTTTATAGTAATCCCAGTTTTGATCTGACACTTGTGGTAGTCCAGACTCGAGTTTATTGTTTCTGAATGTTGTTCATTGTCTTTTCCTCTTTATTCCTCCTTAAATTTGGTTATTTAGACGTGTTGAGTGTGTTTGGAACAAGTTGGTTACTTGGTTTTCAAACCTTGTGATGCCTAGAATTTTGGTCCTCCGCTCGAGCGACCCTTCTTGCGCTCAAGCAGGATTTGTAAACTCTCAGTACTTTGCACATCTGCAAAAGTACTAGATGGGTGTTTTCTATGCTCGAGCGGCATTTCCTACACTTGAGCGGGTGGGAGCTCGAGCGGCCTTATTGAGGTCAAGCAATTTGTTTGTTATCTGCAAAAGTGTTGGAGGTGTGTATTCTACACTCTAGTGGGATTGCTTGTGCTTGAGCAGAACAACTTGTTGTGTCTGACGCTCGAGCTTCAACTCTTATGCTCGAGCGGACTGTGCGTATATTGGATCGCGAAAATGACTTTTTACATCACTTTTTCAGATCTTTTCATCATAAAACCTAAAGTTGAGACCCTCTCTCTCTAAAACACTCCCCCTCTCTACATTTACACTTAGATTTAGTGACCTCTACACCCGTGTGCCTTTATTAAAAAGAGAGTGCGTCTCAAGAGATTCCTTTTGGTCCGATTGAAGTTTGATTTTGGCGTTTTTGAAGATTCTCCATCTCTCCTTTACTCTTTTAAGCTTGAGGTAGGGATATTCTACACCTTAATATGATTTTTAGCCTAGTTATTTGTTGTTATGTATAAATTGTGGAATATTGGGGATATTTATAGATGAACCTAGGGCTTGGGTGTGGAATGAAAGAGGGGTTTTCAAATGCAATTGGTAAAAATGGTTTGGGTGTAGATGTAAAGGTTTGTTGTTGAAAAAGGATTGATTTGGACACTTGAGTTAATATTTGGAAGAATAAGAGTTGTGCTCTAGATAGGTCAATTTGTGTTTTGTATAAATCAGCGAAATTGATTATGGCAACATGGGATTCGATAGTTGTTGATATAAATGGTGGAGCCGGATATGCGTTATTTCACTCCTATAGAAATTTGAATAAATTATCTGTCATGAGATTAAATATCTGTTTAGAAATATCTGTATTGGGCTATCGGTGGAGAATAACTATGATTGTTGTAGAAATTGCATGAGGATTAGGTGAATTGAAACTGATCATTTAATTGTGTCATTGAATATGACGGTATGTTAAGGCATCGAATATGTATAGTCGATAGTCATTGAATATGACGATACTTTTAAATACGTTGTATATGTATAATATTTTGAGAGGAGAAAGGGGATGTACTTTATGTTTTGGGAGGAGATAGGGGATGGACTCCATTGAAATTAAGTTGGTCGAAGTGTATAGGGTGAAAGTCCCGAAATCATATGTATACATGGGTGCCAATCCTGCGGACGAAATTTCCGTAAAATGGCAAGATTGAAGTGCTTGTATGATGATTGTGTTGATTGAGAACCATTGAGTTGTAGTCTCAATTAGGTTATTCGGAGAATTATGAATTTGGCCCATGAATTGAAATGAAATGAATTAACTTGAAATGAATAGATGGGAATAGATTGAGACGTGAACATCGGTACTGTAGAGTCATGTGGAGAATGGACGTTTTGTCATAGATATTGAATATACACTCGACACTTATATCTTCGTTAAACCTCATATATTGTGTTAGATTGTTTCTACTGGGCTTTGGCTCACCCTACTTGGGAAACCATTTTCAGGTACCGATGACATGCTTCCTCCAAAGACTTAGCTTGGGAGGATCTAGGAGCTAGATGCTTTATTTTGTTATTTTGTACTTAATGTTTATTCAAGCCTAGGGCTTTATATGTACAGAGCTTATGACTCTCTCTTTCATTATAACCAAGTAATGTCTTGGAAAGATATAAGCCCGTAGGGCATTTATTATGTTGATTATTAACTAGTATTACATGCTATAGATTCAGGATGTATATTTATGAATGTATATCGCATGTATTATCTTTTGTACTACGAACTCTGATGAATGAAAGCATATCATTTTGTTATTACTTTTCTTATGAGTTGGGTTGTAGTATTATTTTGAGGGTGTTATAACTTGGTATCAGAGCGTATCGAGTTTGAATACTTTGGGTACGTGGGGAGTGGTTAGTACCACAATGGGTTTGTCTCGCTTGGTTGAGGCGTTAGTATGTATTGTACGCTTATGTGATAGCATGCTTATATGATCACATGGGTATGGGATTTAGTTTCTAAGATATTGATTGGGTCTACGAGTTTCTGGAAGTCCTATTAGAAGAGCACTTGATCACTGCTGTTTCTAATTGGAACTCTAGTAACGCCGTGGGACGGTCATTATCTAGAAAGGAAATTCGTATGTGTTTATGTGATTACATGCTTATATGGAGTGATTTACTGTTGTCCATTGCATTAGGATGTGAGTGAGTTAGCTTCGGCACATTTAT
Source organism: Camellia japonica (assembly GCA_030407325.1). Taxonomy (NCBI): domain Eukaryota; kingdom Viridiplantae; phylum Streptophyta; class Magnoliopsida; order Ericales; family Theaceae; genus Camellia; species Camellia japonica. The sequence goes on from JAPPVO010000019.1 coordinate 192,379,283, forward strand.
AAATGTGCTAATCTCTTTCGTTACCTTTATTAGGATGTCAGGACGTGAACGTGGTGGTGGTAGGCGTGGTAGGCCTAGAAGGCATGAGATGTCTCTACCGGATGATATTCCGACATAGGAAGAAGGGGTTGGTCAGGCCAATGTGGCTGAACTAGTTGGTCAACAGGCTATGGGTGCCTTAGCCCGCGAAATGGCCAGAGCTTTGCGAGAATCCATGGACATTCTCAGGGCTGAGAATCAAGTCCAGGCCCAAGTAGCTGAGGCAGGACCGTCTTTCTTGAAGAGAGAGTTTTTCTGGCGAGTCCGGACGAGTTTTTGGGTGATCCCAAGGAGCCACTGAAGGCAGATGAGTGGCTAGAGTAGATGGTGAAGACGTTTGAGATGCTCGGCATCAAAGACGGGGGTTGGAGAGTGACCTTGGCATCCTTCCAGTTGAAAGAAGACGCAGGTCAATGGTGAAAATATGCGTGACGGCGCATTGGAGGGACTTGGAAGGCTTTTGTCGATGCCTTCCAGGACAAGCTCCCACAGTTAAGGAGAAGTTGAGAGATTAGTTCTCTAAGTTGGTGCAGTTGAATACACTAGTGGCTGAGTTTGAGGCCACGTTCACTAGTTTGTCGAGGTTTGCACCGGAACTTGTTGTGACTGAGGAGTGTTGTTGTCTAGAGTTCGAGAAGCGGCTGAGGATCGGGCTCATGTTTAGAGTGGTTTGATCCATGATTAGGGATTATGGGCGCCTTGTGGAGGCTACAGCCCATCTTGAGACTATCATGCAGACGGAGGAGGAGAGAATGAGGGGCTCCAGAAGGAGTCAAGATAATCAAGGGGACAACAAAAGACAGAGGGGTTCTAACCCTTAGCCATCCCAAGGAACTCAGTCGAGGTCCACTTTTCCAATACCGAGTTCGGGTTTTAGGAGAGGTGGTCAGAGGATTTCACTTGTTTCAAGTGTAGTCAGTTGGGCCACAATTCTCTAGCTTGCCCGCAAAGCGGAGGAGGTCAGTGAGCAGTATCGTCTTCGACTCGTTCTCAGGGCCAGAGCTAGGGAAGAGGCCAGCCGCTCACTTGTTATCAGTGTGGGCATGCGGGGCACATGAAGAGATTTTGCCCACAGTTTAGTGGCACACCTGGTGCATATAGTTCAAGGCAAACACAGAGCCACCAGCCAGCACAGTCAGCACAGGCTTCGAGGGCCAATTAGGGAGCCTCTTCAGCTTAGTCAGTGCACCAGTCCTATGCTCCGAGGGGTGAGTAGGTAGATCAAAGGCCTATAGGACGTGTGTATGCTGTTACTGCGCCAGATCTAGTCCCAGTGCCTTCTGTTGTGAGAGGTACTTTTTTGTTTTGCAATTCAGTTGCTAATGTGTTGATTGATACGGGTGCATCCCATTCATTTATCTCGTCTGCATTTGCATCGGTTTTGGGGTTAGAGTTGGCCCAGTTAGCATCTCTTATTTGTGTGGTGTCACCTATTGGGGGTGAGATGGTTCTGAAGCAAGAGTGTCAGGGTTGTGATAGAGGTTGCCGATCACCGACTTCCCTTTTCATTTGTATTGATGGATATGTCTTGTTTTGATGTTATGTTGGGTATGGACTGGTTGTCTTCATATCGGGCTGTTATAGATTACTACCGTCAAAGGGGTACTGTATGTGCCTTGAGCGGTGACTGTTTTCATTTCTTGGGGAACTGAGTTGATAGAGTCTTATCACCGGTATATGATTCGCGTGGGTGGAGTGAACTTAGTTGTCTCCTTGCTAGCTTCTCGATTAGTGAGTGTGATGAAGTCCAAGTTGAGTTGCCAATAGTGGTTTGTGAATACCAGACGTCTTTCCCAAGGATCTTACTATTTTACCACCTCACCGAGAGATTGAGTTCTCTATTAATCTAGTGCCTGGCACAACACCGGTTTCTATGGCACTGTATCGGTTTGCACCTGCTGAGTTGAGTGAGCCGAAGGTTCAACTCCAGGAATTGTTAGATAAGGGTTTCATCCACCCTAGTACTTCGCCTTGGGAAACACTAATTCTCTTTGCTAAAAAGAAAGATGGAGCGTTGCGACTTTGTATTGATTATTGGAAGTTGAACCAGGTAACTGTTATGAACAAGTACCCAATGTCTCATATAGATGATTTGTTTGATCAGTTGAAAGGGTCTTGTTGTTTCTCTAAGATAGATCTGAGATCGAGTTATCATCAGTTAAGAGTGAGGGAGGAGGATATCCCAAAGACGACATTCCGTACGCAGTATAGCCATTACGAGTTCTTAGTGATGCCTTTTGGGCTGACTAATGCATCGACTGTATTTATGGATTTGATGAATCGGATCTTTCGTGAGTTTCTAGACCGCTTTGTGGTCGTCTTTGTGGACAACATCTTGATTTCCTCACCCTCTGAGAAGGAGCACGAGGAGAACTTACGGGTAGTAATTGAGTTACTTAGGGCCCACAAGCTATATGCTAAGTTTAGAAAATGTGAGTTCTGGCTGAAAGAGATTAAGTTCTTAGACCATGTGGTATCCGGGGAAAGGGTGACTGTAGACTCATCCAAGATAGAGGCAGTTCAAGATTGGGAACAACCTAAGAATGCTTTCAAGATCCGTAGTTTCTTGGGGTTGGCCGGGTATTACTATCGATTTGTGAAGGATTTTTCTAGACTAGCCTCACCTTTGACTAGATTAACGAGAAAATGAGTTAAGTTTGTGTGGAGTGAGACCTGCGAGAAATCATTCCAAGAACTTAAAGTTAGATTGAGTACCGCTCTAGTTTTGATTATTCCGGAGAGGGGTTTGGGTTATTCAATATATTGTGATACCTCACGGGAAGGTTTGGGTTGTGTGTTGATGCAAAGGGGAAAGATAGTAGCCTATGGCTCGCGACAGTTGAAAACACATGAGAGGAATTACCCTACTCACGACTTAGAATTAGCGGCGATGATCTTTGCCTTAAAGATTTGGAGGCATTACCTTTGTGGTGAGAGGTTCGAGGTGTTTTCCGATCACAAGAGCCTGAAGTATCTCTTTACACAAAAAGACTTGAATCTGAAACAGAGGAGATGGATGGAGTTCATAGAGGATTATGACTTTGAGTTGCATTATCATCTCGGAAAGGCCAATGTCGTGGCCGATGCATTGAGTAGGAAATCTATTAGCAGCATAGCTTGCATTGCCATTCGGGAATGGGAGATGTTGGGTGCTCTTGGGGAGTTTGACTTGGATCTTGCCAATTCCGTTGAGTCGGCAGCCTTATTCACGATAGTTGCACAACCTATACTTATGAATCGAGAGATAGAAGCACAGAGGGGTGACCTTGAGGTGGAATCTCTCCAGGGGAAGATTTCCAATGGGAAGGTAGAGAAGGGCTTGAATGTGTATCTCGACCAGAGTGTGAGATACCGAGATTGTTTGTTTGTATCGGAGTCTTGCCAAGAGGAAGTACTCCAAGAGTTTCACCATTCACAACTTGTAGTGCATCCGGGAGACACAAAGATGTATCACGACCTTAGTCGCCAGTTTTGGTGGAGGGGTATGAAAAAGGATGTGGCGGTATTTGTATCGAGGTGCCTTACTTGTCAACAAGTGAAGGCCGAACATCAAAGGCCAGTGGGTTTGTTGCAACCCTTGCCTATAGCCGAGTAGAAATGGGAGCATGTTACGATGGATTTCGTTGTGGGTTTTCCTCGAACTCAACGGGACAGTGATGCCATTTGGGTGGTAGTTGACCAGTTGACCAAGTCGGCGCACTTTATAACTATGCATGTGAGTGACTCAGTAGATTTCCTTGCCGACTTGTATATTCGGGACATAGTGAGGTTGTACGGGGTCCCAGTAACGATTGTATCGGATAGAGATCCGCATTTTACAGTTCGGTTATGGCAAAGCTTACAGGGTGCCTTGGGCATTAGACTGACTTTTAGCACAGCGTATCATCTTCAGACTGACGGGCAGTCAGAGCGTACCATTCAAATTTTAGAAGATATGCTTCGGGGTCGTGTCCTCGATTTTAAGGGTTTATGGGAGAGGCACTTGCCCTTGGTAGAGTTTTCCTATAACAATAGCTTCCAATCGAGTATTGGCATGGCACCATTTGAAGCCTTATATAGCCACCGTGTAGGTCCCATGTGTGTTGGGCCGAGGTGGGTGATGCACCTTTGTTGGGTCCAAAGTTGGTTCGGGAAACAATGGAGAAAGTGGCACTTATCTGTAAGCTGTTAGTTACGGCTCAGAGTCGTCAGAAAAGTTATGCCGACCGTAGGAGGTGACCTTTGTCTTTTGAGGTAGGAGATTATATCTTTTTGAAGATATCACCTAGGCAAGGCTTGATGAGGTTTGGGAAGAGTGGGAAGTTCTCCCCTTTATTTATTGGGCCTTTTGAGATCCTTGAGCGGGTTAGAGAGATAACTTACCGTTCGGCGTTGTTGCCACTGCTTTTTGGGGTTTATGATATGTTTCATATTAGCATGCTTCGGAAGTATGAGCCAGATCTATCGCATGTGTTGGATTGGACCAACTTAGAGGTAGATGAAGATGCCTTGTATGAGGAGAGACCGGTGTGAGTCTTGGATGCCTGGGACCAAGTCTTGCGAGGAAAGACAATTCCTTTAGTAAAAGTATTGTGGAAACATCACGGGGTCGAATAAGCGACTTGGGAGCGTGAATTGAAAGTCCGAGAGAAATATCCGGACTTGTTTGTTGGTGCTTGAGCATGTATTGAGATTTTGATTATGTTAATGAAATGTATATGTTTTAAATTGTGAAAACATTGTATATGTTATGGGAGTTTGGAAACATGAATTCAATATAAACATTGTATACGTTTTAAGAATATGGAATATTGTGTGCGTTGTATCACTTTTGGGAGCATTGTATATATATTGAGAAAAGTTTGGAAAAAGAATTTGGGTTTGATTTAAACATTGTAAATGTTTTGAGAATTGTAATTGGCACGCCTATTACTAAAACTTGTGTATCGAGTTGGTAAGCATGGATGACCGGTGAGTGGGTCATGATATGGAATTGGCTATACTAATATTGTCGTGCATGGTTTAATGATGATTCTGAGCTTGATTTGAAATTTTGGGGACAAAATTCTTTATGGGGGGAAGGTTATAGCGATCTCAGTTTTGACCCAACACTTGTGGTAGTTCGGACTAGGGTTTATGGTTTTTGAATGTTGTTCATTGTCTTTTCCTCTTTATTCCTCCTTAAATTTGGTTATTTGGACGTGTTGAGTGTGTTTGGAACAGGTTGGTTGTTTGTAGGGGTGAGCAGCGGATATACCGATCTGCCAAAACCGACCGAACCGAACCGATCCGCCGCATTTTAGACGGATGCGTGATGACGAGCGGACGGTTGCGGATTGATTTTCTCCAATCCGCCAATTTGGCGGACGGATGGCGGATTTGAGGTTCTTTTGGCCGCAACCGAACCGCCAAACCGCAGGTACCCTTAGTAATTTATAAGACTTTATATTTTTAATTTGTTTAAATATTTTATTTGTATTTTCAATTGAAAAAGAGTTTAAATATTCTGTTGAAAAAAAGTTTTCAACTTGAATATATTTTTTGAATTGAAAAAAATAAACGTATTATTTATCTATATTTTTGGTTTTTAAATCTAACTCTAAAAGTAATAAATAGAAAATATGATATATGCTGGTTGGTTTTTGTTTTCAAAAAAATATATAAATGTAACAATATATAGACATACAATCTCTACTGTTACTCTATTCATGGTTTTGGTGGTTTGAATTATTTTTATATTTTAAGAACCACATATTGTAATATTTTTTGTGGATAAGACATGCTGTGATTGTAATATGTGGATGAGGCATGCAATGATTGTGATATTCTAAAGTTTCAAACTTTCTTTCTTTGGATGAGGTATGCGGTAATTGTAATACTTTTTTAAGTCATTGACTGTAATACTTCCCTTTTCTTTTTTTTTTTTGAGGAAGTGTACAAGTTGAACTATGTTAAAAATTTATAAAATTTCAAACCGCCAAACCGATTCGCATCCATCCACCAAACCGCCAATCCGCTCAATCCACATCTGCCGGACTGGCGGACGGATGCGGATTAATTTTCTCCAATTCGCCAATCTGGCGGACGGATGGCGGATTGAAGGTTCCGTGGCCGTAATCGACTCGCGCCCACCCCTAGTTGTTTGGTTTTCAAACCTTGTGTTTCGTAGAATTTTGGTCCTCCGCTCGAGCGGCCCTTCTTGCGCTTGAGCGGGATTTGCAAACTCTCAGTACTTTGCACGTCTGAAAAAGTATCGGAGAGGTGTTTTCCACGCTCGAGCGGCATTTCCTACATTCGAGTGGCCCTTATTGTGCTCGAGCGGTTTGTCTGTTGTCTGTAAAAGTGTTGGAGGTGTGTATTCTACGCTCTAGCGGGACTTCTTGTGCTCGAGGAGAACAACTTATTGTGTCTGACGCTCGAGCGTCAACTCTTACGCTCCAGCGAACTGTGCGTATATCAGATCGTGAAAATGACTTTTTACATCACTTTTTCAGATCTTTTCATCATAAAACCTAAAGTTGAGACCCTCTCTCTCTAAAACACTCTCTCTTTCTACATTTAGACTTAGATCTAGTGACCTCTACACCCGTGTGCCTTTATTAAAAAAAGAGTGCGTCTCAAGAGCCTCCTTTTGGTCCGATTGAAGTTTGATTTCGGCGTCTTTGAAGATTCTCCATCTCTTCCTTTGCTCTTCTAAGCTTGAGGTAGGGATATTCTACACCTTAATACGATTTTTAGCCTAGTTATTTGTTGTTATGTATAAATGGCGGAATATTGGGGATATTTGTGAATGAACCTAGGGCTTGGGTGTGGAATGAAATAAGGGTTTTCAAATGTAATTGGTAAAAATGGTTTGGGTGTAGATGTAAAGGTTTGTTGTTGAAAAGGGTTGATTTGGACACTTCAGTTAATATTTGAAAGAATGAGAGTTGTGCCCTAGATGGGTCAATTTGTGTTTTGTATAAATAAGCGAAATTGACTATGGTAACGTGAGATTGGATAGTTGTTGATATAAATAGTGGAGCCGGATACGCGTAATCTTGCTCCTATGGAAATTTGAATAAATTATCTATCTTGAGATTGAATATTGTTTAGAAATATCTGTATTGGGCTACTGGTGGAAAATAATTATGATCGTTGTAGAAATTGCGTGAGGATTAGGTGAATTGAAACTAATCATTCAATTGTGTCATTGAATATGACGGTATGTCAAGACATTGAATATGTATAGTCGATAGTCATTGAATATGACGGTATTTTTAAATACGTTGTACATGTATAATGTTTCGGGAGGAGAAATGAGATGTACTCCATGTTTTGGGAGGAGATAGGGGATGGACTCCATTGAAATTAAGTTGATTGGAGTGTCCAGGGTAAAAGTCTCAAAATCATGTGTATACATGGGTGCCGATCCCACGGACAAAATTTCTGTAAAATGGCAAGATTGAAGTGCTTGTATGATGATTGTGTTGATTGAGAACCATTGAGTTGTAGTCTCATTTGGGTTATTTGAAGAATTATGAATTTGACCCATGAATTGAAATGAAATGAATTAACTTGAAATGAATAGATGGGAATGGATTGAAACGTGAACATCGGTATCGTAAGGTCATGTGGAGAATGAATGTTTTGTCATAGATATTGAATATACACTTGATATTTATATCTTCGTTAAACCTCATATATTGTGTTAGATTGTTTCTACTAGGCTTTGACTCACCCTACTTGGGAAACCATTTTCAGGTACCGGTGGCATGCTTCCTCCAAGGACTTAGCTTGGGAGGACCTAGGAGCTGGATGCTCTATTTTGTTATTTTGTACTTAATGTTTATTCAAGCCGAGTGCTTTATATGTACAGAGCTTATGACTCTCTCTTTCGTTGTAATCAAGTAATGTATTGGAAAGATGTAAGCTCGTAGAGCATTTATTATATTGATTATTAACTGGTATTACATGATATAAGTTCAGGATGTATATTTATGAATGTATATCGCATGTATGATCTTTTGTACTATGAACTCTGATGAATGAAAGCATATCGTTCTGTTTTTACTTCTCTTATGAGTTGGGTTTGTAGTATTATTTTGAGGACGTTACACTTTTTCTCTAAGTGTTGAATGCTTGTTTTCATGTATGCTTACTGCTTTCCTTCAATGCTTTTGCATGTTTCCCCACTTAGAATATTCTTGTAATTTTCCAAGTACACCTAAACTGTGTAATCACTTCGGGTTAGAATACATTTGACATGTATCACCTCGGATCCACTTCATCTCGGGTGCACAATTAGTTGGCCATTTCAGACCAACTTACCTTGGAGTTCACCTTTTACTGTGATCTCGGCCAAACAACACTTAAAAATATTTTATGCTAACATTTTTACAAGTGTTCTTCCTTCACTTGTACTAGCTGTCCTTTAGCAAGACCTCCCCCTTTCAAAGATAGACTAACCTGGTTGGTGATCTCGAGTATCTCTTACCTGGATACCTCGGCTGACTCCAACTTGTCAATTTTTCCAAAAATTTCAACACGTGTCAAGCCTATTCCTCATTCCTGCCTCCTAATGTGAACCTAAGTACCATTTATGTTCACATTAATCATGCAACTCCAATTTTTGCCGAGGTCTGATTCAAACAAAGATTTAGCCGAGTTTTACGACCTCAATTTCTCTGTTAATCTAATTAGATCAAACATAGTTCAACTCTGCTGTAGTGGCAAGTCTAAGTTACCCGTAATGTTTTAATCGAAAACATCGCAAACTTAGTTCAACTCTATAATATTGCAAGTATAATTCAACTCTACCATATTTGTCATGTTTCAATCAGAAACATCGTAAACTTAGTTCAACTCCATCATATGACAAGTATAATTCAACTGTACCATACGATAAGTCTAAATTATTCAACATGTTTCAATCGGAAACATCGTAAACTTAGTTCAACTTTATCATATGGCAAGTATAATTCAACTCTACCATACGATAAGTCTAAGTTATTCGTCATGTTTCAATCGAAAACATCACAAACTTAGTTCAACTCTATCATATGGCAAGTATAATTCAACTTTACCATACGATAAGTCTAAGTTATTCGTCATGTTTCATTCGGAAACGTCGTCATAAGACTATTTCGATCCTATCGTACAAATATCAACAATGATAAAAATAAAATCAAGCGAGTGTTTTATTAAAATTTCGGCTAATAAAATTAGTACATAAACCTAAAAGCAAAAGCTAATGATAGAAAAACTTAAGATAGCAAGTGTTCTAAGGTCGTGGCAACTCCTTGCCATCACAGTCTTCTAGCCGATATGCTCCGTTGTTGACAACCGAGATAATTCTGTAAGGCCCTTTCTAGTTTGGGCCAAGCTTGCCCTCCCTAGGATCCTTCTTATTGCCGACAACTTTCCTCAGGACGAGGTCCCCAACCTTGAACTCTCTTGGGTTGACCTTCTTGTTGTAAGTCCTAGCAAGCTGCTGCTGGTATGCCCCAAGCCGAATTGCTGCTCTCTCCCTTCTTTCCTCTAGTAGGTCTAGATCTCGGACCAGGAATGCCTTGTTGGTCCCATTCTCTACTCGGGTTCTGATTCCAAGGATGCTGACCTCCAGGGGGATAACTACTTCAGTGCCATAAGCTATGGCAAAAGGAGACTCTCCAGTTGATCTTCTCGGTGTAGTCCGATATGCCCATAGCACATTGGGCAACTCTTCCACCCATTTTCCTTTTGCTGCTTCCAGCCTCTTCTTGATCCCATCCAAGATGGTCTTGTTGGATGCTTCTGCCCAACCATTACTCTGGGGAAAACTAGGAGTGGAGTAATAGTTCTTAATTTTGTACTTGACACAAAAGCTTTTGATCAATTTACTGTCAAATTGGGTGCCATTGTCTGCCACAATGGCTCTTGGAATCCCAAACCTGATGATTATGTTTTTCCAGATGAAATTCTTTACATCTATATCTCTAATTTTGGCCAAGGGTTCTGCCTCTACCCATTTTGTAAAGTAGTCTGTGGCTACTAACAAGAACTTTCTTTGTCTAGTTGCATGGGGCAGTTGTCCTACTAGGTCCATGCTCCACTGGGCAAACGGCCAAGGACTATCTGCTGCTGGCTAATATATCAAAGGTGCAAACCTTTGACACTTCTCACATTTCCTCACATAAGCTTCAGCACCTTTCTGCATGTACAACCACCAATATCCCTGGGATATGGCTCTATGGGCCAGTAATCTGCTCTCAACATGGCTTCCACATATACCTTCATGTATTTCATACAAGAAGTCCTCAACCAGGGAGGGATGCATACATCTCAAAAGGGCCCAATAAAGGACCTTCTATAGAGGTGGCCTTCTGCTGTTAGGCTGAACCTGGCCGACTTCAATATGGTCTTATGCACCTATTTTTGGTCATCTGGTAGCTTGCCATCCCCGAGAAACATTACTATTACATCTATCCAGCTTAGACCCATCTCCACACATATTGCTTCGTACTCTGTGATTAGTGGTTCTACACTTGGTCCTGACAAATAATCAACCATTATTGTCATTGCCTCCCTTGATTTCATTGCACTAGCCAGGTTAGCCAAGGCATCAACATGACTATTATTATCTCGGCTAACCTGTTGTAGCCGGCAATCCTAGAACAATGCTAGCAGTTTGACAACCTCTTTGACATGGGCTATCACTCAGTCATCTCAGGCTGCATACTCACCCGTTGCCTGATTCACAATAAGTTGGGAGTCACAGAAGACTACCACTTCATCGGCTTCCATTGTTGCTGCTAACTTTTACCCTGCAATCAGTGTCTCATACTCTGCTTCATTGTTTGAGGTTTTGAACCCCGAACGAATAGACTGTTCTATCATTCGACCATCTGGCGATACTAACACTACTCCTGCCCTTGCTTCTTAACGGTTTGAACTTCTATCAACAAACAGGTAGAAAAAATCGTCAATGTAGATGTCGCAGGGTTTTGCTTGCTCTGCTTTTTTTTTGTTTTGCCGGCGTGGTTTCCTTTGGCCCTAGTTGAGTTTCTTCTGGTTCTCCTAGACAACCTAAGCCACGTCTCACTGGAGCCTGAAATGGGATGGCACCAAGGGTGAACTCGGCTACAAAGTCGGCCAGAACTTGGCCCTTAATCGCTGTTCTAGGCTTGAATTCCAAGTCATATTGGCCCAGCACCACTGCCCATCTAGCTACTCTGCCTGTCAGATCTCCATGCTGCAATAAGGACTTCAAAGGTTGCTCAGTCAGCACCACAATCTTGTGGGCTTGGAAGTAGTGATTCAGTTTTTTCGAAGCCATCACCAGGGCTAGTGTTAATTTCTCCAAGGGCAGGTACCTAGTTTCTGCACCTGCTAGGGTCTTATTTACATAGTATACCACCTTTTGTTCTTCCTTATCTTCCCGGATTACTACTGCGCTCACTGCGTGTTCTGAAACTGCCAAGTATAGGAACAATTCTTCTCCAGGTACTGGATTTGATAGAACTGAAACTGTTGTCAGGTACTTTTTCAAGTCGGCCAAGGCGATTTCGTACTCTTTTGTCCATAAAAAATCTGTGGCCTTCTTTAACAAATTAAAAAATGGTTTAAACTTATCTGAACTTCGGCTAATGAACCTGTTCAGGGCTGTTGTCTTGCCGGTCAAAATCTGGACCTACTTGGCTGACGTCGGGCTCTTTAAGTCAAGAATGGCTTTAATTTGATCTAGACTTGCCTCAATGTCCTTTCTGGTGATAAGTATCCCAGGAACTTACTAGACCCGACTTCAAATGCACATTTCGAAGCATTGAGTTGGAGCCGATATGTTCTTAGAATATCAAAAACTACTTTCAAGTCGGCCAGAAAACCATTGGCCCCTAGTAGTCGTTGGTCCTAGGCTTCTTTTGCTAAACCTAATACACATGCTACAGGTGCATCACTCTTTGAGTCTCCCCATGCACCTCATTTTCATTGACCTTCGAGTGAATCACATTGATCACCCGAGGTCTATCTGCTTGATGTGGTGGCGGTGGTGAAGGTGGTGCTGCCGGTGCCTGGGGCAGCCTTGCCTTCTCTTCCTTTGTTCTAGCCTCATCTACTAGGTCTCTCAGATGACCCTATCTGACCAGATCCTCCAAGTGCGTCTTCAGAGCCCTGTACCCCTGAGTAAAGTGCCCATTCTCATTATGATAGGCACAGTGCTTTCCAAGGCTCATTCCCATAAACTCGCTAAGGATCTTCTCTGGCGCTCTATAATACGACTGGTTCCTGATTCTTTCTAGAACTTTGTAAACCGGAATCTGGAACATAGTGGTGACTACTTGTGCAGCCCTCAAGCCTATCTCTTGCCTGTTAAAACCAGTGTTACCTCGACCTCGCTTCAGCAAGCTGTTTTTCTTCTCCTGCTTTGGTGTCTTTGCTCCGTACATGTCTTCCTCTGCTCTGGCATATTTCTCAATTCATGCCATGAGCTCCTCCATACTCTTTGGTAGAGTTTTTGCAAGTGACTTTCAAAGCAGTCATTCATCCTCTAGGCCGTTTTTGAAAGATACAATCGCCAGCTCCTGGTTGCATGCTGGTATTCGGTTGAACACCTCATAATACCGTTTGGCATAAGTCTTGAGGCTTTTACCCTCGCTAATGTTCAAAACCAGCAGGGAGTCTACCCTTAGTGGCTGCAACTTATTTGTTACAAACCTGGCCACAAACATCTTGACTAGACCTTCCTAACTCTTCACAGTTCCTTTCGGCAACTTGTGGAACCAATCTAATGCAATTTCCCCAAAGGATGAAGGGAATATCTTGCATAGCAGCTGCTCGTTCCCACTATACAAAGCCATTGAATTTAAATATAAGTTGACATAAAAGTTTGGATCAGACTGACTGTAATAAACCTGGAACCTCGGCATATGAAACCTCTTTGGGGCCTCAAACCTATCCAACTCCACTGAGAACAGCGTTCTCGATTTGACGAGAGATGTGACCTCGGCGTTGAGTCGCTTTCTCTAGAGGTAGTCTCTTAGATCCTCCTTCGTTTAACCGGGGGTTCGGCTATCAATGAATTTTAGCCTTTTTGATATGCTGCTACCGGCGTCGTGGTGTGTCCTCTTGGTTTTTTCTTCATTCACTGTATCAAAGCAAAGTCCCTTCCCCTGGACATGTCGATGTTCCTTGACATTGGTTCCCTTGGTACGAGGCGTCCTCTGCGATTCACCTCTCACTGACTCTACTCGCCCGACATCCCATGAAGGCCAATGTGAACATTCCTTCTCTTTGTCATGCTGAGAGACTACTGGGATTACTTTCTGCCCCCTTTCTAGGCATCAGTCTTAGCAGTTGATATAGGCGTGTGCTGCAACAGGTACGGTGTTTGCATTACATTGTTTTGCATCATGAAGTTGACAACTGATTACAGGTCTACCAACTTGTTTGCCATCCCTTTCATCTCGCCATCCCTCTTCAGGCATCGATCCTTCCATACTTGGAGGTCGCTCTCATTGTAATACTCATCTCGGCATGCTTTCTTTGTGGCATCTCCCTCTTTGCCAACGTCTTTCTCCCCAGGATTTTGATCCTGTGGTCCTTCATTACGGTTTTCTTCCTCGATGTTAGGATCGGCATGTTTACCACTCCCACTTGGGACGTCGTCCTCGATCTTTTCTCCCTGCCCGTTGTTGGCCATCTATTCTCTTTAAGTTTCCACAAACGGTGCCAAATTATGGGTGTTGATTTTTGACCACACAACAAAACGGGGAACTTAACTGGAGAGCATCGACAGAATAGATTAAATCCAACAACCTGCACAAGAAGATGAGAATCTGATGGTGGTTCGTCCACCTGGGGGCACTCCGACGATCGAGTCAATAATCAATATTTCTCAAAGATAACAAAGAGTACTCAAAACTCACTAGAAAAGAACTTACCTCAAACCCATGAGGGTGCCTTGCTTTTATAACCAGCAGTGACCTGATCCCCTTAGAAGTCTCACTTCAATGGACTCAGGCTCCATACTCATCTTGGACCCTTATCTAAATAAAAATAAACTCTTCTTGAGCCCTATTTCTATCCAAACTGAGATCCTTTCCTGTTCTAGGACTCTTGTCCCTTATCTTCTTATCTCAGATTTCAATATCCCTACAGATAACCTCGGTCTAGCCAAGATCATCTCGGCACATGACCAAGTCACGTGGCACCTTGGCTAATACTTCAGCATCACCTTAGCCACGTGCTGTCATTCACAAAATACTTCCCCACGTTATTAAATATATATCCTGAACTAATTAGGTATGTGGAAATAGAATTTTCCGTCAACCACCCAAGTCCCAGTTCATATGCATATTTCGAAAATATCCTGTTAAAAATCAAACCTTCTCAATTGAGGCTAGAGCTTTTGGCAAGGTTCCTCATTGCTGCAAAAAAGAAAAGCCAACGGATTAGATCAACGATGTCTTGTTTGGTTCGTCTACCTCTCGTGTGAACAAACAAATAAATTTTTTTTATTAAAATTGAATAAAATTGATAAATTTTTAGTGTCATAAAATTGAGAAGTTTTTCAATTTTAAAATTGATAAATTAAAGGATAAATTACACTTACCACTCTTGAAATTTATCTTAATTACAATACCTCCCTTGTAGTTTTAAAAATTATACAGACTCCCTTACTTTTGAAAATAATAGTCAGATTCTTCATTCTATTAACTTTGTTTCAAACGGTGTCAAAAATAACATTAAATGACTAAAATACCCCCATTCCATCTTTCTCTCTATATTAACCTAACTACTCCAATATTGCCTCATCTAACCCACCAAATCCTACAGAAAGATAAATTAGTGACTTACTATTCAAAACTATTGTCAATTTCTATCTCCAAGTGAGTTTACATTTAAATTTAAGGAATTATTACACATTCCTAAAAAAGTTTATGTTTTTAATTATTAATATTATAAAATTTACCATTTTTTATAATTATATTTCAAAACCATTCCTAAAATAAAATTTTCCCTAAAATTTAAAGCTAGCATAACTAACCTTTTATATCCCACTGTATAAGGCTATTGAAAAAAAGAAGAAAAAAAATCTCACAGGATTTAGGAATATGAAAAATGGCTAAGACCCCCAGTGGGGTCACTGGGGTCATGAATGGAGAGGGATGATTGGCCCAAAATAAAAACTGTTTTTTTTTTTTTTTTTTTGATTTCGGCGAATAGTGAGCTGCCACCTCACTGGGGTCGACCCCAGTGGGGGTCTGTAGCACGGCTGTTAGGAATATAGTCAGTAGTACTAAACTTTTAAATCCTAACTTGTTTGTTTCCACTTTTCAGGATTCACTTTTCAAAAAATTAAAATTTTTTATTTTTTGTATTTTTTTAGTTTCACTAAATTTTTTTAATATTTTAAGAAATTTTTTTTTAATTTTTAGATACACCTAACATAAATACACTTGAAAAGTTTAATATTTGTTTAAAAAATCTTTAAAAAATTCACGAAATACCAAAATACAATATATATATATATATATATATGAAAATTCAGTACATTTTCATATTCTTGTATATTTATTGTTTTTTAAAATATTTTTTTTATAAATATTTTACTTTTTAAATACATCTAAGTACGATGCATTAAAAAAGTAAAAAAAAAATTGTTTAAAATTTTAAAATTATTCATTAAAAACAAAAAATATATAAAAAAATAAAAAATTTAATTTTCAAAAAATTAAATCTAGAAAATTCAAGCCAAACATATTAGATTTTTTATTTTTATTTCTCTTTTTGTTTCCTATTAGAATTCTTATTTTTATTTCTCTTTTTGGTTTTTAATTTTGTTTTTATTATTATTTAAAGGTCAAAGTATTATACTATCATAACCAACCTTTCCAGTACAAAGCAATTCAAAACATATATACGCACTATATAGGGAAAGTGAATCATAACACTTTTTGTTTGGTTTAATTTTCATAATAAATTTTTTAAAAACAATTACGAAAAAATAAAAATTAATTTGGTGTGAGAAATTAAAATTAAAAGAATGTTCATCATTTTCACATGATTTTTTTTTCTTTTTTGGATGCAAAATTAATTTTTAAATAACCAACATTCCTGTTACAAGGCAATTCAAAACACATACATATATAAAAAATTAACTTGGTGTAAAAAAAATACTCATCATTGTTATGTTGTTTGGAGGAAAAGTTTATAGGTACTGAAAAAATGGTTATAAGGGTGTGTATTGTTTTATAAGGGATGGAAAGGGTATTTAGGGCATTTTGTGTTTATTGTTGTTGATGTCACTATTTTTGGTTACTTTTGTAACGTGCTTCTAAAGAGAATCTGACTATTATTTTTAAAAGCAAGGGAGGTTTGTGTAATTTTTTAAACCATAAGAGACGTATCTGTAATTAAGGTAAATCTCAAGGGAGTTAAGTGTAATTTATCTTAAATTAAAATGAATATTTATGTATTTCTCATTTTTTTTTATCTCTTCTCTTTTTCTCTAATAACACACTAGTGCAAGTTTAAAATTTACATAAAAATTGAACAAAATTAAAAAGATTTATAATTTTACGAAAAAGGAAAAAAAAAATCAATTTAGCAAAATTGATAAATTTTGCAATTTTAAAACTGAGGACTTTTTCAATTTTGCAAAACAAAAATTTCTTAATATTTTTCAATGCTCCATGTAGTGTAGCGCATTATCGTGGCATCTCACGCGTCATACCTTTAAGTTTCTAAAAGTATAAGACTTTTTGAAATAAAAAATTTAAGCTGCAAAAGTAGCAGATGGGGGTAACTGCTATGTTAAAGGCATAGTAGTAATTATTGTATATTAATTTAAGGTGTATTATAGATTTATTTTTATAATTCGAATTGTTATTTTGTAAGGTTTGTTGAGTATTTCATACTTACTAAAAATCATATTAATCGGATATCAATAACTATATCATCGAATTGTATATTTTTTATGCTATTTCTCAAAAGAAAAATTTATTGTTTATTTTTTTGGTTATCGATCATATAGTTATTGATATCCGATTAATATGATTTTTTGGTAGGCATGAAGTACTCAACAAACTCTATAAAATAAACAGTTCGGATCATAAAAAGAAATCCATAATACACCTCAAATTGAGGCACAACAGTTACTGTTATGCCTTTAATACAACAGTGACCCCATTTCTGTGAAACTAATAGGACATCCAAAAATGGGATTTCTAGGTAATTAAACCTTTATTTTTTTATATTTATTTTCAGTTATGTCCTAAAAATTAATGATTACAAGAAATTGGATTAAGAATCGTAAAATTGGATCAAGAATTATAAAATTTTACTTTTAGTACAAAATAAAGTGTAAGAATATCAATAATGATAATACACGTTAAATAAATTTAAATTAGGATAAATTACAAATACACCTCTTGAAATTTGCTTAAAATACGAATTGTCCCGTATGATTTAGAAAATTACAAATACCTTCCCGTCAAAATTTTTTATTTAACAGAATTAATTGAAAAGGTAAAATTTCTAACTCTTTACCTATACAATAATAACATTATTTGAATTATTAATTAAAATAAAATTTTAACATTATTAAAAATTGTTAATTAACTTGATGATTTATTAATAAAAGGATCTATTTGTTATGAAATTAGAAACCTTAGGAGGCATAATGTAATTTTTAAAATCACAGGAGATAATTTATAATTTAAGTAAATCTCAAGAGGTGTGTTTGTAATTTACCATTACAAGAAATGGTTAAATTGATCTAATGTATCTTCTATACTAATATAAATTATTATATAATGTTCACTAATAATATTATAATTAATAAAATTGTCGCAAATATTGATTTAAAAAGAAAATTAAGTTTTCAATTCTCTCTCCAAACCATTTGATTCAAATATTAAATTTTACATGATTTTGTGATAAGAATAGTAGAATAGGAATCATAGTAGAATTGAGGCGGTATTGATTCTACACAATTTTGTGGTTAGAATCATAATAACTCAATATTAAAACTTTAAATTTTACTGCAATTCAGATCATTCAGTTAGTGATGGGTCGTTTCACACACCAAAAATAAATACTAAATTCAAATTCTTTTAGAATAATAGTAAGTCCAATGATCGATCCGCAGGGACAAATGGAAAATTAAACTAATTTTAATTATTAAATTCCTAAATCAATTTTGATAAAAAGATTGATTGTTCATAATCTAATAATAATTAAATTAAACAAAGCGAATAAACTAGCAATTATAAATAAAAATTTATTGATTTGGGAAAAAAACCTAAGACAATGAGTTCACCACTAGTTACGTAAATAAAATTTCAATTTGAAATCAATTATGCTACAGTTCGAACTAAATAATACTTCGCAACTACAAGTTCGACGCATTTATCAAAAGAGTTATCACGTTCAATGTATAGGCACGAACCATTTCAAGTAGTACAAGTCGTTCGCTCTAAACTAGGGTAGCAAAACGACTCGTCCCCCGTAGCATGGCTCGTCTGATATCTTGAATATGAAATAAAAAAAAACCATTGTATGGAAAGTATTCAACAATTACAGAAAGCCGAATACTCGAAGAAGTAGTGGAAAATATATATTTGAAACTTCTAAAACACTGTACAATTGTTCAAACCTTTACATAATCAAAAACAAAAAAAAAAACTAATTTCATAGCTAGGGTTTCATCAAAACCCTAGAAAAAAATAGCCTAGCCACTCATGGAGGAGTGGGAAGAGGTGGAAGAGATGAAACCTTCCATGGGAATTTACTTTGAAGATTGAGAATCACATTTTTCCAAACCCTAGCCTCCTCTTTCTCCTTCAATTTTTTAGAACCCTATTCCAACCTATTTTCTGTCTTTTTATACCTCTGTTGTCTTCCAAACAGGTTTAAAACAGTAGCACAATTTTCGAGATACGGCCACACATGCGGGAGTGGTCACTGTACGTGCGGGAAGAGGTGTTGCATGTGCAGGAAAAACCCTCCGCATGTGCAGGAAACTAAGGCTCTGTTTGGCTGTGAGGTAAAGGCCGCACGTGCAGGAATAGGCCTCCGCACATGCGGGAAGCAATTTTCTGCTCATTTTATGCTCCCACTGTGTACAAACCTGATTGACATTAAACAGGTATAAAATGTATAGTTTGTCAAGCAAGTAAAGTTAAGAGATCCTAATTAACGGCCTCTGTGTTGCACAATTCGGCCTTAATCAGCTAGACTGACGTCGTAGATCCGAATTGAGATTCTAATATCGTCTCTAATGCTGCACCTTTTCTTTCATCAAATTTAAATTTTGTGAAAAGACTCCAATTTTGGTGCTCCAACGCAGTCATCAAATCAGTATCAAATTGAGAATATGTTAAACTTTTCATCAAATTAGGGATGGCTGGAGCTCTTTATCAAATCACTGTAAATAGTCGTTGGAGATGCAAAGCAGGCAGTAGCATCGGACGATCGACCGGATATCCTCCCAGTCGTTCTCTCGGTCAATCGGTGATTTGATGAAAATTTAGAATCCTGCATTAGAAGGCTTGATATCATATCAAAGTTTTACTTAAATTTTTATTCAAATTTAGTGGAAAAAAAAGAGAAGATAAATGTTGAAGATGCTCTAATATGATGACAAATATTATCCACTTGCAACACTAAAATTACTTACCTATTACTTCAAATGAGAGGCTTGTGCACTAGTAAATACTTGAGATTTAATAAACGAGGTGTATTCATTCAAAACTTGTCTTTATTTTTATTTTTATTTGTTATTTACTGTACATAAATTTAATTTTTCTTTTTTTAATTTCTTAATGCAAATATATATGCACACCATAGCATATTAGACTTCTAAAGGGTCAAGTGTTTTTGGGCAAATCATATCAGTAATTCTTATACTTTATATCTTGTGTCAATTTAGTTTATATAAATCTAATTGTAACAATTTAAGCTTTTAATTTTATATCTTGTGTCTAATTAGTCCAATTAATAACGTTTGTCAATATTTTTTTGGGGGGGTAAATGACATTGACACCCTCTGAGGTTACTGTTTAATACAGATTCTCCCCTCACGTTTGAAAAAATATACTTACCCTCCTATCAGATTAAAATAACATATTTGCCCCTTAGCCTTTCTACATATAAAATAGGGTAAATTACACCTTAACCCCTTATGGTTTATCCAAAAAACACAAGCCCTGTAACGCCCTAAAAAAAACCTATAAACTCAACATTCACGACATCCATAGACATAAGAGAATAAGTATATTTCCATTTATCAGAGTATTCATTACAAAAGTATTACATGTTGACAACAAAAGTAAATGCCCTACGGGCTTACAACTTTCCAAGCCAACACTTGGTTGCAACAAAAGAAGAATTCTAACTCTTTATACAAAATAAGCCCTTGGCTTGGTTTACATGTAATATAAAAGGATAACAACAAAAAGGTCTTTCAGCCTCTAAGCCTCCCAAGCTACGTCCTTGGAGGTGGCATATCACCTGTACCTGAAAATGATGTCCCATATAGGGTGAGCTAAAGCCCAGTAGAGATACACTAAACCAAATATGAGCAATAACTAAAACATTAGTATTTGTTAAATGTTCAACTCATACAAACCAACGTACATCTCCTCCATAACCAATTTATATTCACAATCACATTTTCATTTCATTATCCAATTCAAATCATAGATATGGTTCATTGTTTATCCGAACAGTTCAAGATGAGACTACAACTTATACTATCAGTATTTCAATCATAATCAATTCAGATGAGACTACAACTCATATTATCAACACTTCGATTATCTACGTTATGCAAACGTAATTAAGATTTCGGGACTTTCACCTTGGACACTCCGGCCAACTTAGTTATCAATGGAGTCTATCCCCTATCTCCTCCCAAACAGGTTTTAGAGTAAATCCCCTATCTCCTCTCAAACCATGGAGTACATCTCCTATCTCCTCCCAAACAAGATACATATGCAATGTATTTAAAAGCTCTATCATGTACAATGATCAATCCAGACACATATTCAATGTAACAATTCAACCGTCATATTCAATGACATAACACATTTGATTAGTTTCAGTTTTCCCTAATCAACATACAGTGTCTACAACAATCAAGACTATCCTCCACCGATAGCCCAAAGCAGTTAATTCTAAACAGATAATAAATTCATCAAACAGATAAATTACCAACATTTTCATAGGTGAGTGATTAATTAATCCAACTACACCATTCAATCTCATAATTTCCCAATTTCATGATTTTCAACTCAATTTCATATTTTTCCAAATTAATTATTCAAATTTTCCCCCTTTTTCAAATATCAATCCTAAGGCTCAATTTCATCAATTTAACAACAATGATTCAATTTTCCAAGGTCTCACATGCACATGGAATTTAACAATTGAAAACCACCCTTTTTATAACTTCAAAACAAACCCTAACTTTCCCAAAATTACCATAATCCACCATTTATACTAAATGACTAAAATCTATGTCAAAACTCATAAGAAGGAGTAGGATATCCCTACCTCAAGAGAAGAGACTCAAAGGAGATGAAGGTGAAAACCCAAGATGCTCGAAACACCAACTTTTTCAGATCAAAACGAAGGCCACGCCAAACTCTATCTTTTTTTACAAAGAGACTAGGGTAAGAGACCACTAGAACTAGGTGTATTTGTAGAGAGAGAGTGTGAGTAGAGAGAGAAGCATCCGGGGCTAGGGTTTGAGTAAAGAAGATGATGAAAAAGTGAAGAAGAAGTTACTGCTGCGAACTGATATATTTGAACCTCGCTCGAGTGAAGGATTGGTCACTCGAGCGACGAGACACCGACGGACCTCGCTCGAGCACAGAAAGCCTCGCTCGAGCCAACAACACAAAGCTTCAGGTCTGCAACCTAGAAGCACGCTCGAGCGCAGGAGTCCTCGCTCGAGTGAAGAAACCCAAAACATACAGCTCGCTCGCTCGAGCGAAGGAAAGCTCGCTCGAGCCAAGAAACACAACCTTCATGTCCAAACTTAGACGCAGACGCACGCTCGAACGTAAGAATGCTCGCTCAAGCCAAGAGACACAAACTCAAAGCTTGCTCGAGCGACAAAAGCCTCGCTCGAGCGAAGACACTAAAAATTGGGCAGCAACACTTTGTTTTAAAAACACACCCAACCTATTACAAACCTGCCCAACACATTCTAAAACTCAAATACAAAGAATTAAAGGATAGAAATGCAACATATACAACAATAGACATCCACGGAACTGAGTTCGGAATACAATAACCAATGGAGGAAAAATCGGGATCACTATAACCTCCCCCCCTTAAAGAATTTCGTCTCCAAAATTAGTTATAAGTTTCAAAATTGTGATTTTTCAATTCTCAACAATATTACAATTCAATATTCAACATCCTGACCCATTACTGGTCATCTCATCTCTTTTCAAGAGGCAATTTACAATATATTTTCTCAACATGAATTATCAACATGCATTTCTTCGAAATTCAACAACTCCCAATACACATGCTTCACAATTCCATAACATATTCAATGTTAATGATATATTTGCATTTCTACAACACATTCAACATATATAATGTTAAATTAAACTTCCATTTCCGAGGTGTATTCAACAATTACCATACTTCTATAAACCAAAACATATACAATGTTCTTAGAGTTTATCAACAAAGCAAAGTTTCCAATACATGGTTAAACATTAACAAACAAGTCCTCATATTTCTCACGGACATCCAAATCACGTTCCCAAGTGGCTTCCTCAACCCCGTGATGTTTCCATAAAACTTTTACCAAAGTTATCGTCTTGCCTCGCAAGACTTATTCCCGCCTATCCAAGACCCTTACCGATCACTCCTCATACGAGACATCATCATCAACCTCTAAGTCGGTCCAATCCAATACATATGACAGATTCGGCTCGTACTTCCGAAGCATACTAACATGAAACACGTTATGCACTCCAAACAACTGCGGTGGTAAAGCTAAACGGTAGGCAACCTCGCCAATCCTCTTAAGGATCTCGAAAGGGCCAATAAATCAAGGGGACAACTTCCCACTCTTCCCAAACCTCATCAAACCCCGCCTAGGTGATATTTTCAGAAAGACGTGATCACCCACCTCAAATAACAAAGGCCTCCTCCGATAGTCGGCATAACTTTTTTGGCAACTCTGGGCCGTAACTAGCCTCTTACGGATAAGCTTAACTTTCTCCGTCATCTCCCGAACCAACTCCGGGCCCAAGAAAGGTGCATCACCCACCTCGGCCCAACACACTGGAGACCTACACGGTCGGCCATACAAGGCCTCAAATGGTGCCATACCAATACTCGATTGGAAACTGTTGTTGTAGGTAAACTCCACTAAGGGTAAGTGCCTCTCCTACGACCCACTAAAGTCAAGGACACAGCCTCGAAGCATATCCTCAAGGATCTGAATAGTACGCTCAGACTTCCCGTCAGTCTGAGAATGATAAGCCGTGCTAAAGGTCAATCTAATGCCCAAGGCACTCTGCAACCTCTGCCACAACCTAGCAGTAAAACGCGGATCTCTATCTAAGACGATTGACACTGGGACCCCGTACAACCTCACTATGTCCTAAATATACAAGTCGGAAAGATGATCTACCGAATCTCTCACGCGCATAGGAATAAAGTGCGCCGACTTAGTCAACCGGTCTGCGACCACCCAAATAGCATCACTGCCCTGTTGAGTCCTTGGAAGACCTACAACGAAGTCCATCGTGACATGCTCCCATTTCCACTCGGCAATAGGCAAGGGTTGTAACAAACCTGCTGGCCTCTGATGCTCGGCCTTCACTTGCTAACAAGTAATGCACTTAGACACAAAAACAGCCACATCTTTCTTCATACCCCGCCACCAAAACTGGCGACCCAGATCACGATACATCTTAGTGCCTCATGGATGCACCGCAAGGCGTGAATGGTGAAACTCTCGGAGTACTTCCTCTCGGAAAGACTCCGGCACAAACAGACGGTCTCGGTACCTCACACTCAGGTCAGGACACACAGTCAAACCCTTCTCAACCTTCCCACTAGAGATCTTCTCCCAGAGAGATTTTACCTCAAGGTCACTTCTCTGTGCCTCTAACACTCGATTCACAAGTGTAGGCTGCGCAACTACAGAAAACAAGGCCGCAGACTCAACAGATTCACCCAGAAGCAAATTAAACTCGCCAAGTGCACCTAACATTTTCCACTCCCAGATGGCTATACAAGCTACATCACTAATGGATTTCCCACTAAGGGCATCGGCCACAACATTGGCCTTCCCCGAATGGTAATGCAACTCGAAGTCGTAATCCTCAATGAACTCCATCCACCTCCTCTGCCTCAAGTTTAAGTCTTTCTGTGTAAACAGGTACTTCAAACTCTTATGATCCGAGAACACCTCAAACCTCTCACCATACAGGCAGTGCCTCTAAATCTTCAAGGCAAAAATTACAGCTGCTAACTCTAGGTCATGTGTAGGGTAATTCCTCTCATATATTTTCAACTACCGCGAGCCATAGGCTACCACTTTCTCATCTTGCATCAACACACAACCCAAACCCTCTCGTGAAGCATCAGAATACACTGCATAGCCCAAACTCCTCTTCAGAATAATCAAAACTAGAGCGGTGGTAAGTCTAACTTTCAGCTCTTAGAACGACTTTTCACAAGTCTCACTCCATACAAACTTGATCCCTTTACGCGTCAATCTAGTCAACGGCGAAGCTAACCTAGAGAAATCTTTCACAAATCGACGGTAGTAACCGGCCAATCCCAGAAAACTGCGGATCTCAAAACACTCTTAGGCTGTGCCCAATCTTGCACTGCCTCTATCTTGGATGTATCAACAGACACCCCTTCCCCGGAGACTACATGGCCTAAGAACTTAACCTCTCTTAGCCAGAACTCACACTTCCCAAACTTAGCATACAGCTTATGGGCTCTAAGCAACTCAAGCACCACTCTCAAGTGTTCCTGGTGCTCCTCCTCAGAAGGTGAATAAATCAGAATGTTGTCCATAAAGACGACCACAAAACGATCTAAGAACTCCCGGAATATCCGGTTCATCAAGTCCATAAACACTGCCGGTGCATTGGTGAGCCCAAAAGGCATCACCAGAAACTCATAATGGCCATACCGCGTACGGAATACCATCTTCGGGATATCCTCCTCTCTGACCCTCAACTGATGGCAACCCGATCTCAAATCTATCTTAGAGAAACAATGGGACCCTTTCAACTGGTCAAACAAATCATCTATACGAGGCATAGGGTATTTGTTCTTAACCGTAGCCCGATTCAATTTCTAGTAATCGATACAAAGTCTTAAAGCCCCATCTTTTTTTTTAGCAAAGAGGGCCGGTGCTCCCCACGGCGAAGTACTAGGGCGAATAAAGCCCTTATCTAGCAACTCCTGGAGTTGAATCTTCAACTTACTCAACTCAGCTGGGGCAAAACGACATGGTGCCATGGAAATCGGTGCTGTGCTAGGCACTAAATCAATAGAGAACTCAATCTCTCGATGAGGTGGTAAACTAACAAGATCCTTGGGAAAAACGTCCGAGTACTCACAAACCACTCTCGGCAACACAGCCTGGGTCTCATCACACTCACTACTCATACAGCTAGCGAGAAGACAACTAAACTCACTCTGCCCTCGCGGATCATACACTGGTGGCAAAACACTACCAACCCGATCCCCCAAGAAATGAAAACAATCCCCGTTCAAGGTACATACAGTAACCCTCTGGTGGTAGCAATCAATAATAGCCCGGTATGACGATAACCAGTCCATACCCAAAATCACATCAAAACCCGACATAGCCATTACTACAAAAGAAAATGGAAGCCGGCGGTCGGCGACCTCTATATCACAACCTCTACACCCTTGTTTCAAATTCAATTCACCCCCAACAAGTGATACAACACAAATAGGAGATGCTAACTGCGCCAACTCCAACCCCAAAACAGATGCAAATGCAGCAGATATAAAGGAATGGGATGTACCTGTATTAATCAACACATTAGCAACCGAGTTGCAAAACAAAAAGGTACCTCTCACAACAGACGGAGCCGGTACAAGATCCTGCGCGGTAACAGCATACACGTGCCCAGAAGGTCTCTAATCTACCTGCTCAGCCGACCGACAAAAGCGAGACAGGTCAATCAACTGCCTCGGCGCGCTCTCCTTCTTGTCTTCTTCTCCTCCGTCTTCTTCCTCATTCCCTTCCATCTCTTTCTTCTTCTTCGTGAGAGAGATAGAACATAGAGACTAAGCAGAGTAGAAAAGCTGCCCAAAACTACCCTTCTTTCGATTACATCTCTTGCTTCTACTACATGGCCTCGTCCCGTCTCCTTACTCTCTTTCCAGACCTGAATAATCCCGTAAGCGCTGCTGGACCGAGTGCCCCTACTCCTACTCTTCCCAACCTTCCTATGATGTCGATTGAGCAAATAATGGCAGCTCAATCAGACATTGAAGCCAATCATTTCACATTGACGTCCTGTATGGAGATGGTGACTGCAGTCACAAAATTGACTCATCGACTGCAGAACAGAACGAGTGAGCTCCACCAGGTCAACGCCCAACTCTCGTTGCTCCAACGCATGTACAAGGATGCGCGAGCAAAGATTTTTGCACTGAAGGCCGAAAATAAAGAGCTTAAATGGAAGACCACCTCCATGGCCCGATTTAGAGCAACGTCATACTTGGCCTTTGATAGTCAGCGAGGAGTCGTCGCTCTCGGCGAAAACACGGGGGCAGGGCCTTCAAGGGTCGCCCAAGGTGATAAAAAGAAGAAGAGATCGGCGGAAGAGGCGAGTAAGTGAGGCCGGCGTATGGCCGTAAAAAAAAAATGAAGGGGTTTTTTTATTTTTTTATTTTATTATATTGTATGTTTGTTTCTATGTAAAAATGTTTATTTGGATTTGCTTGTATGTATATATATAGATATATATATATATTTTAAGCATGGAAAATGAAATTAAAGGGTAGAAAATAATAAATAAAAATTAAGCCTAATGTCAAAACAAAAAAAAATAATAAAAAAATAATAAGAAGAAAAAAAATAAAGGAAACGAAGCCGATTAGCAAAAAAAGAAAAGAGAAGAAATTAAGCATAATAGCAAAAATTTTAAAAAAATAAAATAAAAAAAATCAATGTATGCAAAGTAAAATGAAGCTCAAGATGCAGAACAAAAGTATACAGTTGTGAATAGCAAACTGTTAAGGATAATAAATGTGTGAAGGACTTGAGAGCATTCAACTGATAAAATGTTTCCATATCAATGTAACAATACAAATATATCATTTTAACAAAATTCAAGTTTCACAGTCACAACAAAATCTTTTAAGTAGAAATCGACATTCTAAGCTTGCCCCGAATAAAATTGAAGCGATCATCGCTTAGGGATTTTGTGGAAATATCCGCCAATTGCTTGTCGGTATTTACAAATTCAAGTACAATATCCCCTTTTTGAACATGATCTCTTAAAAAATGATGTCGAATTTAATATGTTTTGTTCGTGAGTGTTGAACCGGATTTTTACTTAAATTGATGGCACTAGTATTATCACATTTAATAGGGATATGATCATAATGCAAATCAAAGTCCTCCAATTGTTGTTTCATCCAAAGTATTTGGGCACAACAACTTCCGGAAGCTATATATTCAGCTTCGGCCGTTAATAAAGCAACAAAATTTTGCTTTTTGCTAAACCAAGATACTAATGAGTTACCAAGAAAGTGACAAGTGCCACTGGTGTTTTTTCTATCAAGTTTGCATCCGGCAAAGTCGGCATCCGAGTAACTAATTAAATCAAATGCAACACCTCTAGGATAAAACAGTCCCAAATTTTGAGTGCCAACAAGATATCTAAAAATTCTTTTAACAGCACTAAGATGTGATTCCTTAGGATTTGATTGATATCTAGCACACATACAAACGCTAAACATAATATCGGGTCTACTTGCAGTTAAATAAAGAAGTGAGCCGATCATACCTCGATATTTTGTTTGATCAATTGACTTACCTTTTTCATCCTTGTTTAGCTTACTGGATGTGCTCATAGGAGTTCCAGCTAATTTTGAGTCATACATACCAAACTTTTTGAGTAGTTCTTTTGTGTACTTAGCTTAGTTGATAAAAATTCCTTCCTTACATTGTTTGATTTGAAATCCAAGAAAATAATTTAGCCCCCCCATCATGCTCATCTCAAAGTCACCTTGCATACACTTAGCAAATTTTTTACACAAGATTTCATTAGTAGCACCAAATATAATGTCATCCACATATATTTGCACAATAAGTAAATCAGCATTTTTAGTTTTAACAGAAAGTATTGCGTCAATCGTTCCTCTAGAAAAATTATTTTCAATAAAAAATTTACTCAATCATTCATACCATGCACGAGGTGCTTGTTTCAAACCATACAAAACTTTTGTTAGTTTAAAAACATGATTTGGAAAGGCATGATCTTCAAAACTTGGGGGTTGTTTGACATAAACCTCTTCATTTATGAAACCATTTAGAAAAGCACTTTTTACATCTATTTGATAAAGTTTGAAATCTCTAAAACACGCAAATGCAAGTAACATGCGAATGACTTCTAATCTAGCAATTGGAGCAAAGGTTTCATCAAAAATCGATACCTTCTTCTTGATTGTATCCTTATGCAACAAGTCTAGCCTTGTTTCTTATAATTGTGCCAGATTCATCAAGCTTGTTTCGAAAGATCCATTTGGTACCGATAATGGTATGATATTTAGGTTTTGGCACAAGCTCCCACACTTTGTTTCTCTCAAATTGGTTAAGCTCTTCCTGCATAGCTATCATCCAATGTTCATCGAATTTGACTTCTTGAAAGTTTTTAGGCTCAATCTGTGAGAGAAAAGTCAAGTTACTACAAATGTTTCTTAGTGAAGAGCGAGTTTCGATACCTTTTGTAGGGTCACCTAGGATTAAATCCTTAGGGTGATTATGAACAAACTTCCATTCTCTTGGCAAATCATCATTGTTTTCTCCTTCTTCTTGAGGTGGGAGAATAGGTTGTTCAATCTCTTTGTTCAACTTACATGGTTGGTTTTCTTCTTTGTAGATACTTGAATCTTCCACATTTGGTTCCAAATCTATATCATCACTAACAATTTGCTTTTGAGCAGAGATGTTAGTTTCATCAAATGCCACATGTATAGATTCTTCCACAACAAGAGTTCTTTTATTAAAAACATGATAAGCTTTGCTAGTTAAGGAATAGCCAAGAAAAATTGCTTCATCAGATTTTGAATCAAATTTACCTAAGTTATCCTTACCATTATTATGCACAAAATATTTACAACCAAAAACATGCAAGTGACTAATGTTGGGCTTTCTATCATGCCAAAGTTCATAAGGAGTCTTTTTAAGAATAGATCTAATCAATGCACAATTTAAAATATAGCATGCGGTGTGAATGGCTTCGGCCTAAAAATATTTAGGAAGATTATTTTCGCAAAGCATTGTTCTACTCATTTCTTCTAAAGTTCTATTCTTCCTTTCTACTACACCATTTTGTTGAGGGGTTCTAGGTGCTGAAAAATTATGTCAAATACCATGCTCATCACAAAACAATTCAAATTTCTCATTTTCAACTTCTCTACCATGGTCGGTTCGAATATTAGTTATAAGAAAGTCTTTTTCATTTTGAATTCTACGACAGAGTTTTGTGAAAGAAGAAAAGGTTTCATCTTTGTGTACTAAAAACATAACCTATGTAAATCTTGAATAATCATTAACAATAACAAAACAATAATGTTTACCACCTAGACTAGATGTCCTTGAGGGACCAAATAAATCCATATGCAATAGTTGTAAAGGTCTAGTTGTGGAAATATGAGATTTTGATTTAAACAATGTTTTAGTTTGTTTCCCTTGTTGACAAGCACTACGAAGATGATCTTTTTCAAATTTAATTTTTGAAAGTCTAACGACCAAATCATTTCTCAAAAGTTTAGCAATTAAGTCTATATAAGCATGACCAAGTCTTCTATGCCATAACGAACTATTTTCATTATTAACATATAAACATTTAACATCACTAGCATAGAGATCATTAAGATGAAAAACATAAACATTATCATGGCGATTACCAACGAATAAAATTTTATGATCATTTGTGCTTTCAATTGTGCAATGTGATTTATCAAAAATAACTCGATTACCTTTATCACATAATTGACTAATACTAAGTAGGTTATATTTAAGTCCATCAACAAGTAAAACATTTTCAATAAAAGGGTTAGGAGAAATACCGATGCTACCAATACCGATGATTTTTCCTTTCTTGTTGTCTTCAAAAGTAAGAAAGCCTCCATCTTTGGATGACAGTGTAGTAAAGAATGATTTATCTCCAGTCATGTGTCTGGAACATTCACTATCAAGGTACCACTTCCCTTTTTTGGTTTTGGACTTAAAGCAAATCTACAGGATGATAATCAAGTGTTGGGTTTTGGTACCCATAGTTTCTTGGGTCTTTCTTGGTTAGTTTCGTTAGATCCCTTAACAATTCAAATCTTTTTAATTTCTATGTTCATATTATTTTTGAATGGACAAGAAGATATGTAATAGCCTTTCCTTCTACAATAATGACAAGTAATATGAGGATGTGTCATGAGAGGTGCCTTTTCAAAATTGTATTGAAATTCTTTTGTTTCTTAATAGGGTCATATCCAATGCCTGCTTTATCGAAAACACATCTTTGATTTCCAAGAAGCATGTTGAGATTATTTCTACCTTTTACAAAATTTTCAAGTGTTTTTGTTAAATCATCAACATTGTTTTTTAAAGCAGTTTTCTCATTAGAGATGGTGTCAAAATCATTTTTCAAAACAATTTTTTCTTTCTTTAATTCTTCTACATTACTAGATAAAGATGCAACAGATTTTTTTAACACATTATTTTTGGCACAAACTTTTCTAAATTCATCTTGTAGTTCATGGAATGCACTTTCAAGTTCTTCATAAAGAGTAGTTATCTCATCTTGAGTAGAGTCTTCATTTTCAAGAGCCATGAGACACAAGTTGGCTACTTCATTTTCAATTTCATCACTTAAGCTTTCATCTTCACTTTCTCCCCAAGCTACTACGATGGCCTTCTTGTTTCTTTTGTAGTCTTTTCCATGATTTTTCAATTTTGGACAATCCATCTTCATATGTCCAGGATTTTTGCACTCATAGCAAATAATAGGTTCTTTCTTGTTATCTTTGTTGAACTCCTTTTTGAAAGGTCTTCTTCCTCCATAATTATTTTTCTTGAAGTGTTCTTTGAGATTTCTACTAAATATGGTATAACTTTCATGCTCACTAGAGTTTTCATGTTCTTCTTCATTTGATGAGGCTTTGAATGCAATTCCACTTTTCTTTTTGTTTTCAACATCCTCATGTCCTTTTATGGTGATCTCATTAGTCATAAGGGAACCCATAAGCTCATCCAATCCTAGTGTGGAGAGATCTTTGGATTCTATAATGGTGGTGACCTTTGCTTCCCAATTCTTTGGTAAACACCTAAGAATTTTTCTCTCCAACTCACTATTAGTGTAAGTTTTGCCAAGAGATTTCAAAGAGTTTACAATTTCCGTAAATCTAGTAAACATACTTGAAATAGATTCATCAGAGTTCATTTTAAACAATTTATAACTATGAACAAGCATGTCAATACGAGATTCCTTTACTTGGTTTGTATCTTCATAAGTTACCTCAAGTTTGTCCTAAATTTCTTTTGCCGAATCACAACTTGAAATTCTATTATACTCCTTAGAGTCTAATCCACAAACAAGGGTGAGTTTGGTTTTAGCGTTGGCTTGCAATAATTTGTGATCCCTCTCATCACATTCATTTTCAGTTTTAGGTACACTAATATTGTCTACTAATTTGGTAAGAATTTTTGGAACCTTGGTGACAATAAACCACATAGCATAATCAGTGGCTTGTAAGTATAGAGTCATCTTATCTTTCCAATGACTGTAGTCATTTCTATCAAACGATAGTGGCCTATTGGTGGCTTGTCCTTCAGCAGTGCTAGTGCTAGCTAAGGTTGCCATGGATCGAAACTCTCAAATGGTTAAATCTAAAGCAAGAGTCACGGCTTTGATACCAATTGTTACCCAAAAGACAACCTAAGAGGGGGGTGAATTAGGTTTTTACAATTAAAAATAATAATACTCTAAAAGAATTTATGACTAGCTCAATAGATAAATATAGTTAATGAAATAAAAATAATTAAAATAAGTGTTCTAACAACTATGTCAGTTAATGATTTTAGCACAATAAAAATGTGAAATATAGTTATGACAATTTAAATAAAATAAAGAGATAAGAGAGAGAGAAAGGCAAACAAATTTATAGTGGTTTGGCTTCAACTCGACCTACATCCACTCCTCAAGCTTCACTTGAGATTTTTCACTATACTCTAACTTCACGGGGTGCTAGCAACCTTTTCACAGATGGAGCAACCCTCCACAAATTTTACACAGACTTTCTAAGTTAAGAACACTGAGTGTACTACACTCTTACAAGGTTGAAAAGAATGTGTTTTTGCTTTCACAGAAAGGTACAAGAATTATCTCTCAAAGATAAATATAAAAATGAAGCTCTGGATTTTCTGTAAACCTCACACAGGAAAGATGAGCTTAATGCTATAAGGCTCAGTGTATAATTTCTGAGATAAAGATGTAAACAAAATTGAATAACACTTCTCAGAGAATTTTTAGAGAAAAGATTTTGATCAAGGAATTTTTGCTGGGTTGTATCTCTTGTCTATATGGTTTCTGTGTGTTTTCACTGAGGCTCTCTGGTATATATAGATCAAGAGGCTTATAGATCCGTTGCATTGATTTTGAATATAAATCATTCCATCATTGCTAATTTGAACTTGTGGGAGACAAGGCTTGGTCTGGAACAACTTTAATTGGAATAGTAGTCGTTGTAGTTCAGTCCCATTGAGAGCAGAATTCGAAACGAAGCAGAACTGGGCAAAAATAGCCTGGCCGGTCGTCCGGCCGGAGGACCGGCCGGATGTCCACCCGGACATCCGAATGTTTTACTTTTCTGAACCTTTTAAGCTGCTGCTGTGCTGGGCTGTTTGAACCTCTGCTTTGGGCTGTTTGAACCTCTGATTTGGGTTTGAAATGAACTCTTGATTTAAGCAAATATTAAATATATTCTAATAATATTTAGGATAAAATTTTAGGTAAGAAATAATGAGATAAAATAAATTTCGATTCTATTTTTCTCTTTCAAATAAATTAAAACATAATTAAATAAATCATCAAAATAAATGTTGATTCTATTTTTCTCTTTCAAATAAATCATGAAAATAAATTTTGATTCTATTTTTCTCTTCCAAATAAATTAAAACATAATTAAACAAATCATCAAAATAAATAAGTCTAACATGAGTGTTGGACAAAAGTTTGAGGGCGGTGTGGTTGAGTTCCGTACTGTTTTATGCAAGCATGCTATTGAGATTGGTTTTCAGTTTACGTATGTTAAAAATGACAAGCTGAGGGTACGGAAGAATGAGCACTAAAGGAATCAAGGGGATGTATGTAGCGTGTACATATTTCAGTTGAAAAAACAAATGGGTTCTTTTACATAATAACTTTGAACGATAAACATACGTGTGGTGTGGCGGTTCGTACTAGTAAACATGATAGGATGACTTCCAGCTTAGTTTCTGCGCTGATACTTGAAGAAGTAAGTGCAAAACCTTTAACTCGTCCAATAGATGTTGTCAAAGAAATGAAAGACAAGTATGAGGTCTCAATCAGTTGTAACTGTGGTTGGTTAGGGGTTGAAAAAGAAAAATGTAGTACATATAGGGATTCTTGTTTGTCATTCGATCAATTACGGTGGTATTCTGATGAGGCATTGAAGAACAATCTAGGTAGTCGTTTTGAGTTAGATTTTGAAGATAACAAGCATTTCAAAAGAGTGTTTGTGGCTTTTCATGCATGCATTGCTGGTTTCAAACATTATCAGTCATTGCTGTTTCTTGATGGAACATTTTTGAAAGGACGATATAAAGAAGTTATGCTTGCTGCGACGGGCAAAGATGGGAATGAAGGTAATTGTAAATATATCTAATTTTATCTAAGTATGTGAATTTTCTATATATGTGGGAATTGAGTGAATGTGATTTTTCTCTAACACTTTGAATTTTCTCTGGTTTTGGTCACTGTGTGAATTTTCTCTGGTTGTGGCCATTGTATGAATTTTCTCTGGATTTTGGTCAGTGTGTGAATTTTCTCTAAATGTTGTCATTGTGTGAATTTTATTTGTAGTTGGTCATTAAGTGAATTTTCTTTAGATGTTGCCAATGTGTGAATTTTCTTTAGATGTTGCCAATGTGTGAATTTTCTCTGAAGGTTGCCAATGTGTGAATTGTCTTTGGAGTTGGTCACTAAGTGAACTTTCTCTGGAGGTTGCCATTGTGTGAATTTTCTCTGGATTTGGTCACTGTGTGAAGTTTCTTTGGATGTTAGCAGTGTCAAATTTCTTTGGTCGTTTATTGTTCTAATTTTCTCTACATATATATGTCTAACATGCTTGTTCCTATTTGTTTTGTAGGTTTTTTTTCCTATAGTTTTTGCTGTTGTTGATGCTGAGAATAAAGACAATTGGTGTTGGTTCCTGGAACATTTATGTGAAGTATTGGGATCGGAGAGAGTGATAAGTTTCATATTAGATCGACATTGTGGTATTGTGGAAGGAATTGCTTTCCCTAATTGTTTTCATGGATTTTGTCTTGAACATCTAAAGAGAAATTTGAAGGATAGGTTGTCATGTGGAAACAGAAATTTGGTTAGGGAGATAATTGTATCAAAGTTTTCAGAATGTGCATATGCGCCAACAAAGACATCATTCCATTTCAAGTTAAATGAATTAAAAAGTGAGGGAGGAGACATTGTGAGTGTTTTTTTGAGAAGTTTACCATATGAAAATTGGAGTGATAAATATTTTGAGGGAAAACGTTATGGTGAGATGTATTCAAATGTTGCCGAGTCATTCAATTCATAGATACGAGAAGCTCTGCACTTGCCAATAACAAATTTGGTGGACATGATACGGTTGTGTTGAGTCTTGCTTAGACTTAATGTATATTGTTGAGATCATTTTGTAAACCCCACATCGGAGTGGAATCGTTAATGTTGATTTGTAGTCTTGTTGGTGGAAATCCTAGCTTGTTGTCCGAATTGATTTTATCTCATTTGGGTCATGGGTTGTGGCATCACCCTAGTGTTGGTAAGGTATTGTCTGTCTTCTGATGGTTGACAGTCACTATTTGAGTTGGTGGTTAGTGCTTTTGAAGAAGTATTGTTTCGTTTTGTTAAGGTCTCGAAGTAGTGATAGTTATTTTGGCCTTGGAATTCATTGTGCATTGAGCGATGGAAATAGTTCGTTGACGTTGGGTGATCACCAATAAGGTATGGTGTTTTGGTGTTCTAAGGAGTCATTTTGCCAAAATTTTTGTTATGCTTAAGGGATTAGATCCTATTTTGTTGCTTTGGGTTATCAATGTGGATAGAAGAATCACTTAATGGTTTATACTAGTAAGGGTTTTTATCACCAATTGTTGTGCAAATATAATGGTTTGGTTCATTACCGGTGTGACTTGTTGAGGGCCACGTAGTAGTCAAAGAATTTTTGTTGATGCATTGGTAAGTACCTAAGTGAGTTTGTGGGAGACTGTAGGATGCATTACATTACTTGAGTTTAAATTTTGAGGATGAAATTTTTTTAAGGATGGTAGGTTGTGATAACCCAAAATATTTTCTTAAATAGTCAGTGCATAAATTAATTGAGTGATATTTGGATTGGAGTGTTGTGAAAAGTTATGTGTGAAAATTGTTCAATTTTGTAATAATTTTTTTTAAAAAAATATAATTTTTGATCTCAGAAATTATGAAAATTTTATTATATTGTTCTTATAAGAGTCTAGCATG
This sequence comes from Camellia japonica, assembly GCA_030407325.1. Taxonomy (NCBI): domain Eukaryota; kingdom Viridiplantae; phylum Streptophyta; class Magnoliopsida; order Ericales; family Theaceae; genus Camellia; species Camellia japonica. Next base: position 192,415,285 of record JAPPVO010000019.1, read on the forward strand.
TTGGATAAAAATTTCTGAATTTAATTGTGAGTATTTATTTTTTTGAAAATTCGCAAACTGATTCAGTTTAATTTATAGCAGAATTTGAAATTGAGTTTTGGATGTTTGGACCATGTTTGGCTTATGGTGGGAACCATGACTCAGATTTAATTTAAATTGAGTTTGTTTAATGACTCATGTTTAACTGTTTGGTCCTTTTTAATTAGGTGATTGGTAGTAACTACCTTGTGAGTTATTATTATTTATTATGTAGGATTATAATAAATATTTGATAGTTGATTTTAAGGTGTGTACCATATGGTGAAAAATTATATATTTTTATAGTGAATAAAATGGGTGTATATTTCGTGGTGAGCAAAATATTATATTTTGTGATGTATAAAAATGTTATATTTTGTGGTAAGAAAATTATATCATTTTATAATTTATACTATAAAATTTGGAGGTATTATTACAAAAATTATATTATATATATTTTTTTTGAAAAACTCATTCTTGGGAAAGCAAACCCATGTGGGTTGCTTCCCCTTTTTTTTTGCCTTGCCCATCTTTTTTTCTTTCCCATTCATTTCTTTTTGGGTTTGGAGCAGAGAGCTCCTGCTCCCTCCCTCTCTATCCGTCTCTCTCTCTCTCTCTCTCTCTCACTCTCACAGCATGTCTCTCTCTCTTTTTCCATGTTCACCATTGTTGCTCAATCTTTGAGCTTGAAATGAGAGTCTTTAAAGTGAGATTTTGCAAAAGTGTTATAAATGAAAGTTGGAGAGCTCGTCGTTATCTTCGTAATGGTGGTCTCGGATTCATGATCGGGTGATGTTTACATTTTCGGATTAGCTTTTCTTCATATTTAAAGTAGGGACTTTCTTCATATTATTATTTTAAAGTTATGTTAGGGTTATTTTGAGAAAATATGTCATTATAAGAGGTATTGTATATATTTTTTTTTTCATATTTTTGTTTGGTAATTTTTGGAAGAAAAATTATGTTGAAATGTTAAGAATTTGGTATTTTGAGATTGATTTGGGAAAATCATCTTTTGTTGATAAATTTTGCTAAAAATCTGAAATTTAATTTTCATAGTTGTATGGAAAATTTATTTTGAGAAATATAAAGTTGAAATATTTTTCATATTTGATTTTGAAATTTATTTTTGAGAAAAATAAATTAATGTTGATAAATATTGAGTAAATTGTTAAGTTGAAATTGTAGAGTTATTTTGAGATTTAAAAACTCTACAAGTGTTATATTTTTGATATTTTATGAAAGGTGATGTGTTGATGATTTAGCTTTTGTTCATTTTTGCGAAAATGAAAGTATGAAATGCAGACTTTTGAACTCTCAATCTTAAAAGTGTACTCTTGGGCATATTTCAAAATTTTTGATGTAAATATCATATTGATTAGTTAACTTTAGAAAGGTTGTGAAAATTGTTATTTGAAGAGAATTTAGGAAAGATTGGCTATTTGAGTAGCTTGGCATGAAATGTGATTATGTTTGAAAGATGAGTTGAGTTAAGTTATGTTTGATATTATTTCTTTTGGAAAAATGTGAAGATAATAAAATTACTAAGTTAGTGGATTAAATTAGTTTGGTTAAAAGTGTGTTATTGAGATTATACCATAACTTTTAATATAGTAGGATGGAAATGTTAATATTTCATAAGTATGAGATTTTAGAGAAAACTAAGTGAGATGAAGTTGAAATAAGATTATTAGTTAATTTGAGGTGATTTAGAATTGGGCTCCTAGTTTTACTAGTTGAGTAATGTTATAATAATAATTTCGTACTTTAAAATTTTTATGAGATATTTGAATGGTTTTGGTGGTCTTTGACAAGAAAAGAAAATAATGTGATTTTAGCTCGTTTGGAGCAAATGGATGAATTGGTTAAAATAAGAATGAGTTATCAAAGCTTTTAATTATTTATTTATTTTTCTTGGTTTAAATCGATGGGGTTGATGTTGATAATTGGAAAGTGAACACCTTGTTATATTTTATAATTATAGTCAAGAGAAGATTTTGATGGAACTGATTAAGTGCTGGAATGTTCACTTATGCTTATGAGAATTATGATTGAACTTGAAGACCCCAAGATTTTACTTGCATGAGAAAAATGGAAATTTGATTCTATTTAATGTTTGGGAAGGGGAGGAGTTTTTGAAAAGATTGTAATTTCATTTCATTGATAAAGTATGTGAGTTAGAATTTGATGAAACCTTGAACTTGTTTTGGTGTCATATGTTATTACTATTGATGAACCTATTGTTTAAAAGTTTTGATTTTGGTAACCGGTAGAGGATTTCCATGTTGGTATTTAAATGAGATTCTTGGAAAGATAAGAAAATGTTTGATTTTGGAAGTTTGTTGTGTATAAAGAATGTTGTTGAATTGTCTTGAAAAGACTAAGTTGGAAATTGTTGATTTACATGTGGTAAATACATGAACATTGACATTATTATATTATCTCTTGGGATTGTATCATGGTATTACATTGATAGAGATATGGAAATTTATCACAATGGAGCATTGTGTGGTGGAATTGAAATTGGAACTATTCTAATGCATTGTTATATATTGCATTGCCATTTTATTTCATTGTTATCATGGATTTTGAATTGCAATTGAAAACTATTGTTTTGAAAAAGGAATTGTTTTTGGTAAAACAAGATCATTTTGATTTGTTTTGGGTAAATACGTTGGTAAGTCCGGATAGGAGGTGTAGTTTGATATTGGTTAAGTTGGCCTGAGTGTCCAAGGTGAAAGACCGAAAACACGCGCGGAGGAGGTACCACTGCCCTTCCGGTGAGAGACCGATAAAGTGGGAATTTGGTAGTGCTCGATATGCCTACTTGCAGACACCAGCCTAGGGATTACCTGAGTCATATTTACCACCTTGGAATTTTATTGCAATTGTTAGATTAATGTGTTTTCAAATTTACATTGTGCATAAGATTTTCAAAAGATGAGAAAAATATTTTGAGCATGATATGGCATTGCATTCATCTCATAAGACTGTATAAAATGTATTTGATGCTTTGTTAGAGGTCAGTACGAATTGTTTAATTATTTGATTCAATTGATAGTGAGATAATTGAATGAATTAAAAATGATGTCATGTTGTTATTGAAGCATGTTTATTTATTTAAGTTAACTAGTTGTAGTTAATTAAATAAATTGGATTTAAGAGATTATGTAATAGAAACATATGGTTTGATATGATATGATTTCACATATATGTATGAGTACCTTTGTACCCGCATATCTTCTAATGTTTTAATATGAAATTGTTTGGTGAGCTAGTGGTTGCTCACCCTCTGCCTGTACATGTGTATAGGGAATGCTTTTCGAATTTGAAGATCGAACAATGGGTTTTACCATTTCATAAGTATAATGTAGTGATAGATTGTACATCTTCATTTGTTTCTTTGGCTGAGTGTTATTTTTGTAAAATGTAGTGTTCTCTCTTTTATTGTAAGCTTCAGGGCATTTCTTTTATTTGTATGAAAATATCACTGTTGTATAACGAGAGGGAACATGTATATTTAATTATTTATCATTTCATCAAAGGATGAATTGTCATTTATAAATTGGACTTGATTAATGAATATTGGTAATGTTATCCGAGTAATAAAATACGGGGCATGACAACTTCGGGTATTTTGTTTTGTGAAATGTAATTTTTTGGACAGTGTATATATAATAATACCAATCAAATTCATCCAGAGAAATTTTCCAATAGCAAAATTACTTTTTATATTGTGTTTTTAGAAACATATTTTGGGAGTGCCTTTATAATACCAGTCAAATTCATCCAAAGAAATTTTCCAAAAGCATAGAAATTTACTATGAGAATTGTTTTTGTTGAAATGTACATTGTGTTTTGTAAAGTCAAATTCATCTAGAGAAATTTGCCAATAGCAGAGAAAATTACAGTGTGCATTGTGTTTGTTGATACATACTATAAGCAGTGTATTTATAATACCAGTCAAATTCATCTAGAAAAATTTGCCACTAGTAGAGAAAATTCTCTGTGCATTGTGTTTTGTGAGGTCAAATTCATCCAGAGAAATTTGCCAATAGCAGAGAAAATTACTATGTGCATTGTGTTTTTTGAATTTGATGATTGTTTTATACTAACACAGTGCATTACGGATTACATGATCATATATAGGCACCCTCTTGGCACGATACGAGTTAAATTTCTCTGTAAATTTCTAGTAACTTCATACCAGTCAAATTCATTCAGAGAAATTTGCCAATAGAAAAGAAATTTACTATGGGCATGGTGCTTGTTGAAATGTGCATTGTATTTTGTGAAGTCAAATTCATCTAGAGAAATTTGCCAATAGCATTGAAAATTACAGTGTGCATTGTGTTTGTTGAAACATACTATAGGCAGTGTATTTATAATACTAGTCAAATTCATTCAGAGAAATTTGCCACTAGCAAAGAAAATTCTCTGTGCATTGTGTTTTGTGAGGTCAAATTCATCCAGAGAAATTTACCAATAGCAGAGAAAATTACTGTGCGCATTGTGTTTTTTGAATTTGATGATTGTTTTATACCAACATAGTGCATTATAGATTACATGATCATATAAGTACCCTCTTGGCACGATACGAGTTAAATTTCTTTGTAAATTTCTGGTAACATCATACTAGAGAAATTTCTGCAGACAATTTTCTCTGTGTAGATTGTGTTGACAATCACAACTTAGCATGCATTATAAAAAATATATATATTTAACCATTGATAGTTATGAAATTTACATTAGTCAAAAAAAGATACTCCCTCCGTCCCAAAATAATGGTCCCTTTTGGGGAATCCAACTTTTTTTGGTAGTACAATTATTACATTTGGAAAAAGTTGATTTTCCAAAATTATCCTTTTGATAGTACATTTTTTGGGAATATCAATGTCATAATTGTACTTTTTGTATTGTTTATTAATTTAAAAGAAGGGCAAAATAGGAAATTTATATTATTTTTGTACTTGATTTTTGAAGAGGAACTAATATTTTGGGACAATGAAAAATAGAATAAGGGGCTAATATTTTGGGACGGAGGGAGTATATACATATATGTCAAACATTATCATTCCTTCAATGTATGAAAAAACAAATTGAAGGGTTATTCCTAATTACATTGTGTGCATTGTCTTCCTTTCACTAGTGTGCTTTCACTATTATACTTTTGGTTCTTCTTTTGGTGGTATTTGAATTGGTTCTATCCATGATTGGCCAACTTCGGTCACAAATCTCTCTATGATTTCTGCTATCATCAACCTTACTTCTTGTGTCGACAATTTCGAGCTGATAGGTTCATGGTTGCTATATTGTCTCGTTATGTAGCATACAAAGAGGCCACAATCCACACTGCATAGAAATTATAGGTATAGTTAGTTTTAAGAAATATTCAAATTAGATTATCTTATTTATAGATGTTGTATGAAACTTACAAATCACTGTCTTGTTGTGGAGCATTGTTGACATATTTAAAGTCATAATTTGTGTTTTGTGAGTCTATCAATTTGAAAGAGGGTTGTGATTGTGCCTCTCTTTCAAGGTAAGCTTTTAAAAAATTCTCTACATAATCTTACTGCAAAAAAAATAATTTTTAAATAACAGAGAAATTTACACACAAATCAATGTGATTCTATGAAAATTATCATCACATAAAACATTATCATGGATCAGAGAAATTTGCACTTGTTACCAATTGTTTTGTATCTTTGATATATTTGTCTTGTGCATCATTCCTCCTTGGCCTTAGTGAGTTGTAGAACCTCCATAAATTGTCTTGTTTATCCAAGACTAGCAAGGTCCAGTGATTTCCATCTGTTGACTTCTCATTGCCCCCGGTATTTATTGGGAAGTAGTTCCTCCATGCTGTTTCAAGATGCTTGTCAAATAATGAGACTCGGAAAGTTTGATTTTTCGTCATCTTGATGAAGTTCTACGGTCAAAGAAAATCAAAAAATAGTCATGAGAAAGTTGAAATGACAGGAATTTAAGAAATATATACACAGAGAAATTTTAAAAGCACAGAATTAGTCAGGGAAAATTAGACTAGTGACACAACTGGCTTCAAGAAGTATCTTAACAAAAGAAAGTAGCAAGTAAATTCTAGAGAAAATCAAATAAAAGAGTAGTAACATACTAAGCTCATGTATGTGAAAAAAAATGAAGTTGGTTGTTATCATTTTCTCCTTTGGTTAGCAAATAGGATCTCTCCATAGCCATCAATGACCTAAAAAATATCATTTAGAATTGTAACATTGGTTTATAAAGGCTAATGGAACATTGCAGATAAATTTTGATGAAAGACTTACATTGTTGGTAATTTCTTTTTCCTTTATTAGGTTTTCAGTATCTTCAAAGGTAATGAAATTGAACTCATTTGTCCAAATTAAAGCTCTACAAAATGACAAAGAAGGGATTTAATAGTTGTTAATGCAATGTAAGTTAGTAAATTGTTGTTTGTTATCTTCTATTTTATTTGTTGTACTTACTCGAGTCCAAACACATTTGATATGTGCTGCAAGATGTCTTTTACATGTTCTTTTACCAATTTTGAAACCGGTAGAATTTGTGAAAAAACCCAAGATTTTCTGATTCTTGTTGGTTGAGGCAAGACTTAAACATCGACATCAAGTACTTCTTTGTGTTTGGTGATTTGCTCTGTTTGCTTTGCAGCTTGCTTTGAACCTCTAGTTACCTTCACAACTTTGGGATATTGAAATTCTGGATCTTGCTACTTTTCTTTCCTTTCTTTTGCCTTTAAATTCTTTATCATTGATAAAAGATCTTTTTTCACTGTAGACGGTGAAAATATCAGTAAAAGTTAAATTTCTCTGAAGTAACAAATCATATTTCAATATGTAAATTTATTTGATTCAATATTTTACAGTTACCATAAACTTTTGTCTTTTGTTTTGGTTGTTCTTTGTGTGGCACTTGTTCTTGCTGGGTTATTGGTTGTTGTTCCACTTCTATTCCAACTATACACAGTGAAAATCAAACAAGCCCCTAAAATCAAATAAGCAAATAGACAGAGAAAATCAAATAAGCAGCAGAAATCAATAGAAATAAGTAGCAGAAACTAATGTGATCAGAAAAATTTAACTTCCAGAGAAAATTACCATTGATAGAGAAAATTGTAATAAATAGAAATTTCTCTAAGTTATGTTGACACAAGAACATAACTTTTTGTGGCTCAAGATTTTCACTGACCTTAGGGTTGAATTTGTGTTTGTGTTCGATAAGGTTGTGTTGCTAGTTGGACGGATAGTTCTTGAATTTGTTCATGCGATCTAGCATTTTCAGTTTCAAGCTCTGAAATTGAATACCTCAATGTTGAATTGTTTTTGTATCATGTTGTTGTTAAACCTCCAACATCCTTAGTTTCATTTGGTTTGTACTGTCTCTTTCTTGAAGTTCTGAGTTATGTGATGTCAAGGTTCTTATTGCAATGTCCTTTTCTACAAGTAATTCATTCCAATTTATCTCTTCTTCTATTTTGGATTTAGAAAGTGCCTTTAGTCTTTGATGTAGATTAGCAATTTGAGCATCTTTTGATTCTTTAGATTCTTGAGGCTGATGCATTGTTGAGCCACAAATGCTATCATGATGTTGGTCCATCAGCTCATTATGTTCTTCTTCATCACTTTCCTCATTGTTTTCTTCTTCCTCTTTAGATTCAGTGCCTTCATCTTCTTCTTCATTGTCTTCTTCTTTTTGTTCATTTTCTTCTTTGTCTTCTAGTTCTACTTCTTCACTTTTTTTTCTAGTTTCCGCTTCTGCACTATTTGCTTGATCTTCTTCTCCATTGCTGGCTTCTTATTCTTCTGTGTTGCCTTCTCTTTCTTCATTCCCTCCTTCTTCTTCAGATGAATCTTCTAATACCTCCTTAAATTTGACAATTGCCTTTTTTGATTTTTTCTTCTTCTTTTTATCAAGACAAAACTCCTCTGACGGGTTTTTAACTAGCTCCTTGTTATCTATCTGTAAAAGGAGGCTTTTTTATTTGAGAAATGTTACAAAATTCACTGAGAGAAAAAATGCAAACAAGGCAGATAAAATTCATCTGAATCATACTAATGGGAAACAAACTTCAGAGAAAATTGTATGGGCCAAAGAAAATTACAGACAAGGAGATAATTTTATGAGTCAGAGAAAATTATGAAACAAGCAACATAATTTAGATATCAGAGAAAATCAATCAGGGAATATAAGTTAATGTTACTGTGATGACCGGTTTCATTGTACGTCGCTTCACTTATTGTCCTCTTTGGGTTTGTTGTGTTTGAAAGCTTTTTCTCAAATTTTGGTCTTTGTTTATTTCGGGTTGAGTATAACTTGTTTCGAAGGGTGCACGATCGAATCCGGAGTGTCTGGAATTAAACCAAAAAAATTATGCGCTGGAGGACTAGGGCCACACATGCGGGAGAGGGCCGCACACGCGGGGGATGAGGCCCCATGTGTAGGGAAGTGGGTCTTTTCAGCTTGCACACTGCATAAAAGGCAGGTGCAGAGTGAGGTATGGGGAGGGGCCACTGCACGTGCAGAGATGAAGGCCGCACGTGTAGGAATGTAGACGTCCCTGAACGCGATCCCGGGGAGAGAGTGCGAGTCCCCCCCGTTCTGGTTCGATATTGGGTCACCACAGTTCAAGGACTCAAATGTCACGGTTCTTAATCTTGAACCAAAGAGTCCAAATCCGGCAAGTCGTTTTGAGAAAACTGATTTTTGAAAGAAGTGCCAAACATGGACTGCTTTGCCAGATACAGAGTCGCCACCTAAATATTTTTTATTTTTGGGAAATTTAGGAAACCCTGACTCGGTGCCAAAGGCCACGTGTCCGTCATCACCAAAGTTGCCTCGGCTCGGGAACTTGGGTACGATTGGGGAAGGTCACTTCGTGAGCACCCCCGCTCGCCCGGTCAAAGACCGGCCTCTACTAACCATGATATCTGTATTTGGAAACATTGTGTGTTCTTATTCCGGTTATTAGCCTAGGTTACTATGTGATGCGCACAGCAAATAAGTATAGACTCGGTCGCCTGAATTGGAACAAATCACTTCGTGTTTGTTTGTTTGAAAATGGTTTGATGGTGCTACCCGCAGGTAGGCTAAGACGCGGATTTGCCACCCTCAGGTGGGCTTAGAAAACATGATGTGATTTTGCCACTATTTAGTGGGCTTAAAACAAACATTGATGCATTGCTCCAATTCAGATAACCCAACCTTCACCCACAGGCATTCAGGCAGTTATATCACATAAGCAAATAGCCTCATGGCAAGCATGCTATCATGGCAACACTCACACGCATGCAAGGATGCTAAAGCATAAAACTCACCGAGTACTCCGAGCCAAAACAGAAATTTATTAGAAATCATGCATGATCCTAAGTATACAGAAATGCCTAATGCAACACATGCAAAATGCAACTATGGCAGGCTCGGCTATTCTAAACATGGCATATGAAATGCTACAACTAACAAGTATTCAACTTGGAAATTGAAATACAATGCAGTTTGTATGATGCGCCGAGCCCGGTGCATGCAGAACAGATGAATGAATGCAAGCATGCTATCATACTGTATGCTAATTGAAATATGCCCTAATCTAACCAACATAAGCAGGTAAATAAAAGGGAGAAAGAAAGGGGGTTGGAAGACATGCACACACACACGCACCCTTATTACAGTTGTGCCCTCGCGCGGAGGGTCCGAATAAATATACAGTCCCAAATAAATATTACAGTCCAAAATAATAATACAGCCCCGAATAAATAATTACAAAACCCTAATTAATTAACAAATTGAACTAGGAAAGCATTAAAACTAGCATGCAAGCTAGGGGACTGCCTTGACTCTGCTCCAGATGATGAAATGATGCATGCCCGGATGCCTTTGCGCGGAAATCCACGGCGATGCCCCAATTAGCCTCTGTTTTGTAATGTTTCTTGAAATGCGTGCCAAACTCCAAAAGGTTGCTGATTCCTGATTTTGCTGCAACAGAGAGCAGGAAAGGGGCATAACAATGTATTTCACAAATATATGCATGCCTCGATCCTCGTGCCACCAATCACGCATACCGATGCATGATGGCCGAGGAACCGAAATGCACAACTCAATATAGGATGAATGTACATGAATGCTACAATAAAAACCTAACTCCATCATGGATGATCCGGAGTGTCGGTGACTGGGAAATTGAGACACGTTCCGTCACTCAGAGTGCGAAACGTACCTCGTTTCCCGTGCCCGGGCTACCTCCTATCCCAAACACGATGCAATATGCATGGCATGCATGAGATGCAACTAAGATACAGTCTGGTATGCATCATGCTGATGAGATGTGCCTCGAAGTGCGTGCCCGCAGGCACGCAAACCGAGAAAGTGGCATACGGAATGCGATGGACACAAAAATGAAGTGCCTCGAAGTGCGTGCCCACGGACAGGGAAACCGAGGCGATGATAAAATGAGATGGAAATGCAAATTGGGCTTACACTAACATGAGAGGACCTCAGCCACACTCACATCAGAAGCCGTCGGATAAAAATGAAGTGCATCGAAATGCGTGCCCGTGGGCACGCAAACCGAGGCAATGCACTAAGGCATGAAATGACATGGGAAATGATATGCAAGCATGCAAACCAAATTTCAGCAACTAAATGAAGGGGAAAACAGCCCCGAAATGACACGAAATGACAACCAATGTATGGAATCATCCCGAAATGTGAATTTAAGCACCCGAAATGGCCTATAGCCATACTAAACATGCACAACATGATCATGACATGCAAACCAGTAGCAAGGCAGTCCCAAATATGGCATTTTTCAGTAACAAACATGGCCCAACAGCTAGCATAGATAAGACAACAATGGCATGCGAAACTAGTGGCCAAGAGAGTAGTATTGAGAGAGGTGGTATATGCAAAACTCAAACAACAAAACTTCCTTCTACAACATTGAAGAGGGCCTAAAAATAAGCATATTTACCGAAGATGACAGCCCCCAAATCAAAATAAAAACATGCTATAAATTCCATGCAAAATAGGCTCCAAATAGGCTATATCATGAGACATGCAAACCATACACCAAACAACAAAACTTTCTTCATGAAACATGTAAAGGGGGTCAAAATAAGACCCCTCTTAGCTCTGACCAAGAGCCAAAACCAAGAGCACACAAGGCTACAAAATCATGCCAAATAAGGGCCTAAAGAGGACTATAATGGCAAGGGGTATATGGAAATGCCAAAGGGTGTTGAGCCCTTCTTCAATGTTGAAGAGGGGCTCAAAATAAGTACAAAATCAGTTCATGGCAGCCCCGAAATCAGATCACACATAGGCTAGAATTTTGATGCAAAAATCAACTACAAAAGAGGGAAATGAACACTCACCCTTGTAGACAAGTCTTTCGTTGCTTCTTGGACTGAAATTGGTGATCCTAAGCTACTGAAATCCTCCTCCTTGCTGTTGGAATGGAGTGGTGATGATAGAGCTTGAAGATGATGAAGAAATGGGACCAAAACTTGAAGATTTGAGGGAGATATATGAACACTCTTGTAACTCTTTCTTGAGAGGTTGGAGGCTAGAAAATCAGGCAAGAGAGGGAGAGAGACCCGTGGGTGGTGTGATGTGTGTTGTTAAGTGTGTATGGGTATTGAATGGGTGTATGGGTGTGTCTTAGAGAGAGAGAGAGCTGGGTCTCCTTTTTCTATGTGTGTGCATGGGTGTGCATGGTGATGGCAGTGCCGTGGGCGGTGGTGAGTGTGTGCAGCAGTGGTGGTGTGCGATGGCGGCAGTGGGTGTGTTAGAGAGTGAGAGGAGAGCTCTCTTTGGTCTGCCGTGGGTGTTCAATCTAGAGAGAGAGGTGATGGGTATGTGTGTTATATGTGGGTCTCTAGAGAGAGAAGAGAGAGAGATGGGTCTTGTGTGTGTTGAGTGTATATGTGGTGGTTTGGTGAGTGAGGGAGGGAGAGAGACCCGTGGGTGGTGTGGTGTGTATCAGTGGGTTTTTGCCGAGGGAGAGAGTGAGATGGCGGTGAGAGAGAGAGATCCCGTGGGTGTGTGAGTGTGTATCCTCTCCCGTGGGTCTGTGTGTTGCATGAGGATGAAGGTGAGTGGTGTCTGTAGATAGAGAGAGAGAGTTGTGAATGGTGGTGGCTGGGTGTGCCGTAGCCTAGAGAGAGAAGAGAGATGTGTGCCTGGGCGTATGGGAGGTGTCAATGCCGTGAGTGTATGCAGAATCTCCCTGTATCATGTCTCTCAAAATGGATGTATATGCATATGTGTGTGAGTGCCTCTCTCTCTCTACCCGTGTGTGGGTGTTGGTGATGTGTTGGGTCTGTGTGTATCATGAAATTGGTGGTGTGCGGTCTGCCGAGAGGAGACTGAGTTGTGTGTGAAACTGTGTATGAGCATGGCGATGTGTGAATGATGTCCCCCACGCTTCAACCTGTGTATGCTCTGTCTGTGTATGCATCTCCTCGGTGTGTGCTGTGAGAGAGGTGGGTTTCTTTTTCTTCTCCCCAAGCCCGTGTCCCCCCTCCTCATGCATGTGTGCTGGGTGTGACTATGAGTGCACCGTGTGAATGTGTGTATGCATGAGTGTATGTGAGCTGTCTATGCATGTGTGTGTCCCTCTCCTCCTCTTTTTTTTTTTTTCTATTCTTTTTCATTTAAAGATGCCCTCACCCACCACACTCACTTAAACATCATCATACAATTCTTGCACCACCGCCCCATTTTCTCTCTTTTATTTTTTTATTTTTTTATTTTATATTTTTGTTTTCAAATTTTTTATTTATTTATTTTTTTCTTTTCTTTTATTTTAAAAATGGTTATCACTTATAAAACACACTTAAAAGATATGTACACACCTAATTTAATACACACACATAAAATTATAAAACACTACAAATTACCAAAATATTAGTGATGGCAAAAATGGGTGAGGTTTGGAATTTAAAATTTCAATTTTGATTTTTCTAGTGAGGGTGGTTAAACTAAAAGGCCCAAGTCTTTAGGGCCGGTCAAAATGGGGTGTCTACAAAGACGCTCCGCATGTGCGGGCCTCTGGGCAGTCCGAAATCCCTGTTTTTTTTCTCTTTAGGGCTGCGTGTGTATCACTTTTAGCTCATCTCTCTCTCTTTAAAAATCATTTCCTCTCCCTTCTCTCTACTTTTCCTACACCAAAGCTCCTAAAAAATTTGATCTCTTGCAATCCATTAGGATCTTGACCCAACATTCTTCACAAATATTGGAAAGCTAAGTTGGAAATCCACTTTGTGCGGTGGAGATTGAAGTTCTACACTTTTGATTCTAGGGTTTCATCAAATCTCTTCATCAAACTTGAGGTAGGGACTTCTTTGACTTATATATACATGTTTTGCAAGGTTGGTGTTGATTTAAGGGTTTCTTGAAATTATTATGTTGGTTTTGATTTTTGGCTCAAGAGTATAGAGATTTTCAAAAGAAGGTTTCAATACTTCAAATCTTTTTAGTTAAATCCTTAAGGGTTCCACTCTCATTGTGTGAGAGATGATGTTTGATGTGTGTGTGTTCCTCTAAAAGGTGAGAAGATACCTCATCTTAGTCAAGGACCCAAATTTGTGGATTTTGTTCTTGAAATGGGTTGGGGTTCAATGAAATTAACCAATTTGTTGTTATGCCGCAAAGAAATAATGCAATTGCATGGAATGTGTGAAACATGGGGATGTAAATTATAGTTAAAATTGTAGACAAAGTTATGAGATGACATTTGTTGATTAAGTACGAAATGTGGAAGTATTTAATTGTGATGAAATTAGATGGAAGTATGAGTATCATGTTTAATAATGTCGAAAGGGGAAATGGAAAGTTTAATTATTGTACGAGCACATAAATAATCTTCTCGTATAATCCTATTGATTAAGTTTGCACTCCTCCAAACGTCGTTGCTTTGCTACCTGAAAATACAAACGTAAGCTACTCAGCGGGTGTGTGCCGGAAACCACTCCGATGTCTAAGTCTGCAAATAGACAATAGACACAAAAGCTCTATGTATTCCAGAGTAAGAATTGAGATACCTGGCCATAGGTCCTACTATGAGCTTTTATAGATTCTGTCTAGCACAATCCTAGTAGGATTTCAACTCTCCTTATAAGAGTCCTCCTAGGAACCACACACCCTACTCACTACCAACCAAGTGAGATGATTTGCATAATCCTAGTAGGACTCTACTCTCCTTAGCAAAGTCCTCCTAGGAGTCTCATCACTGCAAGCCAAGTGAGATGGCTAAACCTTTTACCTCAGCTGACACTGCGGTCAACCAAGTTACTTCGGCTCCGTGCTCAACATTGGTGACCCGTGATGACCATGCTACAGGTTGGCATCCTACCGAGCTACACCCAGCTCGGCCCATCGCCCTATTATCATCTCGGTCAGAAAGTAGATAAGTCTCAATTCCAGCAACACATCCAACCATCCTAGTACCTACCTCGGCCCAAAGCCGAAATACAAAATATCTCCTTGGCCCATTGCACGGCTGTAGACACCCCATTTTTGACCGCCCTTAAGACTTGGGTGCCACTGATGGTTTACTTGGTGATGAAAGTTGTGCAGTGCAAGGGTTCGATTTCTTCGGGAAAGAGAGAGTCAAATCCTAACTTCATACCCCTTTTTGGACCAAAATGATCTTGATCAAAAGATTTTGAGACCTTAAAACCCTCTCTTTCAAAATATTTTTGAGAAAAGTTCCTACGATGTTTCGACGCTTGCATTTTGTTAAATGTTGCGCTTTTCGATAAACCGAGCAAAGTACAAAGTGGAAATGAATGGAAGAGAGATGAACTCTTTGGAAAATCTTTCAAAACACCTTGTTTAGGGGTTTGGAGTTAAAGAAAATAGGAGAGGAGAGAAGAAAACAAGTTGGAGAAGAAGTTCGGCATGAATCCCAGTATGATCAAAACTGAGCAGTCTTCACTCAAATGAGCATAACTTTTTGCAAACTTGGAATTTTGATGTGAGGCTACCACCATTGGAAAGAAGACTTCTAGGGATTCAATTTAGGTTGAAGAATGACCTGAAAAGGAGTCCAGATAAATGAGATATTCCCATTTGAATTTGGGCCAAAAAAGCAGATTTTTCTGTCCAACCAGAGATGGAAGTTTATGACCATGAATGAGATTTTTTGGTCATATGCCGGCCATTAATGGCCAATGCCGGCCCCCTGCCGTCCAGAGGTGCCCCCATGCTGGCCAACAATGATAAAGTGCCGGCCAACAGTGATCAAGTGCCGGCCATTGATGGCAGAAAGCAGTTTTTGGCAGATATTTGTTGTCCAGTTGGTACAGCTGTCTCTCTTGAGATATTTTCGACCTAAAGCTTGTATTTTGATATATATAGAGCGGCTTCTCTATGGATTCAAGGGTTAGAACATTTTGGCAAGAGCTTTGGGAGCCTCTCTCTCTACAAACCTCTCTCTAGATTCCTCTCTCTCTAAAGCTTTTGTGCTAAAAGCTTGCATACAACCATCTTCAACCTATCAACCCTTAACAAGAGTGGACCATCTTTGGGCTGAGGTAGCTTGGGACTTTGTTTGAGCTCCAAAAGGTGGTTTTGGCTCAAGAAAAGTGGTTATTCTTGTGTTATGCTTCAAGGGTGAGCATCTCCCTCTTTTAAGCTTATTTTTGTACACAATCTTGGCCACCTTTGCATGCTGATTTTGGCCTAGTTGTCAACTAAAAAAAACCTCTATTTTTAAGTGTTTAAAATGATGGTTTGAGGCCTCTTTGAAGTTAGGGGTAGTCCACCCTCCTTTATTGCTTATTTGCTAAGTGTTGAGCCATTTTTTAAAGCATTTCAAACCATCTTTGCTTGGCCTTTCTACCATTGAAACTCAGAGGAATTTCAGTGGTGCAAAGGTGGTTTTGAGGTCCAAAATGAGAGAGGGTGGTCCCCTCTCCTTTTGTCTTGCTTGCATATCTTATTGGCTTACCAAATGAGCATGTGTTTCTACTTCTTTGTGGCTTTGTTCAAGTACATTTTTGTGACTTTTTAAACCTTCTATAACTCTATTTGTGGCTGGCTTGGCCACTTCTTGTATGCTTCTTACACTTGTAGCGTAAATCTTGCTTACTAGCTTAACATACTTGATGTTTTAGCCTATAATTCTAGCACGTTTTGGCTATACTCCAGCATGTTTTTGCTCATGTTTTTCCATGCGTAAACTCTATTTTAAGTGGTCTTGGCCATGCAAGGCTTGTTTTGTATGGTTGTAGTGTAAAGGCCCTTGACTAGCTTTGAGTTTCAAAGTCTCTTGCATGCTTTATTTGAGGTGTTTGTATGCCTTAGCCTCATTTCTCACATGATTTCAGTGTATATAGTGTAGTCACACTTTCACATGTTCCACTCTTTCGATGCTTTAGAGAGTTGTGCCTTATGCCTTGATTATGAGCCAATTTTGCATGCATGCTTGTCTTAGCTCTTGGGCTACCATTTCAGCATTTTTTTGGCCTTTAACTTGGCATGTTTGAGCTCTATCCAGAGCTAGTTTAGTCATTTAGGCTATGTATTACATGCCTCTTGTGTGAATGCCTTGACTAGCTTTGAGTTTTAGGGCCTCTTGCATGCTAAGCTTGAGTTGTTTGCATGCCTTAGCATCATTTCACATATGATTTCAGAGCATATAGCTTAGTCACACTTTCACATTTTTCACTCTTTCAATGTGTTTAAGAGTTGAGCTTTGTGCCTGGCTTGCGAGCCATCATTTGAGCATGCTTTTTCTTGCTTTTCATGCTATTATTTCAGCTCATTTTGGCCACTGTTTTGGCATGCATGAGGTCTGTTTAGGGTTGGCTTAGTCCATTGAGCATTGTATTGCAGGGTCCTAGTGTTGTGTCCTTCATCAGTTTTAATGCTTAAGTCTCTTAACATATTATGCATGTGTTGTTTGCATATTAGAGTCTTGTGTTTCATGCCAAGATTAGTATGTTGTTTGCATAGCATGTTGTTTGCATTGCATAGTGTTCAGCCGGATGTTATGTTGAGCACAAGGTGGATTGGTTCACTTCATACTCAAAGTGATGAAAGTAAGCCAATCTTCCTTTGTCTCCATTGCCTTTGATCACTCATGATAAGGCCTTGGTCTTAGAGTCTTGTTTGTTATGCATTTATTGAATGTGTACAAGATTGGATCTTTGGCCATCATGCATTGTAATGCTTGATTGATGGTCTTGGATCCAATGGTGCCTCTCCCTTAATGTTTTGAGGTGATATGGAGTGGCATAGTACATAGATACCCTTGGGAGACCCTCATTTTTCTCTGTTTTGTACTCTGTTGCAGTTTGGTGTCACAGCACACCAGTGGCCGGCAGTGCCACATTGATGGCCGACACCCTTGCATCGTTGGCCGGTCATGGCCCATCCTTGGCCGGCAGGTGGCCGGCAGAAGCTTCTCGTGGCCGGCAGGCCACTGGTGCACTCCCCAGCTCTATTTTGGTGAGATCCAGCAGCAAGTTCTCGAAGACACCCTGCAAACAGAGCCTCAAGAGAGCAAACCGGAGAGCTTTTTGGGGCGGAAACCGAGGCATGCATGTTCAAACTTCTTCAACTTGCTGGAGCAGCATAGTTTAAAGCTTTACTTGTTAGTTAGCTTGAATTTGTAAATTAATTAATTTGTTAATTAATTAAGGTGTTGTAATAATTAGTAATTAGTTTGCTAGTTATTCGTTTAATTTGTAATAATTAGTCTAATTAGTTTAATTAGATTAGTTAGCTAGTTAGCTTAGCTTAAATTAGCTTAGCTTATTCGGACCCTTCGTCGTGAGGGCGTATTGTTGTAATAAGGGTGCGTGCGTGTGTGCATGTCTTCCAACCCCCACTTCTTTCTCCCTTTTACTTATCAGCTTTTGATGGTTAGTTTAGGGCACGTTTTGTTTAGCATACCTTATGCTTCCCATGTTTGCATCATTCATTTGTCTTGCATGCATCGGGCTCGGCGCATCATACAAACTGCATCGTATTTCAATACTTACTTGAATACATGTTTCAAAGCATGTTATCAAGTGTTGCATTCACATGCCATCTTAGATAGCCGAGCCTATTTAATTGCATTTTGAATGCGTTGCACTAGGCATCTAACATAACTAGGATCATGCATGATTTCTAATTAGTTTTCTGTTTTGGCTTGGAGTACACTGTAAGTGTTTATGCTTTATCATCCTTGCATGAGTGTGAGTGTTACCCTGGTAGCATGCTTACCATGAGGCTATTTGCTTAAGTGTTTAACTACATGAATGCTTGTGGGTGAAGGCTTGATTGCCTGAATTGGAACAACTCGATGATTGTGAGTTTTAAGCCCACTTTGAGGAGTGGCAAATCATGTTTTTCTAAGCCCACTTGAGGGTGGCAAATCCTCGCTTTAGCCTACTTGCGAGTAGCACTTTCAAACCATTTTCAAAAACAAACATGAGTTGTTTTGTTCCAATCCGCGTGATTGAGTCTATACTTGTATGCTGAGCGCATCACATAGTAAGTTAGCTAATAATCGGAATAAGAATACATGTGTCTATCAAACAACATATCATGTTTAGTAGAGGCCGATCTTTGATCGGGCGAGCGGGGTTGCTTATTTCAGGACCTTCCCCTCTCGTACCCAAGTTCCTGAGCCGAGGCAACTTTGGTGATGACGGACACGTGGCCTTAGGCACGAGTCAGGGTTTCCTAAATTTTCCAAAATAAAATATTTAGGTGGCGACTCTGAAATCTGGCAAAGCAGTCTATGTTTGGCGCTTTGTTTTGATTAAAATCGATTTTTCAAAACAATTTGCTGGATTGGGACTCTTTGGTGATTTATCAGTCTTACATTGCACTTTGTGAGATTAGATTCAGAATCGTGATAGGAGTCCGAACTGTAGTAGCTAGAACCTGATTCGCGCCCTCTCCGAAAGAAGAGCGCGCAAAGAGAGTTCGGGCGGTCTACAATGGCCCAACTTCCAAAGAAGACTCGTCCTAGCTCGGCCTAATTTGTTCACAAATTACCCTCTCAATTGCCCCTTAATTCCATGTGCGTAGCATGATTGGGATTATTTTCCTCCAGCTAAGCTAAGAACGCCCCACTCTGCCGAGCTAGAAAAGTTGTTCGGTTTCACAGCTCATTCGGCCCCAATAAGTCTTGTCAGTTGCTCAACATGTCCTTCCACTAATCTGGCATGACGTCATTCCCAGGATACGTCGCGTGCCCTCATTATCCTCGTTCTCCTGTTACAACCGTTATGTATCTCCAAAAATTTGAACAGCCTCGCCTTTTTGCCTTCAACATTTATATCTTGCGAGTTCGCAATCGTACGACGAGTTGTTCTTTCTGTTTAACCGGGCTATATGTCCCACATTTTGTAATCATCTTTCAATCAATGAAATTTTTTTTTTGTACTTCTTGCTCGGTCACAGCACTTTTCCTTTATTGTAGTGTACCATTTCCTGCCCGCCTTTTCTTGTTTGGCCGAGATACTTATCCCGGCTACAGATTGCAAAGTGTTGGTCAATCCTGCCAACCTTCTTGAGCCTAGATCCTCATCTCGGTTGAAGAATGAAAAAGTGTTGATCAATCCTGCCAACCTTCTTGAGCCTAGATCCTCATCTCGGTTGAAGAATGAAAAGTGTTGGTCAAACCTGCCAACCTTCTTGAGCCTAGATCCTTATCTCGGCTAGAGGAAGAATGAAAACTGTTGGTCAAACCTGCCAACCTTCCTGAGGCTAGATCCTTATCTCGGCTAGAGGAAGAAAAAAGTATTAGTCAAACCTACCAACCTTCCTGAGCCTAGATCCTTATCTCGGCTAGAGGAAGAAAGAAAGTGTTGGTCAAACTTGCCAACCTTCCTGAGCCTAGATCCTTATCTTGGCTTGAAGAAGCAAAAAGTGTTGGTCAAACCTGCCAACCTTCTTGAGCCTAGATCCTTATCTCGGCTGAAGAATGAAAAAATGTGTTGGTCAAACCTGCAAACCTTCTTGATTGCTCCCCAGTCGGGCAAAGATTTGTTAGAAAGAGTTAGTCAAACCTGCTAACTCACTTTGCCCCCAGTTGGGCAAAGACTTTTGCGCGGTTGGTCCTACTTGTCAACCATGTTAACTCTCACCAAAGGCTTTTTGTCTAGTATCGCTATTATGCCGGACTCTTCCTTGGTGCGCGCCCCATCTTCCTTTACTCGGATGTGTTGGTGCACTCTCTCCATCAGGGCTTCCATAGTAAGGGGTGGCGTCATTGTCATTGAATCCCTCAACTTATTGCCAGCCGACAAACCTCGTTTGTACTGTGCGATAGCTAGGTTTGTGGGGCAATCTCCAATCTGATTAAAAGTCTCCCAATACCGGTTATTGTAAGGCCTCAATGTTCCTTCTTGCCCATATCTATGGAGAGAAGCTGGTCAACCTCTACAGGTGTCTTGGTGTTTGTTCTGAATCTAGTCACAAATGTCTCTGCTAGTTGCGTCCATGAAGCTATACTACCTTTTGGCAACCTTTCAAACCATGTTAGACCCAAGTCACCAAGGCTGGAAGGAAATATGATACACATTAGAGCCTCGTTTCGCCGATACACCCCCATAACCTGGCGGAAGTGGCTCAAGTGCATGTAGGGGTCCGACTTTCCCTCATAAATACTGAATTTAGGGTGGTGGAAGCCGGAGGGTAATGGTGCATTCTCTATCACCGGAATGAACGGCGAGCTCTGCAACCTTGCTAACGCTTTATCTGCCGATTCATAGGCAAGACGCGGCTCTAGCATTCCAACCTCAACACTCCTATGTGTTCTAGGAGCCAACTGTTGTAATGTGGAGACTCTGCGGGGGTCGCCAGCCTGAGTGTCTTCTCTCCTTTGAGCCCTTTCTTCAAGCACTGTCTGCAGGTCCGCCAACCTAGGCAACTCTGTGTGCCTAGATGTCGTTTGGTGTGAATATGTGGGCCGATAGCTGCTTCCTTCTATGTAAGACCTTTTAGTCCTCTTTCTCTCAGACTTGGAGTAACGAGTCCTGGAAGTCCTCGATTGTGTATTGCTTGACCTGAGGCTTCTACTTACAACTTGTGATGGTGTGACTTGTCTGTCACGATCTTCTGAATGGCGAAGGTGCGCCCTGCTCTTGCCCACCTTTTCTTCCGCTACCCCTTTGCCCTTTATCTGGCACTTCATAGTCTCTATGTCTGCCGCCATCCTCCATATCAATTCGTCTTGCTCCCTTACCCGATCTTCTAGAACTTGAGGATCTGACCTTTACCTCTGCCTTTTAGGGCTTTGGGAGCGACAAGGACTGGAGCCCAGTCTTTTACGGGTATCCCTCCATGAGTTTCGTTTCTGGGGATCTAACTGTGCCATAGACGGGATAAAAGGTAAGCCTTCGCGCCTTCCGCCCCCCTCTGGGGTTTGCCTATCAATGACAAAGTGTGGTAAGTCTTCATTGTGCGCCATTGAAATCAGTTGAAAGAGAACTTAATCAAGAGGTTCGTTCTTCGTGGGTTCGATTCCCACAGACGTCGCCAATTGTACGAGCATAGAAATAATCTTCTCGTATAATCCTGTTGATCAAGTTTGCACTCCTCCAAATGTCGTTGCTTTGCCACCTGAATTCCAGAGTAAGAATTGGGATACCTGTCCATAGGTCCTGCTATGAGCTTTTATAGATTCTATCTGGCACAATCCTAGTAAGATTTCAACTCTCCTTATAAGAGTCCTCCTAAGAATCACACACCCTACTCACTACTAACCAAGTGAGATGGTTTGCACAATCCTAGTAGGACTCTACTCTCCTTAGCAGAGTCCTCCTAGGAGTCTCATCACTACAAGCCAAGTGAGATGGCTGAACCCTTTACCTCGGCTGACACTGCGGTCAACCAAGTTACTTCAGCTCCGTGCTCAACATTGGTGACCCGTGATGACCATGCTACAGGTTGGCATCCTACCGAGCTACACCCAGCTCGGCCCATCGCCCTATTATCATCTCAGTCAGAAGGTAGATAGGTCCCAATTCCAGCAACACATCCAACCGTCCTGGCACCTACCTCAACCCAAAGCCGAAATACAAAATATCTCCTTGGCCTATTGTACGGCCTAATTTGTTCACAAATTACCCTCTTAGTTATAATGAATTATCGTTGAGAGTTTTGACAATGGAGAAACGTTATGTAGTGATGATAACTATTGCATGGCATATTCATTTAATTGATTATTTCAACATTATTATTGAGTTTTAGCATATATTGTATTGACATTGTTATCATTACATTGATGCAAGTTGTGAATTGAGATTTGAAAATATTTTCGTTGAGAAAGAAATGTTATGAAATGAAACTATGGAAATATTTTTGAGGTAAATACATTGGTAAGTCCAGATAGAAGGTGTAGATGAAATTGATAAGTTGGTCTGAGTGTCCGGGGTGAAAAACCGAAAACACGCGCAGAGGAGGTACCACTTCCCTTCCGGTTAGCAACCGGTAAAGTGGGGTTTTTGGTAGTGCTAGTTAAGCCTACTTGCAGACACCAACCCAAGGATTACCTGAGTCGTATTTACCGCCCCCATTGAATAAAATTGTAAATTTCGGAATTGTTGAGATTTCAAACTGTTGTTGAACATGGTGATTTTTTTAAAAGGCATGTAAATGAAATCCTCTTTTAATTGGCATTGCATGGCATTTGCATTTAATATTGGAAATCTTGCATAACTGTATATACTTTGTTAAGGATTCTCTACTGGGCTTTATGCTCACCCCTATGGGATTTTGGTGCAGGAAAAGATATGGTGGTCCGCCGAGTTGAAGGCGTGAACATATTTTGTGAAGAGTAAATGATTCTATTTTTGTTGTGAATTAATTTGCTAGCCAGGAGCTATTCATGTATGGGTCCGAGAGACCATTTTTGTGTAATCAGGCTTAAGTTTTGGAAGATGTAAGCCCTTAAGGGTATTTTATTTATTTTTGGGATTTAATGTTCTACATGCTATAGATTCATGTATTCTATATCATTGAATGTATAACTCGCAGGTGGGACTTTTGTAAAAACTATTGATTAATGATGTCAACGTTGTTGCTTTGCTATTATTCCTTAGTGGATGTCGATCGATGTAACAAATTTGTGTTGGGTTATTTTGGGGTGTTACAACTTGGTATCAAAGCTACAGGGTTTGAATACTTGAGGCCCACGAGAAGTGGTTGTTTTGCCACAGTGGGTTCATTTCGCATGATTAGGGAATGTCTTGTTCTTTTTCGTGATTATGTGATAACATGCTTATGTGACTATATGGGTATGGAATTGGACTTTTGGGATGTTATTTGCACCTATTAAATTCCTTGAGGTCTTATTAAAAGGGTACTTGATAAATACTCATTCTACTAAGAATTCTTGGTTTTTTGTGGGATGAATCTCATCACAAAAGAGAGAGGATTCGCAGCACATTTGAGATTATGTGCTAAATTGTTTGTCTTATTCCTTAATTAGGATGTCAGGAAGGGGTCAAACCCATGTGATAGAGGTGGTAGAAGTGGAAGGCGTGGCAGGGCTTGCCGGGGTGTGCACGAGGTACCGGTCCATGAGGTCCCGGTGCAAGAGGAGGGATTGGACCAAGCTAATATGGTCAAGCAAGTAGGGCAAGCGAAAATTCTGGGGCAAGCGGGTGAAGCCGCAATGGGGGCCCCAGCCCGAGAAATGGCGGGGGCCTTGAGGGAGTCGATGAACATACCAAGGGTGGAGAACCAAGCTAGAGAGAACGCCGTAGAGACGAGGGCGAGCTTTCTCACTAGGGAGTTTTTGCCGGCCAAACCGAACGAGTTCCATGGTGGCCCCAAGCCTAAGAAAGTGGATGAATGGCTCGAGCAGGCAGTGAAGACATTTGAGATGCTTTATATCAAAGACAGTGAGATAAAGTGACTCTTACAAGTTACTATCTCAAAGGGGATGCGGGCCAATGGTGGATATACGCCAAGGGTTGAATAGAACCGACATGGGAAGCATTTGTAATAGCCTTCCAAGACAAGTACCTACCTCCCACCGCTAGGGAGAGGTTGAGGCAGGAATTTCAAGACCTTAAGCAACTCAATATGTCTTTCTCTAGTTTGTCCCAGTTTGCACTGGAGTTGGTCGCAACGTGATGGGTCGTTACACACACCAAATATAGATCACTAAACTATACCAAATTCTATTAGAATAATGGCAAGTCCAGGTATTGATCCACAGGGACAAATGTGAAATTAGATAAATTCAATCGCAAAATTCCTAAATTAATTTTGATTAAAAAGATAAGATTGATTTTATAACTAAATAGCAATGAAATGAAATTAAGGAATTATACTGACAATTGAAATTAGGGTTTGAGATATTAATTTTCCGAAAAAATCCTAGGGCAAAGAATTCACCACTAACCACATGAATGAGACTTAACATTGGCCAACAATTGCGATTCGATTTGAACTACCAAATATTTCACAATTAAAAGTTTGAAATATTGATCAAAAGGGTTGTTGCATTCTACGTACAGGCACGAATCATCCTGAGTAGTATGAGTCGTTTGCTCTAAACTATGGTAGCAATACGACCCGTCTCTCATAGCATGACTTGTCTCATGCTTTGAATACAACACAAAGAAAACTAATGTATGGAAGCATTAAACAATCACCGAGAGTAAAATGCTTGAAGAGATGAAGAAACAAATATTAAAAACTTCTAAATCATCATACATCCATTCAAACCAATTCATAATTAAAGCTAATGAGAAATCCTATTACATGGCTAGGGTTTCATCAAAACCTAGGAAAGACGACTAGCACTCATTGGAGGAGTGGGAAGAGGAAGAAGATGAAGAGAAACTCCCATGGAAGGTGTTCCTCAAGCCTTGGTAGAATATCCCTCTCTAGAACCCTAGCCTCCCTTTCTCTGAATTAATTTTTTCGACCCTTAAGTTTGGCTATTTTTCTCTCTTTTATTCGCAGGAAAATAGACCAAAAATTTCGTGCACGCGTCCCTAGGTGGGCCGCTTGTGTGCCCATGTGGGCTGCTCGAGCGGTGGTAGGTCGTACGTGCGGTGAGGCTCGGATGCACGTGCGGTGGTCTGGCTGGCTCGGATTCTTCACTGCTTACACGAAGGATCTGCTTTCGCGCCCTTTTTGATTGAATTTTCATATTTCCTGCCAAATCTATACAAGTGCACGAAACACATCATCTCCACCAAATAAACAAAATTGAAAGACTAAAAATATAACTTAAGTGGCCTCAATGTGGTACCTTTCGACCTACATCACACCCCCCAACTTACATTTTGCTAGTCCTCAAGCAAAACAAAAGAAATAAGAAAAGTAAAATACTCTCAGCCACTTTCGTAGGGATCATGATTGCATTTAGCATACGCAACAAGCCTTTAAACCACAAGGTTACCCCAAGTGGATGAGTATAGTCTCGTGAAGGTTTTCAGAAATGATACCTACAAACATCGACATATTTATATCCGCTCAACAACAATTAACCACACTACTCCACACAACAACCAACTTATGTGCCACTACAGTATATTAAAACATAATGAGTCATTGAAGGCATAGTGGACAAGTATGAAGGAATCTATTGAGCCAAAACCACAATTCAGTTTATACAAAAGTAAAGTCCCCTGTACTTGTGAATGCTAGTAGACAAATCATTAGTACCCTCGATGTAAAGTGCAATCTCCATATAACTGTCCACTATAATAGCCCAGTATAACTTATAATAACACTCAACATATACAGAAACACTAAACTGTTGCAACCAAGCTTCTTATTTTTATTTATTTTATTTATTTTTATTTTATTTTATTTTTTTGATGAAAGACTATGCAATGTCCTGATCCATTAACTTTCTAGTCAACCCATGTAACAAGCATTGGGCCAATGACTCCCAAACCAGAGGGTTTTAGGGCACTAGGTGTAGAAACACCCCTACGAGCTTAATAACTCGAGCTGAAAAGGCTACGAATGGGGCATCATTAGGATTGGCTGGGGCTGCGGGAGAGAAGCAGTGAGGCGGTAGGGTGAGCAGTGGTTTGACACTAGTGGGTTTTACCATAAAATGTGGGTGGCGGCAGCAGCTGAACCTCATTGGCCTAAAGTGGGTATGTGTCTTGGTCCTTTATGAGCGCAGTAATGAGGTTGGCAAAAGGGAGGGCCCATGTAGAACTGCCCCGGGTATTGCGTATTTTGACTTCATTAAGGATTCGATGCATTTGATTGTAGATCAAGGTAGGGATGTCAATCCAAAACCCGAAGTCAAATCGATGTAAGGCACGGAGGAAGTCCCCTCGCCGCTCTTCCTTGTGGCCAAGAGGAATGACATTCTTTTTCAGTACCCGAATGAATGCTCGTACGGTTGTCATCCTCCTGACACTCTCATAAAACTCAGTCACCAGTGCCGGGATGGTGAGTTCCCGATTGAATACCGGGAACTATTCTGCATTGATAGGGTCCATAGAACAGTGGAGGACCTCGGCAATTGAAGCTGGAGGGACTACTAACTCCACTCCATCAACAAGGGAGCAAAAAGCTCCCTAGGCCTCATCACTGATGTACATATGTTGATAGAAGAGTCGCACAATGCGCGGGTATGCCAGTTCAGTGACGGTGCAGATGCCCAGGAGGCCCCGGTCTTCAAGTTGTTGAATACTCCACGCAGTGGTTTGATGGTGACGAAAGAAGTCCACATCAAAGGATGTATCACATGCAACTGGTTTGGTGGCCCAAGCATCGGTTGGCACATCCCTAAATGCAATGTTGGCATTGCGAGGCCGTTTGGGTGCTCGGCGGGATGATGAAGTCATATCTGCACAAAATAATTCAACCAGCACAACCAAAAATGTGGAACCATTATATTAGCACTCATCAAATATAGCATGTATGCATAAATCACTCAGAACCGCATCATCCTCACACCACCGAATTGATTGTTATTTATTTATTTACAAACACACAGTGGAACTACAAAGTTGAAATAAATAAGAAAATAAAATAAAATTAAAAGTAAAATAAAATAAAAACTAAACTACTTAATAATTAAATGAACAATTACATCATAGAATAAAATAAAAATAAAATCACTAACTAAACAAGTATAATAAAAATAAAAATAAAACAAAAATCCACTAACTAATTAAACTAACCAGAATCACTAACTAAACAATTTAAACTAAACAAATATAGGAAATAAAAATAAACTAAATTATTATTGTTATTAGCACCTTTATTTATGAATTTTTTTTTTTTCCGGCTTGGACCGTACGTGCGCCGAAGAGGGCCGCACGTGCGGCGATCGTCTTCTTGCGCAGATTTCTTTTTTCTTTTTTTTTTTCGATCAACACTAGATCTATGGTAAACTAACCCTATTATCCCACTACAATGCAAGATTGAGAGAAGAAATAAAGTTTGATACAAGTAGGGATGATTTACCTTTAAGTAGTGAAGAAAGAGAGGAAGAAGGAGGATTCGCCGGAAAAAATGGTGGTCGCCGGAGATTCGACGAACGGAGAGGAAATAGGGCGCCGGTGGTGAGATGGTGGTGAGGAGGAAGGAGGGTGAAGGTTGGTGATGGTGGGATTTGATGAAGTTTATGGGTGTGTGGGGTTGAGAGAGAGAGAAGAAGAAGTTGAAAAAGAAGAAGAAAACAATGAGATAGGTAGAGTGAGAGAGAGATGGTTGGAAAAGTGATACGTTTGTGGTAGGTTTGGTTTTTTATTTTATTTTATTTATCTATTTATTTATTATTATTATTATTATTTAACAAAATAAAAATAAAAAAATAAATAAATAAAAAACTATATATACATATATATACACGAATTTTTTTTTTAATGAAATATAAAATAGAAAATAAACATAAATAAATAAACAGACTGCAGATTTTTTTTTTTTTTCGCTGGACTGCTCGTGCGCCCATTTGGGCCGCACGAGCGCCTATTTTTGGCCACTCCAGCAGCTTGTTTGGACCGCTCCTGCGGCGTGAAAGTAGTAGCTATTTTGGGTTGGGTCGCTCGTGCACCCAGCCCACCTGCTCGTGCGGTCTTTTTTTTTTTTTTGGTGTTGGGCCGCTCGTGCGCCACATGGGGCCGCTTGAGCACCTAATTTGGGCCGCTCCTGCGGCGCTAGTGGGCCGCTCCTGCAGCGCGAAAACAGTACGCCTTTGGGCTTAGGCCGCTCGTGCGCCTAACCCATCCGCTCAAGCAGTCTGGCTTTTTTTTATTTATTTATTTATTTATTATTATTATTATTATTATTATTATTATTATTATTATTATTATATAGATTGACCAAGTACAATTTTTTTTCTCTTTTTTTTATTTTTATTTTTATTTTTTTATTTTATATATACATATATAAATTGACCAAGTACAATATTTTTTTTATAAATTTATTTATATATATATATAAGATAAATAAATTAAAACCAAGCACCACCGAAATCATGCTAAACCATTCCTGCTTCATTTGCCATCCGCAATAAAATATAGCACTTTAAGAAAATATTGGAATGCCGAACAAAGGTATAATCTTCACGCGAAAAACACGGGTACTACTTTTCTCCCTAACTATGTTTGTAACTTTCCCTATTCTCCAACAGGGTGACAGACTAGGTTGATTCGGTATCCAGAATCGAGGCGCATAAAGCTACCTCAACCTATGAGGCTGCTATACAGAGTTCAAGCCGGGGTAGTTTTGAAGCAATCTCCACACCCCTGGGTATTTAAACCAGACTCTAGTCTCGGAAATTCCAAACCTTTGTATTCTAAGCTTTGCCATTTGAACTCTAGTTTCCACCGTCTCAATTGGTCTCCTACGAACTCACTACAAACACAGTTAGGTGGCTATACCAGATCGTCAGATGCCGTTCGGGCACGGCTAACACCAAAGGAATTACACCTTTAGAGGATTTAAAGTCTCCTAGACGTAGATAAAGCACAACAAGAACAAAGAAGGGCAAAATAGAATAGAAGGGAAAGAAAAGAGAACAAAAAATCGATCTATCAATCATCGTAAAAAGGGTCCATCAAAGCAATGGACTCAATCATTTCCCCATTCCCAATCCCCTCTATATATGGCTTTAGTCTTTGGCCATTCACTTTGAAAGTGTGGCCAGTCTTTGGATCTTGCACCTCAACGGCGCCATGAATAAATGCCTCAACAACCACAAAGGGACCATCCCATCTTGATCTAAGCTTACCCGAAAAGAGTCTCAATTTTGAGTTAAAAAGCCACACTTTTTGGCTGGGTTCCAAGGATTTTCTATTGATGTGCTTGTCATGGAATTCTTTAGTCCGAGCTTTAAAAACTCTCGAACTCTTATAAGTATCATTCTAGATTTCCTCCAACTTATTGAGTTGCAATTTCCGGTTGATCCCAGCCACGACCATATCGAAGTTAAACTTCTTTATGGCCCATAATGCTCGATGCTCAAGTTCAACTGGGAGATGGCAAGCTTTGCCAAACACCGCCCTATATGGTGACATCCTAATGGGTGTCTTATAAGCAGTGCGGTAGGCCCATAATGCATCAATCAACCGTTGTGACCAATCTTTCCTATCTGGCATCACCGTTTTCTTTATTATGTGCTTTACCTCCCTATTTGAGACTTCTACTTGGCCACTAGTTTGAGGATGGTAAGGAATGCCAGCTTTATGAGTGATAGAGTATTTATTGACTACCGACTCAAAGAACCAGTTACAAAAATGCGTACCTTGATCACTTATTATGCCTCTAGGAAACCCAAAACGACTAAAGATGTTTTCATGCAAGAATTTGATTACAACTCTATGATCGTTTGTTCGGGTAGCTATCGCCTCCACCCACTTAGACACATAATTGACTGCCAAGAGAATATACTCAAACCCGAATGACAACGGGAAAGGTCCCATAAAATCAATCCCCCAAACATCAAATATCTCTACTACAAGAATAGGGGTCATTGGCATCATGTCACACCGAGATATCGAACTCATTTGCTGACAGCGCAAACAAGTTCTACAAAATTGATGGGCATCTTTAAAAATTGTGGGCCAATAAAACCCACTTTGTAGAATCTTGGCAGCCATTTTATGCCCACTAAAATGACCACCACATGCAGAAGAATGACAAAATGTAAGAATGCTATGCACCTCACTCTCTGGCACACCATCGGATCACTTGGTCGAAGCAATATTTAAACAACTCCGGATCCTCCCAAAAATAATACTTGACCTGCGAAAATAATCGGTCTTTGTCTTGCTTAGACCAATTCTGCGGAATTTGCCCAATGGCCAAGTAATTCACAATATGTGCAAACCACGGGGGGTTCACTCGTGACAGCTCAAAGAGTTGTTCGTCCGGAAACGAATCATGCAAAATAAGAGGGTCACTAGTATACTCGACAAGGATTCGAGAGAGGTGATCCGCCACCACATTCTCAGATCCTTTCTTATCTCGGATCTCTAGGTCAAATTCCTGAAGCAACAAAATCCATCAAATTAACCTAGGTTTGGTCTCTTTCTTTGATAGTAAATACCGCAAAGTGGCATAATCAGTGAAGACTATGACCTTGGAACCTAGGAGATAGGACCGGAATTTATCTAAAGCAAAGACCACAGCTAGCAACTTTTTCTCGGTGGTAGTATAGTTCAATTGTGCATCCGAGAGAGTACGACTAGCATAGTATATAGCAAATAGTACCTTATTGACCCTTTGGTCCAACACAGCCCTGACAGCATAATCGGAGGCATCACACATGATTTCAAAGGGAAGCGACCAATCTGGGGATTTCATGATTGGGGTGGTGGTCAGGGCCATTCTCAGTGTTTCAAATGCCTTTAAGCATGCCTCATCAAAGATAAAAGGTACGTCCTTAACCAGTAAACTACACAAAGGACGTGATATCTTACTAAAGTCTTTGATGAACCTACGGTAAAAACCTGCATGCCCTAAGAAAAACCTAATTTGATGCACGGAATTGGGTGGAGGAAGGCCTGCAATGAGATCAACCTTAGCCTTGTCTACCTCTATACCTTGAGGGGACACAATGTGTCCCAACACTATACCCTCTCAAACCATAAAATGGCTCTTTTTCCAACTCAAGATCAGGTTTGCCTCAATACATCGTTCCAACACTCTAGTCAAGTTCCTAAGGCATTCCTCAAAAGACGGTCCAAACACTGAAAAATCATCCATGAAGACCTCTAAGAATTTCTCCACCATATCAGAGAAAATGGCCATCATACACCATTGAAAAGTCACCGGTGCATTACATAGCCCAAGGGCATGCGCCTGTAAGCAAAAGTGCCAAAAGGGCATGTGAATGTGGTCTTTTCCTGGTCAACGGGGTACACCGGGACTTGATTATACCCCGAATAGCCATCAAGAAAACAATAGAAACCCTGCCCCGCTAACCGCTCTAGGATCTGGTCAATGAAAGGTAAGGGAAAATGATCCTTCCTAGTCGAGGAATTCAGTCTCCTATAATCAATTCACACTCGCTACCCAATAGTGGTTCGTGTGGGGACTAACTCTCCTCTCTCATTCTCAACAACAGTGATGCCCGATTTCTTGGGTACCACATGTGTGGGACTCACCCACTTGCTATCCGAGATGGGGTATATAATACCCGCATCCAACAATTTTAATACCTCCTTTTTCACCACCTCTTTCATATTAGGATTTAGTCTCCATTGCATTTCACGAGAAGGTTTGGTGTCCTCCTCTAGGTGTATATAATGCATGCACACAGAGGGATCTATCCCTTTCAAATCAGCCACTGACCACCCTATAGCACTCCGATGTGCCACGAGAACACTCATTAACTGACTCTCCTGCTCTACAGTCAAGTCAGATGCAATGATGACTGGTAAAGTATCCTGGGGCCCTAAAAATGCATACTTGAGTGTGGCCGGGAGTGGCTTCAACTCAAGCGCAGATGGTGTAACCAAAGATGGTATGGCAGGCTCTCTCGACAGAGGAGGAAGTGACTCAAACCGGGCTTTCCACAGAGGAAAATCCGGTGTAGAAGAAGTATTAAGCAAGACATTCACCTCCTCAACTGACCCATCAATATCAAAATTTTCAAACCTAAAATGAGCTAGACAAGCCTCTAAAGGGTCCTCTACAAGAATGGAGGGCAAAATTTCCTCCACAACCTCATCCACAACATCCACAAATAAGCACTCCTCTCTCTCATGGGGTTGTCGGGATGCTTGGAAAACATTAAGTTTCACTTGCATGTTACCAAATTAAACTTCCATAACCCCGGTCCGACAATTAATGCATGCATTGGCCGTAGCCAAGAAAGGTCGACCTAAGATTACCGGGATTTGTTTCCTGGAACTGGCTACCGGTTCCATATCTAAAACCAAAAAGTCGACAGGAAAATAAAACCTATCGACCTTCACTAGCACATCCTCAATCATGCCATATGGCACTTTAAGGGACCGGTCAGCCAACTGAAGAGTGACAGTAGTGGGCTTCAACTCGCCAAGCCCAAATTCCTCATACACAGAGTACGGTAACAAATTGACACTAGCCCCTAAATCTGACAAGGCCCTATCAATGAAATGGTCCCCTATAATGCATGCAATGGTTGGGACACCCGGGTCCTTAAGCTTAGGAAGTGTGTCATTCAACAAGATAGAGCTTACTTGCTCCGTGAGTAGGACCTTTTGGGACACATGTGTCCCAGATTTACACTTTTGCGTACAAAGATCCTTCAGAAATTTGGCATAGGGGGTACTTGCTTAATCGCCTCCAACAGGGAGAGGTTGATTTTTACCTGTTTAAAGACCTCCATCATTGCTTCCATAGATGCCGCCTTCTTATTAAAAGGGGACGGTGTATCAAGGCATTGGGGAAAGGGTGCCTTAGGCATATATGGTGCCTTGGGCTCATGTGAAGTGTTAGGGACTAAGTCATCCCTCTTAAGTGTTTCCCCCTCACCCTTGCTCTCATTGGGTGTACTACCGTAGTCACCCTTCTTAGCTCTAGTTGCATCAGACACAACTGACTGAGGCTCTAACCCCCTCCCACTTCTCAAACTAATCACTGCTTGCACCTACTCATAGTGCTTTCCATTCTCACCCGAACTCTCTGCCCCATATTGTCCCTTAGGGTTGGCCACAGTTTGACTTGGTAATTTTCTCTCCTCTCTTCGATTCATGTTGTTAGCCATTTAACCCAATTGGGCCTCTAGCTTGGCAATAGAGTGAGTGTGGGAGTGAACTACCGGTGCTAACCCCTTAAGTTCTAAGAGAACTTCCAACACCTGAGTCTCAAAGGCAGAGTTGCCCTGAGGAACAGGCGGGGGTTGTGGTTGCCAGTACGGTTATGGGGGTCGATAAGGTTGCGGTGGTCGATAGGATGATTGGTTGGCAAAATTATTGAAATTCTGCCTTGGTGGTGAAGGATTGTAAGAAGTGCCTTGTGAAGGGGGTCTCCATGAAAAATTAGGGTGATTTCTCCATCCCGGATTGTATGTGTTGGAGTATGGATCATTACCCGGGTTGGAGAATCCTTGAGCCGCATTCACATGCTCTTGGACTAAGTTCAGAAATTGTGATGCCGAAGGGCACTCACTCAAGTCATGAGCAGGGCTCGCACATATAACACATGCCTCGTGAAATTGAGGCTGATCTTGTTGGGTAGGGGCATGTCCCGCAACTAATAATTGGTCCATTTTGTGGGACAGTACCTCTACTTGTTGGGCTAACTCTAGATTTTGCCCGACCTCATAAATACCCCCTCTTTTCAGGGCTCCAACTACTGGTTGCCGGACTTGCCGAGCTGTAGAGGCATGGTGAAGGGAATTATCACTTAGGTTCTCAAACAATTGCCATGCCTCGGCATCATTTTTGGACATGAATGTCCCACCACAGGATGAGTCCACCATTTGGCAGTGCGGCTCAGTTAAGCCATAATAAAATGTTTGAACAAGTTGCCAATCAGGCACTTGGTGGTGGGGACACTGTTGGAGAAGGTCTCGAAGTCTTTCCCACGTCTCATGGAATTGCTCGCCATCCATTTGAGCAAAGTTTGTGATGGCTCGCCTAAGTTGGTTGGTTTTACCTATGGGAAAGTACTTCTCCAAGAACCATTGTTGTAATTGGTCCCAAGTTGTGATTGAATTAGCAGGTAAGGAATTCATCCAGTGTTTGGTTTTATCCTTTAATGAGAATGGAAATAATCGCAACATTAAAGCCTCATTTGTGAAATTCTGGATCCTCACTGTCGAGCAAATTTCCAGAAATTCATTCAAATGTTTGTAAGGATCATCATGAGTTAGTCCATGGAATGATGGAAGCATTTGTATGGTGCTGGACTTAATCTCATAATGAGCAACAGTGGTGTTGGGTAATTGGATGCATGACGGTGATGTATATGCAGTGGGTGTGAAATAATCCTTAAGGGTCCGGTTAGGCACATTCGGGGCATCTGGATCTGCCATCTCTAATGGCTCAATGTATGAATATGAATACTCAAGCCTAAGAACACGGGCAGAGGCCCTAAGTCTCCGAAGAGTCCTTTCTAGTTCAAGGTCCAAACTCCACAATTCATGGCGACAAGAACGACGCCCGTGTATACACTACCCACATACACACAAAAAGTTCCAATTATGTGCACTAAGTTATGAAAGCAAAATACCAAAGGGAGAAATACTCACAGTGGTTTAACGAAAATGCTTTACTCGTCTTGCGGGTGCTTGACGTGTAGACATTGTCTCCAACCTCTAATTGAGCTTCGTCTTGCTTTTTATCACTTTGGTGCTTTGCTTGCGAGTGTTTGCTTCTGTTTACGCACTTTAGTGCTGCGGTTTTTATTTTTATTTTTAAAGCTCGGCTGCGCTCCGCATGCACTTCGGTGATAGCTCCAATTTCAAACGCTCTGCACACTTAGCAACACAAAAGCATAAAATCCTAAACTAAAAATTAAAATAAGAATGTAACTTTAAATTAACTAATTTCGCCTGAAGTCCCCGGCAACGGCGCCAAAATTTGATGGGTCGTTACACACACCAAATATAAATCACTAAACTATACCAAATTCTATTAGAATAATGGCAAGTCCAGGTATCGATCCACAGGGACAAATGTGAAATTAGATTAATTCAATCGCAAAATTCCTAAATTAATTTTGATTAAAAAGATAAGATTGATTTTATAACTAAACAGCAATTAAATGAAATTGAGGAATTATACTGACAATTAAAATTAGGGTTTGAGATATTAATTTTCGGGAAAAATCCTAGGGCAGAGAATTCACCACTAACCACATGAATGAGACTTAACATTGGCCAACAATTGCGATTCGGTTTGAACTACCAAATATTTCACAACTACAAGTTTGAAATATTGATCAAGAGGGTTGTTGCATTCAACGTACAGGCACGAATCATCCCAAGTAGTATGAGTTGTTTGCTCTAAACTACGGTAGCAATACGACCTGTCTCTCATAGCATGACTTGTCTCATGCTTTGAATACAAACACAAAGAAAACTAATGTATGGAAAGCATTAAACAATCACAGAGAGTAAAATGCTTGAAGAGATGAAAGAAACAAATATTAAAAACTTCTAAATCATCCATACATCCATTCAAACCAATTCACCATTAAAGCTAATGAGAAATCCTATTACATGGCTAGGGTTTCATCAAAACCCTAGAAAAGACAACTAACCACTCATGGAGGAGTGGGAAGAGGAAGAAGATGATGAAGAAACCCCCATGGAAGTGTTCCTCAAGCCTTGGTAGAATATCCCTCTCTAGAACCCTAGCCTCCCTTTCTCTGAATTAATTTTTCGACCCTTAAGTTTGGCTATTTTTTTCTCTTTTATTCGCAGGAAAACAGACCAAAAATTTTGTGCACACGTCCCTAGGTGGGCCGCTCGTGCGCCCATGTGGGCCGCTCGTGCGCCCATGTGGGCCGCTCGAGCGGTGGTAGGCCGCACGCGCGGTGAGGCTCAGACGCACGTGCGATGGTCTGGCTGGCTCGGATTCTTCACTTCTCGCACGAAGGATCTGCTTTCGCACCATTTTTGATTGAATTTTCATATTTCCTGCCCAATCTGTACAAGTGAACGAAACACATCATCTCCACCAAATAAACAAAATTGAAAGACTAAAAATGTAACTTAAGTGGCCTCAATGTGGTACCTTTCGGCCTACATCACAACGGAAGAGCGCCGTTGCATTGAGTTTGAGAAGAAGCTTAGGACCAAAATCTTGTTCAAGGTTGCCTGGAACATGATCCAGAATTATGACCAACTTGTACAAGCGACGACACACATTGAGATTACCGTGGAGGCCGAGGATGAGAGAATCCGAAGCTTAAGGTCAAGGGGTCAAGTGTCACAAAGGGACTATAGGCCCAATAAGAAGAGTAGGAACACATTTACATCCCAGTCCCAACTGCAGCAGTCTAGATCCACCTTTCCCTTGCCTAGTGCGGGCCTGGGGAAGAATGCACCGAATGGCTTCTCTTGCTTCAAATGTGGCCAACCGGGTCACAATGCCTTTGCATGTCCATAGAAGAAAGGAGGACAACAAATGTTGCCACCACTACCACCAAACCAATCTCAGAGTCAGCCTCAGAGTAGGGGGCAGGGGCCTACTTGTTATCAGTGCAGTCAGTCAGGACATATGAAGAGAGCTTACCCGTAGTTCAAAGGCGCATCTGGCGCATCTGGGTCGAGGCAGACTCAGAGCCACCAGCAAACTCATTCAGTCCAAACTTTGTGAGCTAATTAGGGAGCTGCTTTGGCTCAGTTAGTGCAACAAGCCTATGCTCCGAGAGATAAGCAGGTTGATCAGAGGCCACAAAGGTACGTGTATGCCGTTACCGTGCTAGAGCAGTTGTCGGGATCCTCAATTGTAAGAGGTATTTTGTTGTATGTAATTCTTTGGCTAATGTGTTGATAGATACGGGTGCGTCTTATTCATTCATATCTACTGCATTTGCGTCTACATTAGGATTAGAGGTGGCACGGTTAGCGTCTCCGCTCAGAGTAGAGTCACCAGTTAAGGGTACAGTTGACTTAGATCGGGGGTGTCGTGGTTGTGAGATAGAGGTCGCCGGGCGTCAACTCTCGTTTGCTTTTGTGTTGCTAGACATGTCGAGTTTTGATGTTATTCTAAGCATGGATTGGTTATCTTCGTACCGAGCAGTGATTGATTATTTTCGTCAGAGGGTCACAGTGTGCACCTCGAGTGGTAATTGTTTTTACTTTCTGGGAGACAGGGTTGATAAGGTCTTGTCGCCAGTTTTTGACCCTCGTAGTAGAAACGAGCTTAGCAACCTTCTTGATACTCTCTTGGATGGTGAGAGTGACGAGACTCGTGTTGAGTTGCCAAGGGTAGTTTGTGAATACCTGGACGTATTTCCCGATGATCTTACTAGTTTGCCACCTCACCGCGAGATCGAGTTCACCATTGACTTAATGCTTGGAACGACACCAATTTCTATGGCGCCGTATAGATTTACACCTGCGGAGTTGCATGAGTTGAAGATTCAACTCCAAGAGCTTTTAGATCAGGGTTTCATTCGCCCTAGTACATTACCTTGGGGAGCACCGGCTCTCTTTGCGAAGAAGAAGGATGGGTCGTTGCGGTTGTGTATTAATTACTGTAAGTTGAATCGTGTTACCATCAAGAACAAGTATCCTTTACCTAGAATAGATGACTTGTTTGACCAACTTAGAGGGTCTTGTTGCTTTTCGAAAATAGATTTGAGGTCGGGGTACCATCAGCTGAGAGTCCGAGAGGAGGACATCCAGAAAATGGCCTTTCGCACGCGTTATGGCCACTATGAGTTCCTTGTAATGCCATTTGGGTTGACTAATACACCGGCTTCCTTTATGGATTTAATGAGCCAAATTTTTAGAGAATACTTGGATCATTTTGTGGTCGTCTTTATGGACGACATTCTAATTTATTTGACTTCCGAGGAAGAACACGACACTCACTTGAAAGTAGTGCTTGACTTGCTTAGGGAGTATCAGTTGTGTGCCAAATTTGATAAATGCGAGTTTTGGCTCACCGAGATGAAGTTTTTGGGTCTTGTAGTGTCAAGAAAGGGGGTCACTGTAGATTCTTCAAAGATAGACGCCGTACAGGATTGGGGACAACCCAAAAATGTCTTTGAGATCTAAAGTTTCTTGGGATTGACGGGGTACTATCAGTGTTTTGTGAGGGACTTTTCTAAACTAGCCGCGCCTTTGACTAGATTGACTAGAAATGGGGTCAAATTTGTATGGAACGAGGCTTGTAAAAAGTCTTTCCAAGAGCTTAAGACTAGACTGACTACCGCACTGGTGTTGATTATTTCGGAAAAGGGTTTGGGTTACATCGTTTATTGTGATGCGTCTCGGGATGGGCTTGGTTGTGTCTTGATGCAAGGGGGAAAGGTTGTAGCTTATAGTTCATGGCAATTGAAACTCATGAGAAGAATTACCCTACCCACGACTTAGAGTTAGCAGCAGGAGTGTTTGCCTTGAAAATTTGGAGGCATTATTTATATGGTGAGAAGTTTGAGGTTTTTTCCAATCATAAGAGTCTAAAGTATTTATTTTCCCAAAAAGATTTGAATTTATGCCAACGGAGGTAGATGGAATTGTTGGAGGATTATGACTTCGAGTTACACTATCATTCGAGAAAGGCCAATGTAATGGCCAACGCCTTAAGTTGGAAATCCGTGAGTAGTTTGGCGAGTGTGGCCATTCGGGAATGGGTTATGTTTGGTGACATTGGCAAGTTTGAATTGCACTTGGGTGAGTCCGAGGAAGGTGCAACTTTGTTTACTTTGACTGCTCAACCTACCTTGATTAGTAAAGTTATAGAGGCACAACAAGGAGATCGTGAAGTAGAGTCAATTCATGATAGAATCTCCAACGAGAAGGAAGAGAAGGGTTTGAACGTCCACTCGGACCTGAGTATGCGTTTCTTAGACTGCTTGTTTGCACCAGAATCTTGTAGAGAGGAAGTGCTTCGGGAGTTCCATCACTCACGCCTTGTGGTACATCCGAGAGGCACCAAAATGTATCGTGATCTTAGCCATTAGTTTTGGTGGAAGGGTATGAAGCGGGATATCGCATCCTTTATGTTGAAGTGCCTTACTTGTCAACAAGTGAAGGCCGAACACCAAAAACTAGTGGGTTTGTTACAACCTTTACCGATAGTCGAATGGAAATGGGAGCACGTCACTATGGATTTGGTAGTTGGGCTTCCTAGAACACAGCGGGGCAATGATGCCATTTGGGTGATTGTTGATAGGTTGACTAAGTCTACGCATTGCATTCCGATGCATACCGGCGACTCAGTTGAGCACTTGGCAGAGTTGTATATTAGAGAGATAGTTTGACTTCACGGAGTTCCTGTAACCATCGTATCAGATAAAGATCCTCGTTTTACTGCCCGGTTGTAGCAAAGCCTTCAAGAGGCATTGGGAACTAAGTTGACCTTTAGCACTGCTTACCACCTTCAAACTGATGGGCAGTCGAAGCGTACCATTCAAATTTTAGAGGACATGCTTAGAGCTTGTGTCCTTGATTTCAAGGGGTCTTGGGAGAGACATTTGTCGTTGATTGAATTTGCCTATAACAATAGTTACCAAGCTAGAATCGAGATGGCACCGTTTGAGGCCTTGCATGGCCGACCTTGTAGATCACCGGTTTGTTGGGCCAAGGTGGGGGATGCACCATTATTGGGTCCAGAAATTGTTAGGAAGACAACCGAGAAAGTTGTTCTCATTCGGAAGAGGTTAGCTATGGCCCAAAGCTGACAGAAAAGTTATGCCGATAAGAGGGGACGACCTTTGTCTTTCGAAGTGGGTGACCATGTTTTCCTCAAGATCTCACCTAGGCAAGATTTGATGAGATTCGGTAAGAGCGGTAAGCTGTCTCCGAGGTTTATTGGGCCTTTCGAGATATTGGAGAGAATCAGGGAAGTGGCGTATCGGTTGGCCTTACCACCACAACTTTCGGGGGTTCACAATCTTTTTCATGTGTCCATGCTTAGGAAGTATGAACCCGACCCTTCTTATGTGCTAGATTGGGTTAATTTGGAGGTGGATGAGGATGCCTTTTACAAAGAGTGACCGGTTCAAATATTAGATACCCAACAGCAAGTATTGAGGGGTAAAACTATACCGTTAGTAAAGGTGTTGTGGAGGCACCATGGGGTTGAGGAGGCAACTTGGGAACGGGTAGTGGACGTCCGCTCCAAGTATCCACATTTGTTTGGGGATGCTTAGTTGTTTTAAATTGTAATATTCCCTAGTGTCGAAAGGAAAAGTGTTAAAATTGTTAATCACATGTTGTTATATGTATTGTTAATCTAAGCATGAGGTTGTGGTGGAATGATATTTTGTTAGAAATGCTTCATTTCGGATGCCTATTATAAGCAATTGTCGTTTTGAGATAATGATGATGATAATGATGGTAAATGTTGGTTGAAAATCGATTTTGTGATTTGAAATTTTGATAGTGTAGTCATGATTGCTAGAACCCTTCTCTTTTTTTTTTTTTGGTTGGTTTGTTTAAATTTCGAGGACAAAATTTCCTATGGTAGGGAGGTTGTGATGACCGGTTTCATTGTACGTTGCTTCACTTATTGTCCTCTTTGAGTTTGTTATGTCCGAAAGCTTTTTCTCAAATTTCGGTCTTTGTTTATTCCAGGTTGAGTGTCACTTGTTTCAGAGGGTGCACGATCGAGTCCGGAGTATCTGGAATCGAACTAGAAAAATTTTGGGCTGGAGGACTAGGGCCACACATGCGAGAAAGTGGGTCTTTTTCAGCTTGCACACTGTATAAAAGGTAGGTGCGGAGTGAGGTACGGGGAGGGGCCACCGTACGTGCGGGGATGAAGGCCGCACGTGTAGGAAGACGCTCTGCACGTGCGGGCCTCTGGGCAGTCTGAAATCCCTATTTTTTTTCTCTTTAGGGCTGTGTGTGTATCACTTTTAGCTCATCTCTCTCTCTCTAAAAGTCATTTTCTCTCCCTTCTCTCTACTTTTCCTACACCAAAGCTCCTAAAACATTTGATCTCTTGCAATCCATTAGGATCTTGACCCAACATTCTTGACAAATATTGGAAAGCTAAGCTAGAAATCCACTTTGTGCGGTGGAGATTGAAGTTCTACACTTTTGATTCTAGGGTTTCATCAAATCTCTTCATCAAGCTTAAGGTAGGGACTTCTTTGAGTTATATATACATGATTTGCAAGGTTGGCGTTGATTTAAGGGTTTCTTGAAGTTATTATGTTGGTTTTGATTTTTGGCTCAAGAGTGTAGAGATTTTCAAAAGAGGGTTTCAATACTTCAAATCTTTTTAGTTAAATCCTTGAGGGTTCCACTTTTTTTGTGTGAGAGATGATGTTTGATGTGTGTGTGTTCCTGTAAAAGGTGAGAAGATACCTCATCTTAGTCAAGGACCCAAATTTGTGGATTTTGTTCTTGAAATGGGTTGGGGTTCAATGAAATTAACCAATTTGTTGTTATGCCTCAAAAAAATAATGCAATTGCATGGAATGTGTGAAACATGGGGATGGAAATTGTAGTTAAAATTGTAGACAAAGTTATGGAATGGCATTTGTTGATTAAGTACGAAATGTGGAAGTATTTAATTGTGATGAAATTAGATGGAAGTATGAGTATCATGTTTAATAATGTTGAAAGGGGAAATGGAAAGTTTAATTATGATGAATTATCGTTGAGAGAGTTGACGATGGAGAAACGTTATGTAGTGATGTTAACTATTGCATGGCATATTCATTTAATTGATTATTTCAACATTATTATTGAGTTTTAGCATATATTGTATTTGCATTGTTATCATTACATTGATGCAAGTTATGAATTGAGATTTGAAAATATTTTCGTTGAGAAAGAAATGTTATGAAATGAAACTATGGAAATGTTTTTGGGGTGTTGGTAAGTCCAGATAGGAGGTGTAGATGAAATTGATAAGTTCGCCTGAGTGTCTGAGGTGAAAGACCGAAAACACGCGCGGATGAGGTACCACTTCCCTTCCAGTTAGTAACCGGTAAAGTGGGGTTTTTGGTAGTGCTAGTTAAGCTTACTTGCAGACACCAACCTAAGGATTACCTGAGTCGTATTTACCGCTCCCATTGAATAAATTGTAAATTTCGGAATTGTTGAGATTTCAAACAGTTGTTGAACATGGTGATTTTTTTTAAAAGGCATGTAAATGAAATCCTCTTTTAATTGGCATTGCATGGCATTTGCATTTAATATTGGAAATCTTGCATAACTGTATATACTTTGTTAAGGATTCTCTACTGGGCTTTATACTCACCACTATGGGATTTTGGTGCAGGAAAAGATGTGGTGGTCCGCTGAGTTGAGGGCATGAACATATTTTGTGAAGAGTAAATGACTCTATTTTTGTTGTGATTTAATTTGCCAGCCAGAAGCTATTCATGTATGGGTTCGAGAGACCATTTTTGTGTAACCAGGCTTAAGTTTTAGAAGATGTAAGCCCTCAAGGGCATTTAATTTATTTTTGGGATTGGATATTTTACATACTATAGATTCATGTATTCTATATCATTGAATGTATAACTTACATGTGGGACCTTTGTACAAACTATTGATTAATGATGTAAAGGTTGGTGCTTTGCTATTATTCCTTAGTGGATGTCGATTGATGTACCAAATTTGTGTTGGGTTATTTTGAGGTGTTACAGTTACTATAATTGTATCAGAGAAATTTGGATTCTAGAGAAAATTCATTACAGTGGAAGAAATAAACAATGGTAATCAAAAAGCAACATAAATTGAAATTTCAAAGAAAATTGATCTCAATTAGTCAAGGCACATAAGTTATGGGCTAGATAAAATTAATCTAAATCATACTAATGGGATACAAATTTCAGAGAAAATTTTATGGGCTAGAGAAAATTACACACAAGGACAATTAATTTTATGGGCCAGAGAAAATTATGAAACAAGCAAACATAATTTAGATATTAGAGAAAATTAATCAAGGCAGATAAAATAATGTCACTATAATTGTGGTCAGAGAAATTTGGATTCTAAAGAAAATTCATTACAATGGCAGAAATAAACAGTGTTAATCAAAGAAGCAACATAAATTGAAATTTCAGAGAAAATTGATCTCAATCAATCAAGGCACATAAGTTATGGGCCAAAGAAAATTACACACAATGAGAAATAATTTTATGGGCTAGAGAAAATTATGAAACAACCAACATAATTCAGCTATCAGAGAAAATCAATCAAGGCATATAAGTTAATGTGTTACAATTGTGGTCAGACAAATTTGGATTGTAGAGAAAATTCATTACAATGGCAGAAATAAACCAGTGATAATCAAAGAAGAAACATAAATTGAAAGTTTAGAGAAAATTGATCTCAATCAATCAAGGCACAAGGAGGGAAACAAACCAGTGGTCAGAGAAATTTTGGAATTTCACTGAGATTTCAGTGGTGATAGAAATCTAACCTGTCGAGATGCAAGAGAGTGGACTGGTGTCTTCTGTAGCCGTTTGGTCAAGCCATGCAGGTTCCACTTGGCACATGTTGGGAAGTCAGTTGTGTTACTGTCTTCCGAGTCAATGATATTCGCATGTTCACATAGCCAATACTGTGATGGAAATTAAAGTAATTAAATTTTGCTAAACACACAAATTTGTAAGTATCATGACTGTAAATTTGAATGGAAATTATACTTACCAGCAATGGAATGACACACCCCGTAACTTTTTCTGGAGTTTTGTGTAATGTTGTGATAGAATCGATGAATATTGATGTGATTGCTTCTGGCCAATCATCTTGCTTCATTGATTCAAGAGGTTCCACGTACTTTATAAAAACCCACCCTATTGAATTCCCACTTGTTGCAAAAAATAGGGTAAGACACAAGTACAAGGTAACAATGATTGCTACATCTTTGAAGTCAGTTGGTTGCTTTCCTTTCATTGCTTTGACCAAGGCATTTTTAAAAATAGGACCAATGAGCCTTGTTTAGGAATCTTCTCCTTAGGAATGCAGATTTTGGTTTTTTAGAGTATTTTAATGACGTGGCTCCTTTACCTCCTTGCAAACCAAAAATCAAGGTCATGTCATTGGTTGTAAAGGTCAAGTTCTTTGTACCAACTGTGAATGCTTTCGTTTTTTCATTGTAACGTTGGATTATTGTAACTACATCATCATCAGATTTCCTTGGATCCATCCTTCTAGTGGTTAGAGCTTGGATCAAATACCAGAATGGGGTCTTTTAAAGCTCTTCAAGTTGGTTTGAATTGAATTTAAGTGTTTGAAAAAAGAAGACAACAAATGAGAGGTTGGATTGATATGAATGTTGTAATGAGCT
Source organism: Camellia japonica (assembly GCA_030407325.1). Taxonomy (NCBI): domain Eukaryota; kingdom Viridiplantae; phylum Streptophyta; class Magnoliopsida; order Ericales; family Theaceae; genus Camellia; species Camellia japonica. The sequence goes on from JAPPVO010000019.1 coordinate 192,459,624, forward strand.
CTCTTTCTTTGAAGTTTAACAGTTTTTTTCCCTTTGAGCTTGAGTCTTTTGAAGTTGGGGTATTCATCTTCATGCTAGTTGCTTCATCACCTCGGACTTTCGTGTTTTGGCAAAGAGTTTATGGTGTTTTGCTGCTTTTTAATCTTAGATCATAAGAAGACTGTGAGAGTTTTTGTTTCTTACTTTGGTGTTTCTGGTGTTTTGCTGCTTTTACATTTTGTCATTTCTAGACAATGATGAAAACATACAGATGTCAACATTAAATCCCAGAGAAAATTAAACATGCTAGAGAAAATTGGACATGTCAGAGAAAATTACACATAAGGGAAAAAACTAAGGTGGCCAAGGAAAATTATAAATATCAGAAAAAATTAGACATTGAAAATTAAATGTTAGAGTACTAATTGTTTTCCTGTGGAATACATCTAGCCACAGAAAATTTCCATTCTCAAAGAAAATCAACAAAGCAACATAAACATGCCAGAGAAATTTTCAATAATTGTTAAAATTACATATACAAGTAAAATATAGCCAGAGAAAATTCAAAAAAGAAACATATATCTAGAAAGCACAGAAAATTAATATGACAGAGAAAAGTAAACATGACAAGCCAGAGAAAATTTCCATTCCACAATTAGCAAGATAAAATAAACAAAGCAACGTAGACGTGCCACATAAAATTACACAACATTGAAACCAAGAATTGAACAAAATAAACATACCAAAGAAAATTGAATATGGCAGACAAACACAAGGGAGCAAACTAATGTGGCTAGAAAAAATTATAAATTCAAAAGAAACTTAAACACTGACAAGAGAATACTAGGTGTTTTCATGTGGAATACATGTGGCCACAGCTAATTTTCATTCCTAGAGAAAATAAACAAAGCAACATAAATATGACAGAGAAATTTTCAAAAATTGCTACAAATTACATATAGATGTAAAATATAGCTAGAAAAAATTCAAGAAAGAAACATAAACCTAGCATGTACAGAAAATGAAAATGCCAGAGAAAATTACACATTCCAGAGCAAATTTCCATTCTAGAGAAAATTTCCAAACCATAATATTAAAATGCCAGAGAAATTTACATACACAACTAGAGAAAATTAAACATGATAGAGATACACAAGGAAGAAAAGTGATGTGGCCAGAAAAAATTATAAATGCTAGAGAAAGTTAGACACAGACAAGAGAGTAATAATAATACATATAGATGTAAAATATAGCCAAAGAAAATTCGAAAAAGAAACATAAATTTAGCATGCACAGAAAATGAAAATGTCTGAGAAAATTACACATTCCATCGAAAAATAGACATTCCAGAGAAATTTGCAGAGCAGAGAAATATACAGACAAAATCACACAAACATGTTCAAGAATAAGATCAAAACACAGAAATAATTTTTTTCAAAATAAACATGCTAGAGAAAATTTAAAGAAGAAACATACATCAAGCAAATACCAGAGAAATTCAAATGCCAGAGAAATTTACAGATAAAATCAGACAAACATGTTCAAGAATTAGTTCAAAACAAAGAGAAATTACTTTTTTCAAATTCATGTAGCTTTTTATGACGAAATTGAAACCCTAATTAATGGGAAGTTAATATAAAATGCAATTAACTGTGTTTCCAGAGAACAACTCATTGGATTGTAGAAAAACTTACCAGAGTTAGGATGAAACACTAATTACGAACTGATATGCCCTGAGATGAAGATGCAATGTGACGAAGATGAACTGAGATGATGATGAATAGTGAAAACGGGGTCAGAGAAATTTGTGAGGAAGGAATGGGAAAGATTTTTGTAGAAGATAATAAAACTCTAATGTCGATGGTGAAGATGATATTGAAACCCTAATTCTGCTGTTCTCTTGCTCGTGAAGATGGTTGGATATTTGGAATGGAACTCAGTCGTCGGAATCCAATTCAGTTTCTGTGTTGATTTGTGAAGCGTATTTTGGTCCATGAAATAATTAAAAATACACGCGATATAGTTGAGGGACCTGATGCATCACCCCTTTTTTTAGTGTTCTTTATCCTCTAAATTATTATTATTAGGGACCTTAAAAAAAAATTACCTATATTATATACACCTTTAATTATGTCATTTTTTCTTTAGTTATAACTAATTTTCTTATTATGATCCTATTTTAGTTATACCTCATGTTGTATTTAGTTATGAATTTTTTTTAGTTATGACTCAAAAAATTAAAGTTATATCATTTTTCTTTTTAGTTATAAGGTATATATATATATAGTGCATGCCTTTTGAAGGGTGTGCATAATTTCATACTTTTTGAATCATAACTAAAAAGAAAATCATAACCAAACACTAAATGAGGTATAACCAAACATTTCAAAATAAAAGTGCATATGATGTGTGGTGTGTATTGTAAAATTTTCCTTATTTTTGGTAGCTAGTCAATCTTTATTTTGAAAATAATTTATTATTATTTCTTTCTTATTAAGGACTTTTCTTATGATTTTTTTCTTCTTTTTTTTTTCCAATTATGAAATTCTTTATTGTATTGATGTTGTGCTTGTCATTGATGGACTGGTGGTACTGTATTATTATTTTTCTTATATAGTTAATTGTATAATTTAATATAATTCTCATAATATTTATAAATAATTGTTTTACTAATTAAGAATAAAAAGACAATAAAGTCCTCTAAACACTTCCCCTATGCCTCTTCTCTTACTAGCTAAACCATCTTAGGTTTATCATGTTTCTCTCAATTTAGCACTTTCGTTTAGATACTTCCTAATTAAGTAGGGTATGGAAAAGATACACACTTCATATATTCTATATTTTCAAATTTTTTTTATTTATTCATAACACAGGTCATATGCTGATTTAGTGTATGCAAAAGTAAATTATTCAAAAAATAATTTCTTGCTTTTAAATTGGTTACTTTTAGAAATTTTATTTTCACTACAAGAAAAGTGACTTTAAAACACGGAACTTTTTGCGACGACGTGTACACCGTCGCAAAAAGTGGTCTTTTGCGACGACATTCTAAGCCGTCTCAAATAAATATCTTCTGCGACGGTAATCACCCCGTCGCTAATAAGCACACAAGAAAAAGTGCCTTAAACACGGAAGTATTCGCGACACATTGTGTGCCGTCGCAAAAATAAATTCTTTTGAGACGGGTTAAATTTACCGTCGCAAATAGTGGGCATTTGTGACGGCAATTGACTATCGCAAAAAAAACCTTATTAAAACAGCGTCGTTTTAATAATTGGATTTTATCAGTTGCGACCGTTTATCTATGCCGTCGCAAAAGGTACTGAAATATTCAACGCCCTCCTTTCGCCCAAATTGGCGCTCTATCAAAACCCCAAAAATTTCATCCCCAAATCCCTAACACCATTCTCCCTCACAATCACAGAGACTTCGAGTTCCCAATCTCAGAGATGATTTTGAGTTCGTGTTCACCGACGATCACAGAGATTTCGAGTTCCCAATCACAGAGATTTCGATTGTTTACCGACGATCTCTCTGTTGATGAGCAACGATGGCTAGCGGTGGTGCGGCGACGGCGTATTACGATCCCTCTCTTTCACGCGAGCTCAGTCAGTATGCTCTCACACACACACACACACACACACACACACACACACTGATATATATATATATACATATTATTCATGCTTGTTTCTGTGATTTATTTAGTGCTAGGATTATTTGCTACATTGTTCAACATTTATTCAAAATTCATTTTGATTGTCTGACAGGTATCGAACCGTTAATATATGCAAATTAGTTTGAATTTTTCATATTGACCTGCTGAGATTAGGTTGATTTTTATTTTTATTTTTATTTCTAATTTTTTAATTTAAGTTTGCCGTTATTTTATTCACTTCGGTATCAAATTGTTATTTTATTCACTTTCTATAGCCTCTAGAGAAGCTTAGTCAACTAGATTATATTGTAGCTAGTGATTTATTCTAAATGTGTATGGAAGAATGGAAGTATTAAGGATATAGGAAGATTATTAGAGAGCATAATTTCTGGAAGATTGTTAGAGAGCATAAATTCTGTTGAATTTATCTAAAGCTAATGAAAGGAAAGTAGTCGTAGGATCTTTGACAATTTATAGTTCAAAGGAAGATTGGTTGCAGTCTTCCTCTAATTATAGAGCTTTTCTAACAAATTTTGATCAGCTCCCAAGCAAGAATATTTGTGCTATCTTATTCTGAAAAGATACCATTTTGTTAACTTATTTGGTACATTTGGGGAGCGGCTACAATTTTGTCAAATTCTATGAATTTCACAACTACTATTTTGTCAACTTCTAAGCATTTGCATTATAAATGAAATTATGTTGAATCACCTGACCCTTATATCTTAGCTACTTGATAGGGACCTAGCCAACACTCGACCTAGCCAAAGCAAATAAGAAGTGTAGTGTTTAGTGATGTGTCATGTTCACTGCACTTCTTATTTGCTTCATACTAAAGTTGGAGTTGAAAGTCTTTGCTGGAGAAAACTGGTGTAAACTATATTTCAAATAAGAAGGGAAATTTGACTGTGACACAGGAAATAGAATATTATGGGTACTTAGTAAATGCCTTTGTTGTTTTTCCAGGTGATTGAGTCTTTCCTCAATTGCGTGGATTTTACAGTTGGTAATAAGAGTTGGGCAGGGTTTAAAGCTTTATTACCAAACTATTATTAATTGTTGATTTTGCTTCTACTGAAAGCTATTATTAATTGTTGTCTCATTCATGCCATGGCCTATATATATATATATATATCTAGTGAACTACTTTCATATATAATTCATCTAGAGGATGATCAAATTTGCTTACATTAGCTTTACAATTAGTCTATTAACTAAATTAATTTGGTCAATTGTTTATTTTATCATTATTTTGTTGTTTGCTAATACAAGTTGTATGTAGTGTTGGTAAATGAAGATGTGGAGATGTGGGTGTGGTGGGTCAACCCAAGAGATGGTAAGGAACTAGGAAGATTCATAGTTAGAGAGAGAGAGATAGAGAGAGTGAGGGAGTAAATATTGGGGAAGGGGGTGTGGGTGTGGGTGTGGGTGTGGAGTAGGATTAACTATAGTGTGTATGTGTTGTATCATGTATGAGTTGTGGGCTATGTATGTGAGGTGGGGGGCCACAAGTAAGCAAGTTGATGGGGTTCACATGAGTGTGGACTGTATTTTAGAAAGTTCATCCCCCCTGGGCTTTAGCTACTTCTGCTGTCCACCAACATGGCCTCTCTCTCTCTCTCTCTCTCTCTCTCTCTCTAAGCCCAAAATAACACTTTTGGGCATATTTGTTGTTTAACACTTTTGTCAGCTAATGAGTAATTTGTTGTAATTATATTTTTTTCTAGGGCATATTTGTTGTAAATATGACTAATTTTGCCATTCTTTCTCTATTTGCCTCCCTCATAATCCTATATCATTATGACCCTTACATTTGTTGTAATTATATTTTTTCCTAGGGCATATTTGTTTTACATGTGAGATGTATATCTCCTAGGAAGTTTGCCTGAAGCAAATTAATGGTGGGAAACACATATGCATGTGGAAAATGACTGGCATTTAAATATATTTATATATATTGTTGAGAAGATTACAAAAGAAGTGAAGTGTGCATCTGAGGGAAGTACAGATGATAGATAAGAGTTGGATTGATTTGCCAAATAGGATGTCGAGGGAATACATTAATGGGATTGATCAATTCCTTGTGTTTGCCTACACCAATAGGGTTGAAGGTTCGATGATTAGTTGTCTATATAGGAAATGTGAGAATCGATACCATCTTGGACGAGAGGGTGTACAGGAACATCTGATTTTGAATGGTTTTTTAAAAAAGTACAAACATTGGATTAGTCATGGGGAATCTTACGTATCTCTGCATGGTAATCGAGAGAATGAAACATTGGCTAATTTAGACATTGGAGACAATATGGTTGGAATGAAACAAAGGGCTATGGGAAATCCACATGTCGGTACAAGTGTTGAGGGTAATGAACCACAGAGGCCTAATCCCCATGCATCTGAGCCCCAACTCGGTCCAAATGTAGAGACTGCAAAGTATTTCAAACTTCTTCAAGATACACAAAGTGAATTGTATCCGGGTTGTCAGAAGTTCACATCTTTGTCAAAGTCGGATATCAGTCTAGGCAAACTAGTTCCTTAAGAAACTAGAATTTGAGGTGTTAACGCCCCCAAATCACCAAACGGCGTCGGTTTAGCACAAAACTTGGCACACACGACCACCTAGGCAAGAGAGACTTGTGGGAGAAGACGGGGCTCGAATTGGGTTCCCGGATTGGGAGTTAGAGCTAGATTTCACAATAGGCAAACTAGTTCCTTAAGAAACTTAAATTCGAGGTGTTGACGCCCCAAAATCACCAAACAACGTCGGTTTAGCACGAAACTTGGCACACACGACCGTCTAGGCACGAGAGACTTGTGGGAGAAGACGGGGCTCAAATCGGGTTCCAGTTTGGGAGTTAGAGCCGGATTTCGGTCTAGGCAAACTAGTTCCTTAAGAAACTTGAATTCGAGGTGTTGAAGCCCCAAAATCACCAAACGGCGTCGGTTTAGCACAGAAATTGGCACACACGACCGCCAAGGCACGAGAGACTTGTAGGAGAAGACGGGACTCGAATCGGGTTCCCGAATTGGAAGTTAGAGCCGGATTTCACTTTCGGCAAACTAGTTCCTTAAGAAACTTGAATTCGAGGTGTTAACGCCCCAAAATCACCAAACGACGTCGGTTTAGCACGAAACTTGGCACACACGACTGTCTAGGCACGAGAGACTTGTGGGAGAAGACGGGGTCAAATCGGGTTCCCGGTTTGGGAGTTAGAGTCGGATATCACCCTAGGCAAACTAGTTCCTTAAAAAACTTAAATTCGAGGTGTTGACGCCCCAAAATCACAAAACGGCGTTGGTTTAGCACGAAACTTGGCACACACGACCGCCTAGGCACGAGAGACTTGTAGGAGAAGACGGGACTCGAATCGGGTTCCCGGATTGGGAGTTAGAGCTGGATTTCACTTTAGGCAAACTAGTTCTTTAAGAAACTTAAATTCGAGGTGTTAACGCCCCAAAATCACCAAATGACTTCGGTTTGGCACGAAACTTGGCACACACGACCGTCTAGGCATGAGAGACTTGTGGGAGAAGACGGGGCTCAAATCGGGTTCCCAGTTTGGGAGTTAGAGCCGGATTTCGGTCTAGGCAAACTAGTTCATTAAGAAACTTGAATTCGAGGTGTTGAAGCCCCAAAATCACCAAACGGCATCGGTTTAGCATGAAAATTGGCACACACGACCGCCAAGGCACGAGAGACTTGTGGGAGAAGACGGGACTCGAATCGGGTTCCCGAATTGGAAGTTAGAGCCGGATTTCACTTTAGGCAAACTAGTTCCTTAAGAAACTTGAATTCGAGGTGTTAACGCCCCAAAATCACCGAACGACGTCGGTTTAGCACGAAACTTGGCACACACGACTATCTAGGCACGAGAGACTTGTGGGAGAAGACGGGGGTCAAATTGGGTTCCCGGTTTGGGAGTTAGAGTCGGATATCACCCTAGGCAAACTAGTTCCTTAAAAAACTTAAATTCGAGGTGTTGACGCCCCAAAATCACAAAACGGCGTCGGTTTAGCACAAAACTTGGCACACACGACCGCCTAGGCACGAAAGACTTGTGAGAGAAGATGGGACTCGAATCGGGTTCCCGGATTGGGAGTTAGAGCCGGATTTCACTTTAGGCAAACTAGTTCTTTAAGAAACTTAAATTTGAGGTGTTAACTCCCCAAAATCACCAAATGACTTCGGTTTGGCACGAAACTTGGCACATACGACCGTCTAGGCACGAGAGACTTGTGGGAGAAGACGGGGCTCAAATCGGGTTCCCAGTTTGGGAGTTAGAGCCGGATTTCGATCTAGGCAAACTAGTTCCTTAAGAAACTTAAATTCGAGGTGTTAACGCCCCAAAATCACCAAACGACGTCGGTTTAGCACGAAACTTGGCACACACGACCGCCTAGGCACGAGAGACTTGTGGGAGAAAACGGGACTCGAATCGGGTTCCCGGTTTGGAAGTTAGAGTCGGATATCACTCTAGGCAAATTAGTTCATTAAGAAACTTGAATTCGAGGTATTGACGCCCCAAAATCACCAAATGACATCGGTTTAGCACAAAACTTGGCACACACGACTGCCTAGGCACGAGAGACTTGTGGGAGAAGACGGGACTCCAATCGGGTTCCCGGTTTGGGAGTTAGAGCCGGATTTCGGTCTAGGTAAACTAGTTCCTTAAGAAACTTGAATTCGAGGTGTTGACGCCCCAAAATCACCAAACGACGTCGGTTTAACATGAAACTTGGCACACATGACCGCCTAGGCACGAGAGACTTGTGAGAGAAGACGAGACTCGAATCGAGTTCCCGAATTGGGAGTTAGAGCCGGATTTTACTTTAGGCAAACTAGTTCCTTAAGAAACTTAAATTCGAGGTGTTAACGCCCCAAAATCACCAAACGATGTCAGTTTGGCACGAAACTTAGCACACACGACTGCCTAGGCACAAGAGACATATGAGAGAAGACGGGACTCGAATCGGATTCCCGGTTTGGGAGTTAGAGTCGGATTTCGAGCTAGGCAAACTAGTTCCTTAAGAAACTTGAATTCGAGGTGTTGACGCCCCAAAATCACCAAACGATGTCGGTTTAGCACGAAACTTGGCACACACGACCATCTAGGCACGAGAGACTTTTGGGAGAAGACGGGGCTCGAATTGGGTTCCTGGTTTGGGAGTTAGAGTCAGATTTCGGTCTAGGCAAACTAGTTCCTTAAGAAACTTGAATTCGAGGTGTTCACGCTCCAAAATCACCAAATGACGTCGGTTTAGCACGAAACTTGGCACACACAACTGTCTAGGCACGAGATATTTGTGAGAGAAGACGGGACTCGAATCGGGTTCCCGGATTGGGAGTTAGAGCCGGATTTCACTTTAGGCAAACTAGTTCCTTAAGAAACTTGAATTCGAGGTGTTGATGCCCCAAAATTACCAAACGACGTCGGTTTAGCACGAAACTTGGCACACACGACCGTCTTGGCACGAGAGACTTGTGGGAGAAGACGGGCTCGAATCGGGTTCCCGGTTTGGGAGTTAGAGTCGGATTTTGGGCTAGGCAAACTAATTTTTTAAGAAACTTGAATTCGAGGTGTTGACACCCCAAAATCACCAAACGACATCGGTTTAGCACGAAACTTGGCACACACGACCGCCTGGGCACGAGAGACTTGTGGGAGAAGACGGGACTCTAATCAGGTTTCCGGTTTAGGAGTTAGGGCCGGATTTCTGTCTAGCCAAAATTATTTACTAAACTATCTTTGTAATTATATAGTAGTTGATTTTTTATGTTTTTCTGTAATTAAAATATTAACACAATTATATTGTCATTAATTATTTTTATTTTGTTATTTTCAGATATTTTCTGAGTAGCAGTTTGCTTCTTGTGGAATGCAGACGTGTAAAGATTATGACTAACTTTTGTTTTTGTAACCCACGGAAAAATCATGACGAAAACTTTTATTTTTGATTTTTTTATTTAGATTTGTGAACAACATTATGTATGTATTATGCAACATTATGTAGTGGGATAATTTTGTTGATGTGTTGTTATGAATGGAAGAATATTTTAATTATGGATGAATTTTTATTTATATACTGGACTTTTTATATTATTATATAATTATCGATTTTTTTTTATGGTTATTTTTCATTTAATACAGGTCATTTTCATATTTTTAATAATTTTATTACCGTTTTTTTTTTTTTTTTTTTAGACGGCACCATACACACCGTCTCAAAAAGAAAAATAGAACCAAGGTTTTTGGCGACGGCAGTAATGTTGTCGCAAAAGAGAGGGGAATTGGTTGAAAAGGAAGACCTTTAGCGACGGTGTTACTTGCAGTCACCAATAGTACTTTAGCGACGGCATCAGGTGCTGTCTCAAATAACCCTTTAGTGACGGTATTTTTGCCGTCGCAAATAACCCTTTTAGCGATGGCAACACAGTGTCGTCTCAAAAAAACTCAGATTTTTACCCGTTAATGCCAAAAGCATTTTTCCGTCGCAAAAAGGCATTTTACCGTCGCAAAAAAAAGGCGACAGCGTTATACCATTGCTAAAACCCTTTTGCAACCCCCTTTGTTGCGACCCCCACTTGCTGGAGCAAAAAGCCCGTTGCCGTCGCAAAAAACCTTTTGAGACGGCGTTTTGGGTATTTGCGACGGCATTTTGCCATCGCAAAAAAACAATTTTTTTGTAATGTTTAAAACTAATCATATTTAAAACAATAAATAGAGAGATAGATATTAAATAAAGACTACATTAATCAAAATATAAAATATGAAGTAGAGGATTGGGGAAGTTATACGCTTCCCATTAACAAAATTGAAAAACATAATAGAAACAAAAATAATTATTAAGATAAAATATTGATTGAGTAATGCAATAAAAGACAAAAATAAAAAAATAATTATTGATCAATTTGGTTTACATTAGTGTTACAATTATCCTGAAATTATAATTATATGCAAGTACAAAAAAACAATTTTTTTGTAATGTTTAAAACTAATCATATTTAAAACAATAAATAGAGAGATAGATATTAAATAAAGACTACATTAATCAAAATATAAAATATGAAGTAGAGGATTGGGGAAGTTATACGCTTCCCATTAACAAAATTGAAAAACATAATAGAAACAAAAATAATTATTAAGATAAAATATTGATTGAGTAATGCAATAAAAGACAAAAATAAAAAAATAATTATTGATCAATTTGGTTTACATTAGTGTTACAATTATCCTGAAATTATAATTATATGCAAGTAGTTAACGCGCTAATTCTATGTTTTTGTTAATAATCAACTATGTTGGACATAAATTTAAACAAAACTAATTTTATGGTTAATTCAATAATTTTACAAATTTAATTACATATCAGTATTCATATTGACATTTTTCCATACATGTAAACACGTGCAGTGAATTATGACATTTAAATTTTGATCAACTAAAAAGCTTGTTGCGCACGTGTATTATTATTATTTCGATAATTTTACCTTTTGTCACTTTAACATTTAGTAAAAAAAAATTTAAAAATTTAAATAATTATATATTCCCAAAGAATCTTAACCATTCGAATTTATTTTTATGAATATTTTGACTAATGTCTAAATAAATCACTTTTCCTTTAATATGGAGTCTTTTTTCCCCCAATGTTATGGAGTCCTGACGGCAAAAATTCAATGCAATTACCCTTTACGTTTAAAAAACTTATTGTGCATGTGTAATATTATTATTTTGATGACTTTACCTTTGTTGTCACTTTTACATTTAGATAAAAATATTTTTACAATAAATTTAAGGAAAATTTACCCATGAGTCCTAGTTTTTGAAACGTTGAACCATTTAGTCCTAAAAGTTTTCTTATGCTCCATTTAGTCCCATTTTTACATCAGCATGATGTAAATGATCTGATGTTTCAGTCTATAATTTCAAAATTTATTGAAATCTGATGAACATTAGATGTTTTTCATCCTATATTTTCAAACATTATTGAAATTTGATGAATATTAGATGTTTGAAATCTAATGTTTGTAACATAACTCTGATGTTATTAACATTGTATCTGATGTTATTAACATTGTAATGGGACCTTTCAGTCTATAAGAAAACTTTTAGGACTAAACAGTGCATAAGTTATTAATTTGGGATTTATTGGTGCATCCCCCTAAATTTAAATTATTGTACATGCACAAACAATTTTAACAATTCAAATTTATTTTTACAATTTTTTTGACTAATGCCAAAAACAACTGGATTCATTTTTTCTTTAATATGTAGTCGTTTCTTTCCCAATCTTATAGAATTTTGATGACAAAATTAAATACAATTGTTCTTTACCTTTTGATTGGTTAAAAAGCTTAATGTGCACGTTTAATATTAGTGTTTTAATGACTCTATCTTTGTAGCCACTTTTACATTCAGTAAAAGATATTTGAAAAACTGAAATTAAATTATTATATATGCACAAACAATCTTAACAATTCAACACGCTAATTCCATGTTTATGTTTTTGTTAACGATCAACTATGTTGGACATATGTTTCAACAAAATTAATTAGACATTGAATGTATGTGTCACTCAACAAGTATATGATTAATTGAACAATTTTACAAATTTAATTACATATCATTTTTCATGTTGACATTTATCCATACATGTAAACACGTGTAGTGAATTAATAATGTCATTTAATTTTTGATCAGTTAAAAACTTATTGCGCACGTGTAATATTATTATTTTGATGACTTTACATTTGTTGTCATTTAACATTAAGTTAAAAAAAAAAAAAAATTTATATCTTCACAAAGAGTCTTAACCATTTGAATTTATTTTTTAAAATATTTTGACTAATGTCAAAATAAATTGGATTAAGTTTTCCTTTAATATGGAGCCTTTTTTCCCCCAATGTTTTCGAGTTTTGATGACAAAATTCAATACAATTGTCCATTGTCGATCGGTTAAAAAACTTATTGTGCACGTGTAATGTTAGCATTTGGATAACTTTCTTTATCTTTGTTGTAACTTTTACATTTAGACACAAATATTTTTAAAACAAATTTAAATTATTATATATGCACAAACAACCTTAACAATACAAATTTATTTTCATAAATTTTTTGACTAATGTCAAAATAAATTGGATTCACTTTTTCTTTAATATGGAGTCTTTTCTTTTCCGATCTTATGGAATTTTGATGACAAAATTCAATACAATTGTTCTTTACCTTTAGATTGGTTAAAATACTTATCATGGACATGTAATATTAGTATTTTGATGACGTTAACATTGTTGCCACTTTTACATTTAGTAAAAAATAGTTAAAAAATGAATTTAAATTATTATATATGCATAAACAATCTTAACAATTCAACATGTTAATTCCATGTTTTTGTTAATGATTAACTATGTTAGACATATGTTTAAACAAAACTAATTAGACATTAAATGTATGTCTCACTAAACAAGTTTATGATTAATTGAACTATTTTACAAATTTAATTATATATCATTTTTCATGTTGACATTTATCTATAGATGTAAACACATGTAGTGAATTAATAATGTCTTCTAAAAACACGTAGCACGTGTAATATTATTATTTTGATGACTTTACATTTGTTGTCACTTTAACATTTAGTTAAAAAATAAATAAATAATTATATATTCACAAACAGTCTTAACCATTCAAATTTATTTTTATAAATATTTTGACTAATGTCAAAACATTTTGGATTCACTTTCCTTTAGCATAGAAACCCCCCCCCCCCCCCCAAAAAAAAAAAAAAAAAAAAAAAAAAAAATATTGTGGTTTTGATGACAAAATTCAATAAAATTGCCCTTTACTTTTTGATCGGTTAAAAAACTTTGGGGTTGTTTCTGATGAACTATATAAGTGCACTTTTTAACTTTTTTACTAAAAAAGTAGAGAAAAAAAATATGTATGTTTGGGATAACTCTTTGACTTTTTACGAAAAAATGTGTATTAAAATACTGTATCAACTAGCAAAATGACCTTGCTACCCTTCTGATCACTGTGCTGCACTATCAGTAAATGTGAGTGCAGGTTCCGTGCAGTGCACTGTGCTGCACTGTTTTTTTTTTTTTTTTTCACCAAAAAGTGCACTGTTGGAAGGGAACAAAAAAAGGGCATTTCTGTCTTTTACCCTCTGTCTATTCAAACTTTTTTCTCCCTCCCAAACATATGAATAGTGTTAGCTTTTTTGTTTTTTCAGTAATTTTTTAACTTTTTGACTTTTTTAGGGGATGCCAAACATGCACTTATTGTGCACGTGTAATATTAGTATTTTGATGACTTTACCTTTGTTGTCACTTTTAAATTTATGCAAAAATAAATAAATTTAAATTATGATATATGCACAAACAATTTATTTTTATAAATATTTTGACTAATGTAAAAAAAAAACTGGATTCGCTTTTTGTTTAATATGGAGTCTTTTCTTTTCCGATCATATGAAAGTTTGATGGCAAAATTCAATACAATTGTCCTCTTTACATTTTGATTGGTTAAAAACTTAATGTACACGTGCAATATTAGTATTTTGATGACTTTACTATTATTGCCACTTTTATATTTAGTAAAAAATATTAAAAATAAGCAAATTTAAATTATGCACAATCAGTCTTACCAATTCAACGCATTAATTCCATGTTTTTGTTAATGATCAACTATGTTGGACATATATGTTTAAACAAAACTAATTAGACATTGAACGTATGTGTCACTAAACAAGTTTATTATTAATTGAACAATTTTACAAATTTAATTACACATCATTCTTCATGTTGATATTTATCCATTCATGCAAACACATGTAGTGAATTAATAATGTCCTTTAATTTTTGATCAACTAAAAAACTTATTGCAAACGTGTAATATTGTTATTTTGATGACTTTACATTTGTTGTCACTTTAATGTTTAGTCAAAAAAATTTAAATTGAAAACCCTAAATCCTAAACATTCAATAAGTGAAAGAGAAAAATATTGAAGCTTAAGGGCGATTTACGGCTACCCAGAAGGGCGATTTCCAGCTATCTTTCCGAGACACATCAAACTTTGTTGAACTCACTTTCATTGATTCATGTCTCTCTTAAGGTAAGGGGGTGTTCTTGAGGTAAGATTGTTTTAACGGATTGTGCTTTGAGCTACCTCTGGTGGTTTTGTTCGGTGGTGATTCGATCTCCCCCTCCCCTATATCTGACTTTTTTATCCAATCCTTTCCTGATCTATATCCCAGCAACACCCTCTTCTTTTATCCTTTGTGGATTTACAATCTTAGGGAGGATTGGGTGTTCAGGATTCTAGGGTTCCTTTTATTATGTTTTTTTGTGATCCTGCTTGTTTTGCTTCTTCTTTTTAGTCGCTAGGGGTCTTGTTTTCCTGTGTTTTTTTTTTATCTCGTTTGATTGTGGTCTAGTCGTTGCTGTTTAGGAAAGAAAAAAAGGTTTCTTGTGCTTTTACTCTTTTCCTTTTTATTCCTTGGTGTTTTTGGAGTGTTATTATCGTGAAAAAAGGGTTTCTTCTCAACTCTAAATCGGTTATTAGGCGATTCTCAAGGGAAGAAAAAGGTAAAGGTATTGCTCTGGACAAGGACTTGAAGAGAGACAATTTGAAATGTTTATCTCCCCACAACATGTTTTCTGGTTTGAACCCTCTTGAAATTGATGTAATTAAAGATACCCTTTGTGATGATTTCCTTTTTGATTGGGAAACTGTTGCGCAAACTCTTATAAACAGGAATCTAGATGTTATGGATGAAGATCTAGTCCCTCATATTGCCTTACTAGAGTCCTGTTAGGCAAGGCCATGGGTGCAAAATAGTGATTTGAATAGTATGGTTACTCTTGATCCATCTTCTAGTTTCTAACCAGTTTATTCGCTTAATTGTGACAAAGAAGTTGATTTTGGAAAGGACGTTCCTATTGAAAGCAAAAATCTACAGGAAGGCAATGTTAGTCGATCAGAAAGGGACACCACAAATGTAGCTCCTTGCACAAAGCCTCTCAAGCAGAAGAAGAAAGTGTTTTTGGGCAGGAATGTTCTTCTCATTGATCAGAATTTGCATCAAAACCTTACAGGTACTGGGTCTTTTCAGTTCTTACATTGGCAAAGTTTGTCGGTGGTCAAGGTTCAGACACAAGAGATTCCCCCAATAGAGGAATAAGTTGACATGCCCGACGTTCATAACCCAAAGGTACAGCCTAATGCACTCTACCCCAGTGTCAGTGAATCATTATCACAGCATGTAAAGGATATTCCTATTTCTGAATAGGTTATGGATGTTCATGAGGAGGTACTGCTAGAATAGGTTTGAGCTAGTAATGAAGTGCCGTGTGGGGAGATCTAAGCGAATCCAAGCCCCAAGAAATTACTATGTGGGATAGCATGGTATGATAACTATTGTGGAACTCCTTCAACCCCATCACCAGGATCAAGGCAAACGTAAGAGAGAGCCTCGGATTGAAGATAGTATTAGTAACCCTAGTCTTTTCCGGCCACCTAGACGTAGAGCCCTTTGACTAGTCGCTCCAATCTTGTGCTTATCTTTTTCCATCATTTGGAATATGTGTTTATTTTGCTCTTTTTTGCAGGGTGTTGATGCTGAAGCTGCCGAGAATATGGGTGATGATTCTTGTATTTTGTTTGCCTTGCTGGTTACTATTAGTTCCTTTGTTGTGGTGTTTTGAACTTGATGTATTTATTTGTTTTCTTTCTATATATTTGCCTTATGATTTCCTCAAAAAAAAAAAAAATAAATAAATTATTATATATGCACAAACAATCTTAAGAATTTGAATTTATTTTTATAAATATTTGACTAATGTCGAAATAAATTAGATTCACTTTTTCTTAAATACGGAATATTTTTTTGCCAATGTTATGGAGTTTTGATGACAAAAGTCAATACAATTGCCCTCTAAGTTTTGATTGGCTAAATGACTTATCGTGCACGTGTACTATTACTATTTGGTGACTCTACCTTAATTGTAAATTTTACATTTAGTCAAAAACACTTTTAAAATAAATTGAAATTATTATATATGCACAAACAATCTTAACAATTCGAATTTATTTTAATAAATATTTTGACTAATGTGAAATAAAAAGGATTCACTTTTACTTTAATATGGTGTCTTTTCCCCCCTCAATATTATGGATTTTTGATGACAAAATTTAATATAATTGCCTTTTACTTTTTGATCGGTTAAAAAATTTATTGTGCACGTGTAATATTAGTATTTTGATGACTTTATCTTTGTTGTTCGTTTTACATTTAATCAAAAATACTTTTAAAATAAATTTAAATTATTATATATGTACAAACAATCTTAACAATTCAAATTTATTTTCATAAATATTTTGACAAAAGTGAAAATAAATTGGATTCACTTTTATGTTAATATGGTTTCTTTTTCTTCCCAATGTTATGGAGTTTTGATGGCAAAATTCAATATTGTTTCCCTTTACTTTTTGATTGTTAAAAAACTTATTGTGCACGTGTAGTATTCACTTTGCTGGATTTGGGTTTTTTAAAAATATTTTTTAAAAAATTCTACTTTCTTATTTTTCGTATTTTTTTTTTGTTTTTACTGAATTTTTTAATATTTTAAACATTTTTTTTTAATCTTTAGACATATCTAACATAAATACACTTAAAAAGTACAATTTTTGCAAAAACAAAATCTTTAAAAAATTCACTAAATATCAAAAATACGAAAAATTGTATTTATTAATTTTTTGAAATATTTTTTCACAAATATTTTACTTTTTAAATACATTTAAGTAATGTGCATCTAAAAAAGTGAAAAAAAAAATACTTAAAATTTTAAAAATATTTACTAAAAACAAAAAAAAAAAACACGAAAACAAAAAATTCAATTTAAAAAAAATTGAATTAAAAAAACTGAAACCAAACACAATTATTAGTATTTTGATGACAAGGGGAATTAAATTGTGGGGATGAAAGTTTTCTTCATCTCCTCGTCCACATTGGTAGCTGAAGCTAGAGCATGTCTAGAAGTAATTCAGTGCTATGTGAAGAACAATGTGAAAAAATTTCTAATTACAAACTGTCTTTTGTTAATTTAGCGGCTCAAGAATGGGAGCAATGTAGAATGGGACATGCGCAGGGTATCAGGATCCTCTAGAGTGGGATTCCTAAAGTCATCTCCTAAAGTGAAAGATCTGACGGTTCAAAATAAAACTAACCAAAACGATGTCGTTTTGGTTAGTAATTTCAAACCAAAAAAAAAAAAAGAAGAAGAAAGAAAGAAAGAAAAAAAGAAAGAAGAGAGATCACACACACTCTCTCTGTCTCTCTCTTTACAGTTCACTCGCTCTCCAACTCCTGTTGTTAGAAATAACCACTTCTCGCCGGAAAAACTCATTTCCGGCCACAACAATGCCATTTCTCTCAACCTGATCTCCTTTCTCTCTCTCAAAAGACAGCTCTTTTTTCAGAAATTCTAACCCTAAAACAACCAATTCAGTGATTTGATTCCAAACAGGAACAATTTGAAAAGAAAAAGAAAGCTATCTTCTTCAGAATTGAGTCACTTTTACAACAAGTTTTGCATAAAAAGAACAAACACAACCATCAAAAGAAAAGAATCAAAGCTACACAGTCACAAACCCACATAGAAATCGTTGATCATTTATCATTTTCATGTTATTTTCTAATATTATTTAAGCATTGAACATTCAAATTGACATTCAAAGACCCCCAATTACAAAATTGAAGTTGAATTAAGCAAATAGATACATGTTATTCAAAAGATTCTTCACAGCAACACGAGTACTATCAGCCAATACAACACTAGAGACGATACCATAACCACCTTCACCGAACACATTCTCATCAGACAAGCTATTCGTAGCCGCCTCAAGCTTTCTCAACGTGTACCACAGCCCCCACCCTAGATGCGACACCTCCGGCATCGAACCGCTGCCTCCAAATGACGCCGTGTCGTTACCGCTCATCACTCGGCTCTCACCGCTTAACGGTCGGTCGGAGAAGACGACCCTGTGCTTGGCCTTGACGATATCGATCTGGATCTTCGACACGGCGATTGAACGGTGATCTCGTGCGCCGTCGTGGACGATCTCCTGGATTTCCTTGGAGACGATCGGAGTGAAGTTGAGCTTGTGGTGGTGGAGGAGCTTGGCGAATTTGCGGCGATGAGAGATGATGCGAGTGAATTGTAGAGAGAGAGAGAGAGTGTGTGAGTGAGTGATCTCTCTCTTCTTCTTCTTCTTCTTCTTCTTCTTCTTTTTTTTTTTTGAAATTACTAACCAAAATGACGTTGTTTTGGTTAGTTTTATTTTGAGCCGTTGGATCTTTCACTTTAGGAGATGACTTTAGGAATCCCACTCTAGAGGATCCTGATACCATGGGCATGGAGGCATACGTCTTTTTGGTACAATGCTAGACTACGTTTGTGTATCTAAGGTCCTCAGGCAAGTAGTAAAAGTTGCACATTAAATAGCCAAAGCAACCTTGGCATTAGGTTGAACTGCGTTTCTTTGGGTTTGTAATGTTTGTTCTATATCAATATATCTCAACCTTCCTAAATAAAAAAAAATTTAAAAAAAAATGAGAAAAAAAGTATTTTTCTTCATAATGCTAGAGTTTTGACGACAAATTTCAGTACAATATTCAACCATTAATATGATTGGAATATTTAAATGAGAGATTTGGTCACAAGTCCCTCAGACCTTTTATTTTGTCAAAAGAACAAAAAAAAATTCAATACTTGCAAAACTCCTTACAACTCCCGTTTTTTGTTAAAGGACAAAATTTTACTTTGATTCATAATAAAATTTTACTCTAAATCAGAGTAAATTTTGTGATTTCGTCTGTGAACAAATAAAAAAAAATGGGAACAAACAAAAAACAGGGGTTTACCAGGAAAGGAGTAAAGGAGAGAAAGAGAGAGAGAGAAAGAGATCGAATGAGAGAGAAACAGATAGAGAGAAGGTTCGAAAGAGAGAGAGAAACAAAGTCAAGAAGAGAGAGAACGAACTATCGATTTTCAAATCTAAGGTAACAAATCTCATATCTGAGATCATCAATCTCATATGAAATAGTGGAGATAAACAGTGATTATGATAATAATAAGAAGGATGTTTTAAAATACTAAGGGTTTTTGAAAGTACTCATATAATTTTTGTCCTTTTGATAAGATAAGTACCTCCCGAGAGATTTATGGCCAAATTTCCCTATTTAAATTAAAGGTCAAATTACATTTAATTTTCATAAACTAATAGATGGACGGAAGGATAATATTAATGCTTAACTTGAAATATAATATGTTGATTGCCATAATTTAGGGCTGTTTTGGCAATCCACTAAAATAGTAGAACAATCATTATAAAAAAATTATTTTTTTGGGTTAATTACAAAAAAATTCCAAGGTTATGCATATTTTTTACTTTAAATTCTAGTGTTTTAATTTCGATAAATTAAATTCTGGAATTTCATTTGTGTTTCAATTTGTCTCATTCGTCCATCTTCGTCTATGCAAGGTAATGGAGGGGTTTTAAAGTGAAAAATGCGTGAAATATTATGATTTTTTGTGTAATTAATAATTTTCTTGACATGTTTTTCACTTTAAACCCTCTTCGCTACCTTACCAAACAGAAATGGACGGATAGTGTAAATTGAAACACGGATGAAACTTCAGGGTTTAATTTGTTGAAATTAAAATAGTAGGGTTTAAAGTGAAAAACGTGCGAAACCTTGGATTTTTTTTTTGTAATTAACCCTATTTTTTTATACGTTTTTTCATAAAAAAATAAACAAAATCAATTAAAACAGATCATTCTCAAAATAATCCTTAAAATAAAAGAAGGGAAGTGAGATTACATGAAAAATTCAAAGGGTGTTAAATGAAAAATTATTTGAGTAATGCTATAAAAATAAAAAATTCATATATAATAATATGATTAGTTATGGACCATTCACTTCAAAAGAAAATAATGTTAAAGATACATTTATTTATAATAATGATATTAGCATATCAACCGTGTTATACGCGGGATAAAATAATATATTATTTAATAAAAATATGATAATTATATTTAATTTTTTTTATTATGTAAAATAAAAGTTAAATAGAAGCCAGCCAATCAGGATTTTTTCAATTGTTTAAAATTAAAAAAATTAAAAAAATTAAGTATAAGATATTGATCATAAGGCTTCTCACTAAAAATTTCATTTTGCTTATATAAATGGAAGTATAAGATTCACTTTATGTAAGTAAAATAATTCGTTTTTTTCTTTTTTTCTCAATGTGAGATTATAAATAAAAGTTAAATAAAAGTTAGCCAATGAGGATTTTCTTAATTGTTTAAAAGTTAACAATTGTTTGAGCGTGAAGTTTATTTCGAATCAAGCAATCATATCCATTTAATCTTTAATTAAGTCAATCTTTAATTTATTTCGAATGAAATAAATTTAACCAATATATTTTGATAAAATCGCTAAAATCGCAGTTAAACCAATGAATCAGTCAAACCCAAAATAGTTTACCCTATCGGCTAGGTTAAAGGACTAATCAACGTATACAAAAATTAATTAGTTAAAATTTTTAAATTTTATTTTAATTTTAAAATTTAAACTGTCTTGAATTGAAACATACACAACACTACAATATTAAATGGGAGCATAGGTTTATATAATGAAACAACTTATTTTTCCTCCTTTTCCTGATGTAAGATTGTAAAATAAAAGTTAACAGTTATTTAGACGGGAAGTTCGTTTCTAATTAAGTAATCTCAGTCGTTCAATTTTTAATAAGGTCAATCTTAGTTTATTTCAAATCAAACAAATCTAAGTAATATATTTTGATAAAACAGTTAAAATCGTGGTTAAATCAGTAAATCAATCAAACCGAAAATGATTCAGCCTAATTAGCTAAGTCAAAAGACCAATCAATTTATAACAAAATTAATTAATTAAAACCTTTAAATATCTTGAACTGAAATATGCACAATACTATAATATTAAATGAGAGTATAAGATCAACTTTATATAAGTGAAACAACTCACTTTTTATTTATTTTCTCGATGTGGGATTGTAATTATTTCAAAGTTAAATATTATAAGAGTTTCAAAATTTCATACAAAATTATTTTTAAAATCAAAACGTCTATGTGGAATTGTACAATAATAGTTTAATGGAAGCTAACCAATAGAGATTTTCTTAATTGTTTAAAATTAAGAAAATCAAAAAAAAAAAATTGTATTGATTATAGGACTTTTCACTAAGAATCTTCTTTTGCTTATATAAATGGGAGCATAAAATTCACTTTATATAAGTGAAACAATTTACTTTTTCCTTTTTTTCTCGATATAGGATTGTAAAATAAAAATTAAATGGATATGCATATTGGATTGCAGATTGAAACTATTTTTACAAAAGCACCTTCACATTGCACGAGTGATATGCTAGGAGTATTGTACATGTTTCTTAAACACACAAACAAAAAAAATTGGTATTGATTATAAGATTTCTCACTAAAAATCTTTTTTTACTTATATAAATGGGAGCATAAGATTTACTTTATATAAGTAAAACAATTTACTTTTTGATATTTTTCCCGATGTGGAATTATAAAATAAAAGTTAAATGGAAGCTAACTAATGTGGATTTTTTTAATTGTTTAAAATTAAGAAATTTCAATAATTTATATAAATTGGAGCATAAACTTTATATAAATGAAACAATTCACTTTTTTTCTTTTTCTTTTCTCTCCCTGTTTTGGGATTGTAAAATAAAAAGTAAATGGAAACTAGCCAATGAGAATTTTCTTAATTGCTTAAAATTAAGAAAATTTAATAATTTTAGAATGAGAGTTTAAACATTTTATAAGGCTTTTCCCTTAAAACTTCCTTTATAAAATTTATTTTATATGAGTGAAACAATTCACTTTTTCTTTCTTTTCCCGATGTGGGATTGTAACACTTTATAGAAGTGAAACAACCCACTTTTTCTTTCTTTTCTCGATGTGGGATTGTAATTATTTTAAAATTAAATATTATGAGAGTTTCAAACAAAATTATTTTTAAAATCAAACCTATGTGGGATTATAAAATAAAAGTTAAATGGAAGTTAGGCAATAGAGATTTTCTTACTTATTTAAAATTAAGAAGATAAAAAAAAAAAAAATATGAGATATTGATCATAAGGTTTCTTATTAAAAATCTCATTTTACTTATATAAATGGGAGTATAAGATTCACTTTATGTAAGTGAAATAATTCACTTTTTCTTTCTTTTTCTAATGTGAGATTGTAAAATAAAAGGTAAATGAAAGCTAACCAACAGGAATTAGAGAGGCATACTTTAGGTTGGTGAATTTATCATACTCGATCATTTTGTAAACTCATATGCATATTTAAAAAAAAAATCAAATTCATTCTAAAGTCATGTTCATGCAATTTCAATGTATTTATTTTTAATAAAAATATATGATCAATTTATAAAATTATATGTATTATTTATTTTTAAAAATTAAATATAATAAAATTATGTGATTATAAATGATAGTCTCGTTCAAAGTAAATCGAACTTTAATTTGTTCAGAATGTTACTAATAAAAGCTGAAAATAAATCAAAGTCAATTAACTGATCTATTCTCCTTTCCAATATGTGTGCCTTATGACATTGTCATTCATGTTGTTATAATTGTGGAATTAACTTGCATCATTGCATTTGGAGCAAAATATTGCTTTAAAAGTATAATTAACTGTAATCATGCAAGCAAGATAGACCAAATTGGGAGAGATATGTGACGGTTTCCAAATTTTGAAACCCTTTTATTATAATAATATTTACATTAATTATTAAAAGAATCCTTTAAATTATATAAATTGGCCTCTTATTAAAGCGGCATATTTTTACTGTACAGTTTGGTGAACCGTCAACCTAAACTATGATAAAAACTTCCAACCTAAACTATCCCAACCTAGACAATTCACTTTTTCTTCTTTTCCCGATGTAAGATTATCAAGTAAAAGTTAGCCAATAGAGATTTTCTTAATTGTTTAAAATTAAGAAAATCAAGAAAATTAATATGAGGTATTAAAACTCTCACATGGCTCTTCACTAAATAGGATGGGAGTATCAGATTTTCTTTATATGAGTAAACAACTAATTTTTTTTTCTTTCTTTTCTTGATGTGGAATTATTAAATAAAAGTAATTATTTAAAATTAAAAAAATTAGAATGAGGATTTAGAACTCTTAAAATGTTTCTCACTAAAAAATTATTTTTTCTTATACAATAAAAAATTATTTTTTCTTATACAATATATAGATATAAATAGATTGTCACATTATTTTTGTATTTTTTTTTTTTTTGGTATAAATTTTATGTAAGAGTAATATTTTCCTTGTAATAACAAAGCGAGGTTAAATTCGTCCAAACAAGCTCTAAGAATTTAAAATCGATATCCCAACCAACTTAGGACAGTGAAGTAATTTAAAGTAGAGTTTGGAAAAAAAACAAAAACCCAAAAAAGAAAGGAAAAGGAAAAAACATAAAAATATAAATTCACAGTCACCACCACACCACCAAATAAAAGAGCTTTTTCTCTCTCCTTTGCCCTCACAAACCCTTTCTCTCTCCTTCTCTTTGCTCTTCGCAGAAGAGAGAGAAACTCCGAAACCTCTCCTTCTGCTCTAATCTCCCAATCTTCTCTCTCTATAAACAAACACATACATATACGTATATATATACTTTGAATCTTATATATACAGAGTCCTTTTGGATTCGAAGCTTTTTTGAATCGGTGATTTTTTTTGTGTTGTGTTTTTTGATCGGACGGCGGCGATTGAGGTATGCAGGCTGATCAGACGGTGTTGAGCTTGAGACCTGGTGGCGGTGGAGGCAATCGAGGCAGCAGAGTCCTTGGTCCTCGCGTCGAGCCTTCTTCTGGATTTGGATCTTCTTCTCTATCTTCAGATCTTCCTCTTTTTCGTCCTCATGGCGGCGCTCCTTCTTCTTTCTATCTCAAGGTCGATACTTTCTCTCTCCTCCCTCGGATCTAGGGTTACCTTCGCTTCTTCTGTAGTTGTTGTATTCTTTTTCGCCTTCACATCGTTTTCGATTTCGTTTTCTACTGAATTTGATATTAGTTCTTTTGATACGTAAAGATATCAATTTGGATGTTAATCTGTGATTTTTGTTTTAGGTTTCGGTTACGTTTCAATTGTAACTTGGATTTTGTTATAGTTTATTTGAAGTTGAGTTATATGATTTTGTTTATGTATTAGCTGTAAATCGATAATACATGTTGTAGTTTCTGGTGATGATGGATCATACTTGCAAAAAAGAAAAAATCACATATGTCAAAGTTTATTGTGTTTTCTCAAGTGGTGGTTTGGTGTTTTTCGATTCTGAAAATCATAAAGGATGTGTTTTTCTTGTGTAGTTTTATTAGTTCTTGCTTTAGGAGTAGCACGGGGTGTTAAAATAACGGTAATTTGAATTTTTAAATTAACCTTCTGATTACTCGTGCTTTTGAAAAGGTTATGGGATGGAGAATTTTAGAAATTAATGTCCTCATTCTTAGCATTGCACTTAAGGTGTGTATCTGCTGTAAATATGGACATACAACAACATATAGGCTTTAGGTGGGCATGCTGTGCACTTCAGATTGCCCATAAAGAACCTATGTACATTTAAGCTTTTTCTAAGGGATTTTATGGCACTTGGGAATTTCGTGTTTGTGATGGAATGTAAGAAAATTGAGTTGCTTTTACTTTTGACTTATTGCGATGTTGGGGAATAGCTGTGTCACCAAGCTGTTAATGAGATAAGAGTTAGGTTTTGTCGTGATTGGTGGCATGGGATTGGTGCATGATCCCGTTGACAGCTGGTTTATGTCTGATAGGAAGACAACACCAAGTATGCTTTCGTTATTGTCGGATTTATAGAAGTTTTATTGAACTGACATATGTTATTCTGGCATACTTATTGTATTTGTCTCTTGTTACAGACTAGGATGTTTATTGAATTGGTTAGGTTTATAGAGTTTCTGAGCTTTTTGTTGACTTTAGCCCGAAACTCTGCAAACGTAAGTCATCATATCTGTTGGGGTGAACTGTCCAGTAATTCGCCAAGTCATCATGCTTCCTTGTTGACTTTAGTCATCCATATTGAATGTTGTATCTAGGGTTTTAAATATTGTCCGTTATGTATCATATCGGCTGTTCCATAACGGATTTTTGGCCTTCCAATACCGTTATTCATTGATATATCGGTCAACACTGTTTGTTACTCTCCGATATCAGTTGATATACGACCGTATCACAGTTACATATCCCGTTATTTAAAACTATGGTTGTATGTTGGCCATATTTTGTGCATGATGGTAATGATTGTGAGGTGTACATAATCTATTGGTTTTAATGCAGCCTTGCTAGTTGATTCATAAATAACACAATCCCCATTTTCTTTAAGAGCAGTTTTCCCATTTGTTTTAATGATTGAAAATTAAAATTTATTTTATTACTTGTTTGCTTGTATGGAAAGTTTAATAAGTGGATTTAAGTTTTTGACTCATTGTAGTTTTGTTGTTGTAGACTGGAGATTCCCGGTTCGAGGGCCATGAGCGTGTTCGTTACAGCCGGGACCATTTGTTGCAACTTAGGGAGGTAAGATTTTTTAATTTATGCTCTTAATGAGTGTGTACTATTTTTGTGATATTGCTTCTAATTTGTGGGGCATTGGTGACAAACTTACATTGTTCTCTTGCTTATAAGATACCTCTACCATGTTACCATATTCCTTGCAAACCTCCTCCTTTCTTTCATGAATGTTGTCTTTTGTTTATTTACTTGTAAATTTTTCCATAGCATCCAGGACTTCTTTATCCTTGCACTTATCCTGTTCGTTGGGAGTTGTAGGAGATACACACCTAATCAATGCTGATGTAGTGGAATCTTTGTTGTAATTTTTTATATTGTCATCTCTTACCTCCCTTCCTTTCATTTCTCCCTGTTTCACTTCTATGTTTTGATTAGTTTATTTTTTTTATTGGCTTGCTTATGGAAACATGCTACATCTTTTCCCTTTTCGGGGGTGCATGTAAAAGCATATTATTGATCACTTCCTTTGATTAATGGGAGTCGCCGCTGGTTAATGTCTGTTTATGTACGTTGAATAATCGCTTCTATTGCCCACTTTTTAGTTATTTTCATGATGGTCTAAATCATGGTGAAATGACTTTACTCTGGCAGATATACATGTATGTTTGATCTGTCTTCATGACCAACACTGTTTGCAATGATCTTATGTTGCAAATTCTTTATCCTTCATTTGTGTTGCTAAATCACTCATGGTGACTGCTTATGCTGTGTATTTTTTCATAGGTTGGTAACATTCCTGAGGCTATACTGAAAATAAAACAAGAAGTTGAAGCTGAATTTTTTGGTGAAGATCAAAACTGGGGTCATGTGGAAAGCACTGTAAGTTTCTGTTACCCTTTGATAAACTCCGTCATTGAGAAAAATGATTGATTTCTTGCAGAGATTAATATCATGTCTTCAACCTTTGTTTGCATCAAAATTTTCTTATGGTTAATTGCAATTGGTGAAGAGTTTTGTTATCCAAGAATGTTTTCTGTTGTGCTAATTTTTCTTAATTTCCTTCTTTCTATTGGTATACTTTACCAGCTCATTTTGTGTGACGTGTTTGATTTCATATAGCCACCAATTCAACCTCAAAATCGTTATTCTGAGCCAGACAATCGTGACTGGCGTGGTCGATCTGCACAATTTCCTGCATCTGGAGAGGAGAGATCCTGGGAGAACAAAGAGTTTGGTGGCCGGTTTGACTCTAGACAACAGGAGGCAGGTCAACATAATCGCCAAGACCAACTCAACTCGCAGTTTTCAAGGGCACAAGGGGTAAGTTGTTTTTGTTAGATAAGTGAATTGATTTTTTGCATTACTCATTTAGGGAAATCCATAGTGAGGGGTTGTTTGGCATATGTTTTCTCGTTATTTTTTCTCGTTTTTTAGACTAGAGTGTACCCAAAAAGCAGGGAGTTTGGAAAATGAGTTTAGCTGTAGAAAAGCATAAAAACCAAGCTTATTGTATGTCTATTTATTTTATTTTATTTGGTTGGCAAACACTTTGGCTTTTTAGCCTCTTTTACTGAAAACAAAAAGTAAAAACTGAAGTCTTAGTCTTTATAAACGATCATGTTTTTCTTTCTAAAATGGATCTGACATTGAATTTAATCTCTGTGGGTTAGTGGGTTTTAATGATTGTTGAGGCACAGTTATTGATGAAAATTCGACTTATTTTTGTGTTACTCTTTTTATGTGTTGTTTTGTAGTATTTCCATTTTGTTCAATTAAATAAAAGAGCTATCATACCATGTAATGCTTGATTAGTATAGAAGTGTGTACTCGTATGATTCCTTGAGATTACACAATTGCGTACTTAAGGATTGCTAGTCTTTAGATTTTCAACCTAAATGTGTTTTGAAATCTAAATGGTGTTTTTGTTTTGATGTAATGGCCTTTGGTTTTTGGAGCTGATTCCTTGTCCTCTCTTTGTAGTTTGTTTTTGCTTGTCAATAAAATTTTTCATTGCCAATAAAAAAAAAGTTGTGTTTTAAATCTAATCATTGTTTAAGTGTTTTCCCATAAGGGCTTAACCAACAATCCATCTATATCTTTATATGAGGCTTATTAGTCAGTTTAATGTTAAACACTATCCGATGAAGAACTTCCTTTATTGATAATAATTGTTCCTAGATAGTGCTACTGCCTTGGAATCTAGGGAGGAATAAGTGGCATCCTCTTTTTTCTCAGATTTTCAAGTTTAGGAGTTTTCCATAAGTTTTGGAAATTATGTTATCCAAATGCGCTAGAAGTTTAACTTTTAAGTTCTGATTGGGATTGCTGTATGGTTGTCCCATTGTTTGCATCTGAGAACTGGCTGTCCTTTGTCAGTTGATCAATCAATTTTGTGCAGATGGTCTGAGGGATGCTCACGGGGTTAATCATGGCTTGAGGTTTTTATTCTAGTTTTTCTTTTACTGTTTTGTTCCTTTATCTTATACAAGGATGTATCATGATTCGGGAAGAAAATGGAAGGAGAGAAGGGGGATGCTAGTGCACTTCCTTCATCTGTATCATGGTTTTTTTCCCCCTTCTTTGTAGTGTTGTTTTCTTATGGGGCTGTAGTATGAGAAGTGGCATCCTTCTGTTTGGGAAGAAAATGCAACCTCATTGTATATGACACCTCTGAAAGGTGGGTAGAAAATGTAGAATGACTAGGAATGAGAAAAGGGATGAGCTTCTCTGTTATAAATCTATTACACGGAGAGATAGTTGTGTTCTACAGACTAGCCTAGTGAATTTTCACAGTCCCTTGAAAATGAAAGTATAAACATATTGCATGATCTAACCTGTATATGCAAACTGTGCTGACATTTGCCACTGCCTTTTTAATCAGTGTGGCCGTGTGTTGTTAAGATGTGGTCTGTTTACTATGTAAATTTTTGTTTGTCTGTAAATAGTTGCTGTTTGGAGTTAATATCGAGCCATGCTTTGTCAATGAACCAGGTAGGACCTGCTCCTGCTCTAATTAAGGCTGAGGTGCCATGGTCAGCTCGAAGGGGAACCCTCTCTGATAAGGATCGTGTTTTGAAGACAGTGAAAGGGTAATTTCTTCTGAAGATCTTTGTATGATTTCCTGACACCTGTGCAATCATGTGATTGTCACTTGCTATATTGTATGGATCCTTCTGAATATTTTAGTGTCTATGTTGGACCCTCTAATCATATTCCTGCAATTTATAGTTAATTTCACTCAGTCATGAACCATTTTTGTTTGATATCAATTATTAAGGTTTTGAAATATTTTAAATCTCTACTGTGTGTATTTGATATTATAATTTAAATCTCTCCGATTTAATTTGATTTAATTTAGTTAATATTGTTTCTGATTGCAAGAAAAAATTGCTGGCTCTAGTAACTAATGATCGCATGAATGTCAGTTGACCGGAGTCTGCAGCTGAATTTTTTTTCTCTTGTTTTTAAAATTAGCATACATGTTGAATGTCATTTCATATCAATTATGCATGCTGACTTCTGTCTTCGATTGCTATTTAGGATACTGAATAAGCTGACTCCAGAGAAGTTTGACCTTCTCAAGGGACAGCTAATTGATTCTGGCATCACAACAGCTGATATTCTGAAGGTTCCACTTTTCTATTCTTTCTTTTTTAATTTTTAATTTGTTTCTCCATCCCCCAAACCTCCCAGACATGCTTCTGCCTGGATTGGGGAATTTTCTTAATTATTATTTTACTTTCAGTTTGGTTTTTAAAGGCTAATGCAGATTCTGCTTGCAATGCACAGGATGTTATCTCCTTGATTTTTGACAAGGCAGTGCTGGAACCAACATTTTGCCCCATGTATGCACAGCTGTGTTCGGATCTAAATGAAAAGCTCCCTCCATTCCCATCGGATGAACCTGGTGGGAAAGAAATCACTTTTAAGCGGGTCCTCCTGAACATCTGCCAGGAGGCATTTGAAGGCTCTGACAAACTTAGGGAAGAAGTAAGGCAGATGACTGCTCCTGAGCAAGAGTCGGAACGTAGAGATAAAGAAAGAATGGTCAAACTTCGCACACTCGGAAACATTCGTCTAATTGGGGAGCTTTTGAAGCAGAAGATGGTGCCTGAAAAAATTGTTCATCACATTGTTCAGGTTCTAATTAAAGCTCCCTCTCTTCTTTCATGTTTTTAGCTTGTAATATCTTTGATTATTTTCAGATCTCTCTCTTAATATAAAAATTGTTTTACCGTTATTTGTCATGTGAGACAGGAGCTTATATGGAGCTTCCTTTCGTAGTTCTTTCACGTTTTTGGCTTGAAATATCTTTATTTTCAAAACAGTGTCTGACTCTCAATATAATAATTGTCTTTTACCATAACTTTTCATGTGAAACAGGAGCTTTTAGGGTCTGATAGTAAGACCTGCCCAGAGGAGGAAAATGTGGAGGCCATATGTCAATTCTTCAACACTATTGGTAAACAGCTTGACGAGAGCACCAAGTCACGGAGAATTAATGATATGTACTTCATCCGATTGAAAGAATTGTCAACAAATCCCCAGCTGGCTCCACGATTAAGGTTCATGATTCGTGATGTTCTTGATCGGCGTGCAAATAATTGGGTTCCCAGACGTGAAGAGGTAACTTTCTACTGCTCATTAATTACCATGATATGATTTTGGTGCTGGTATAAAATTTTATCATTTTGCTAATTAAACTCGTTGCAGGTTAAAGCCAAAACCATCACTGAAATCCATTCGGAGGCTGAAAAGAATCTGGGGTTGCGTCCTGGTGCTACGGCAAGCATGAGAAATAACCGTGTTGTTTCTGGTGGACAGGGGAGTGTCAGCCCTGTGAGTGGTTTCCCCATCAATCGTCCTGGCACTGGGGGAATGATGCCGGGAATGCCAGGGACGAGGAAGATGCCTGGGATGCCCGGAATTGATAATGACAATTGGGAGGTTCCTAAGCCCCGTTCCGTGTCGAGGGGTGATGTATCAACAACCATTCAGCCCATTGGACGTGTTCAACCACCATTAATTGGCAAGCCACCATCATTGAACTCAAAATTTCTTCCTCAGGGTACCGGTGGCCTCATAGGTGGTAGGACTAGTGCCCTATTGCAAGGCAGTGGTGCCCCTCCTGTTCGCCCTCCTAACTTTGGGTATGGTATGGACCCCCCGGCATCTCAAGTCCCTTCCCCCGCCAGACCTGCACCAATCGCATCTGTGCCTCTGGCTGCTGAGAAAGCAGTGGGTCCTTCTAATATCATGGTACTTAGGAGAAAAACAATTTCTCTTCTGGAAGAATACTTCGGTATCCGGATGTTGGACGAGGCATTGCAGTGTGTGGAGGAATTGAACTCCCCAGCTTACCACCCCGAGGTTGTCAAAGAAGCCATTTCGCTTGCTTTGGAGAAAATCCCACCGTGTGTGGAACCAGTTGTGAAACTCCTTGAGTACTTGTTTGCCAAGAAGATTCTTACGGCTAGGGATATTGGGACCGGATGCGTGCTCTATGGTTCAATGTTGGACGATATAGGCATTGATTTACCAAAGGCACCGAATAATTTCGGTGAGGTTATTGGGAGACTAGTTTTGGCCGGTGGATTGGACTTTAAGGTGGTGGAGGCGGTCCTGAAGAAGGTGGAGGACGACATGTTCCGAAAACCGATATTTGCTGCTGCAATGAGGATCATCACTTCAAGTCCTTCTGGGCAACGCGTATTGGATACGCAGACACCTGACATTGAGGCATGCGAGAGCCTAGTCTAGGGAATGTTTTGGTGCTCATATTGTCGCTTAACTTTGCAATTGCTTCCATTTACATCCCCAACCCACCCGTTCGAGGCAATCAACTGTATTATTACATGTGTGATAAAAGGTGGAGCTGCTAAAGAAACAGGTGAGAATTTTATTGAGCTGCTACTATATATTGTTCTTGAGGTCATAGTATTGTGTTCACTAGAGAGATTACAAAAAAAGATAATTCTCTGGATTTTGTTCTCGAGTACTCGAGTTGAATGGCCCTTTCTGGGACCCAGATGTTTTATATTTGATTAGTTTTTTTTTTTGGTTCTCTTTTCGTTGTTTTAATTTTCCTGACTCCATGAGTAATTTAGCCTTTTTTTTTTTTTTTTATAAATTTATTTTGGTCACTTCATAAATGACATTGCTCTACTTTCGCAGTTTTTTCAAATGAGAATTCAATTTAGTAATTTTTGCTTCTGGGTAGCTAGTTCATGCCTTCAGCTTGGAAATATTGTTTTGTCGCAGTGTGGGTCGGGTTTGTTTTGCATTGATATGGTTTTTGAGAAGATTTCTTTTGATTGGTGGTTGCTGTAGACTTGGAATGGATAACTTGTTTTTTTGCTTGATGTTCCTGCTTGTGATTTTTTGCTGGAAATTGTTTGTAATGCCTGGTGCTTCTGTTTTTATATGTTTTGAAAACTAGTGTATTAATCATATTTTTTGTTTTTGTTTTTGTTTTTGTTTTAGTTTTGGTTTTGGTTTTGATTTTTTAAAAATGATAATAATAGTAATAAAGGAAAGAAAGCACCAAAACATGTTTCCTACTTTTGCTAAATGGAAAGAGGAAATGCTAACAATTTTTTCTTTTGTTTCAATTTCAATTTTGTTTTTCGGTTTTTGTATTTGATAATTAAAAACGAAAATGATACAAAACATGAATGAAAACTGGGAATTTTCTATTTTGTGCCTGTTGCATTGTAACTTGCTTCCACGAAGTAACTACATCATACATAAAAAACACACTAGTTCTATCCAAAAGCTGCTCCAAACATGGCTGAGTAGGCATTAGTATAACTATTATTTGGGCTACCATGGTTATATTATTGCAACTGGAGGCTACAATTTGTGACTGCCAATTTTCGCATTACAATCTTTGGCATCAAATTTGGCACAAGTTCGGACATATTGCCAAATTTTGACATTTAGATATATTATACAAAAATCTAGCCACTCTGCCAAAAAAAATATCACAAGCACTAGAGCGAGGTTGTCAAAATTGTAAGAGCTATCTTCTACTCGAAAAATGTCCCGTTTAGCATGCAAGATGTTCCTACAGGCGATCTTCTTCTACAGTCTTTCTACATACGTAGTAATAGAGGTGAAACTTGTCTCAAAACCAGAGAAACCCAAGTCTAGTTCAATTTTTTTGGGTTCGGATAATATATTTTTAGACTGGAAATCAAAATTTTTTGTTGATAAATTGAACATCAATTTAAAAGCCCAACTGAAATTTGGGTCAAAGCCTAGGCAAATACACTTGCAATTTGAACATCCTAACACCTAAATTGTATATATACATAAAAATATTAAATATACATGTAAAATAGTAACTGGAATATGTTAAAGTTGTATAAACCGTTTGATTAACTCAAGCGTGTATCTCATATATCACTTGCACAAGCCCCATCCTCTTTCTCATTTATAGTGCAGTCCTCTTGGCCCCTTGTGATCTAACATTAAGATGAAAAATCACGTATCAGTAGCCGGTAATTTAAAAGACTATATAAATAATATTACGTGATTGGATTATTAAATAATTAATTATTCGTAGTGACCCTACCAATTAGATTATTGGGTCAGATCTTCTAAATGAGACCGCTTTACAAGTCATCTTGGCGTGCTTGGAAACATAGGCCCAACTCCAATTTAACATCTCTAAATTAATGGCTACAATTATGTGTTCTAACAACGAAGGCACTCAATGGGTGGACAAAATTTCTATACTCTGATTAGACATAAGCTAATTCACATTCAACTCATTTCCTTTTATTTTTCTTGTTAAATTAAGAAAATTAATAATTAGATTAGTTTGGCTTCTGTCTTTATCTCTCTACCTGGAAAAGTTTTTAGTAATTCTGAAGATAGCCAAGTGATGTCCTAATAGTATTGTGATTGATGAAGGAGGTGGAATTCAAGACCTTGTATTGAGATATAAAAAAAAACAATATAAAAACTTAATGGGGATAAAGACACGTGGTACTCCTAAAT
The DNA here is from genome assembly GCA_030407325.1 of Camellia japonica. Classification (NCBI taxonomy): domain Eukaryota; kingdom Viridiplantae; phylum Streptophyta; class Magnoliopsida; order Ericales; family Theaceae; genus Camellia; species Camellia japonica. The sequence continues at coordinate 192,493,876 of JAPPVO010000019.1, forward strand.
CACTTAATACCTTTTTTCTCGACCTGAGCATCCCATGCCCTTTTGTTTGGGTTTGCAACTCTCCAGGCCATGTTCTAACGTCACAAGTAATTTTTTATGGTTAATGTTAAAATGACAATGCTATAATAAAATTTCAAAATGTTACAATGCAAAAATATTATAATTTGATAATCATTTTTCAATCGTATGAATGTTATTTATTTTCTTTTTCTTTTCTTTAATAAAATTTCAAATGAAAATACTATTGGTACATTTCATTATGAAAAGGATAAGGGTAATAGATTTTGGGTGGTTTTTGTTTAAAAATCTTATCAATTTTTTGCTTTAGAAAATGTTTTAGGATATTACTAAAAGAAAATGAATTTGTTCACATAGTATGATTGATCCAAAACTCTAAGTTCCATACTTAAAAGCGTATTGATCTTATTTAACTTATGGGTTTCACAATTTTAGACTGGGTTTGGTTATGGTGTGCAACTTACACCTTACACCTTACACTTACACTTACACCTTACACTTACACCTTTTGTGAAAAATTAAACCTTACACTTACACCTTTTTTGAGGTTGCACACCATATGCAACCCACTTACACCTTACACTTACACCTTATACTTATACTTACACCTTACACTTACACTTTTTGTGTAAGTGGCACATGGTGTGCAATTGCATACTTAAGAAAAGTCCTTTTAGACTATTCAAAATAAATGTTTTGTTCATACACCTTATCAGTTATGTGAACAACATCGAACTCCTATTAATGTTGTGTTTGGTTGGAAGATTTAAGGAGGGATTTGGAAAGGGAAAGGGAAAAGGTGTGAAACTAGGTGAAATATAGGCATATTTTATTCACATTTCACCTACCTTTTCCATTTCTCTTTCTAAATCCCTCTCCAAATCTCCCAACCAAACACAGTATAAAAGGACCAAACATGTCTCTAGTTTAGAATTTTGAACTGGACATCTAGTTCACGCAATACTTTTTATAAATTAATAGTTTAGATTCTACTTACTATTTAATGGACCGATCAATAGACAAAATCTAGACTTTTAATATATATAAAAAAAGGTCAATATAACTGTTGGCTTTTTTGGCTTTCAAAGGTTAGTATTGTAATTTTAAGCGTGCCAGCAAAGATCAATCAGTCCTTACAGAAGATTAATTGCTAACTAATTATCAGACGATTGTATTTTAGTTCTTTCAGCTTCAATGAAGAGGACTTTTACTAGTGGCTTGTTTAGCAGAATTTAGTAAATAACAATTAAGTGAAGAAAAATTGCAGAATTTCATTAAGTAAAATGAAAAACTTACAATGATCTGACCCAGCCTCGTAGAGGTTTACAGCAACAAGTTATTTGAAACTACTCCTATGAATGAAGTGCAATACGGGAATTTGAAGTACAAAAATGTAAAGAACTGTAAAAACAAGAAAGGAAAACAAAGTAAATAAAATTGGTTTTTTGATTTGAGTCTGGATCCTTTTTTCTGGGGCATTCTCTGCTATTTATACTTCTTAATGATAACAGTCGAAGTGAGCTTCTAACCGTCGAAATATCCCTCCATAATTGCTGAACATGCTCTCCCACAGTCAATGCCACTACGCCATATTCTTCTTGGCTTATGCTTATATGGCTTGAAATTAGGCTTCATAGGGAGCCTATGTTCCACTAATGACCTATCCAGTCCTGGCAGTTCATTATAAGACCATGCAAAACAATCTTTATATCTCTTTAAGACCATCAATAACTGGTCCTTGTCAAGAGCACTTAACCAAGCACTGATGTAAGTGGGTTGCTGTGCAGAACCTTCCCCTAAATTAACTTCTTCCAAGGGGTCTTGTACTTGAGAACTCACTAATGCTTCTTTTTTTATTTCTTCTATCTTTGAAGTAATTTCTTTGCTTTGTTCTGCTCCCATTTTCTCTGATTCAACATCTTTGCCCTCTCCTTCATAGACAAAGTCTGTCCATAAGGCTTCTTCTTCCTGTATTTCCTAGACTTTTGTTTCGATGTCCAATGCATAGTATTTATCAAAGGTCAAAGGTTTGACCTGTTGTTGTTTATGCTTACAGCCAACTACCATGGCTTCCTTCTCTTGTTCCTGAACTTTTTGGACTATTGCTTTTAAGTCCAATGCTGAAAGCTTAACTAAAGCCAAGGGTCTGGCTTCTTGGATTTCATCTTCTTGCTTATAACCAAGCATCATTATCATTTTTGATAACGAATTCTTCATCAATACTCTCCTGTACCAAGTGCTTCAGGTATGCTACTTCCTCATCAGTCGTCACTTCGGCTGAACCATCAGGTTTTCTCAATATACTGAGTGGTGTTACTCCTTCAGTATACAACTTGGCCTCTGCAAAGTCAGCACAAGCGACAAAGGGTTGAGGGTCTGCATTGATCTCCTCTGTCTCTCCATTGCACAAGGCCATCATTATCTTCTGATATAAAGAGGAAGGCACACATTTGTTGGTGTGAATCCAATCCCTGCCAAGTAAAGCATTATACTTAGCATTACTATCAATAACAAAGAATGTCTTCATGCAATCTCTGGTTCCCACACTCAGGTTGATAGGCAAAATACCCTGAGCCATCTGTTTATCCCCAGCAAAACCAGCAATGGTTGTGCTGGTTAGGATTAATCTGGGGTTCATTTTCCCTAGTTTCTTCAAAGAGGATTTCGGAAGCAGGTTCACTGCTGCTCCATTATCCACCAATACTCTATTTATCTGTATCCCATCGAAAAAGCCTTGATATACAAGGGCTTGACATGCTGTGTCAATGATGTTGTAGGATACTCAAAAGGATATGAGAGATTAATACTCACTTCTTCCCCACTCTCGTCCTCAGTTTCCATCGGTGTGGCCATTTCGGTTTCATCTTAAACCATACTAACTTGTGAATCTTCACTAGAAACTGGAATAGGGTCAATCTCCTGACCTTCTTGGTTTCCATCTTCAGCCTGGAACTCCTGTGGTAGTATATGCACCATATTCACTGACACTGGAGGAAATGAGCCAAATTGAACTACTGGCTGCACTTGATTCTTTTCTAGGCTAACTTGTTCAGTTATTTCAAAAGCATTTTCCATGCTGCATTCTGGCACTTCAACATTTGTGACTTCTTTCGAATGGTCTGTTCATGCTGGTTTTTTGACCAAAAATGTCTGTTCAGCCATGAAGGCTTCAAATATCTCCTCTTCAACCATCTCTTTCCTTTGGCCTAGGTCAACTTCTCCTTCTGTCTCACTGTCACTTTCCATCAAAGCCTTTTCAAGACCTGCTAAGCTGGATCTTTCCTTGGCTTTAAGTTCCGAGTGAATTTTAGCCAACTGCTCTTTGCTGAAATTTCTTTTGTTCTGAGGAGTCGATTTTGGACTATTGTCACGACCCAAACCTACCCCTATAGGTTTAGCATCGCAACCGGCCAGTAATCCTTGGATTACCAAAGGCCTCTGAACAGATAAACAAAAATAAGGGGCTAGCGGAAGCAAATACATAAATATAATTGTCCAATAAGCTGTGCTGACTTATATAAACGGAATATTGAAAACTTTATATACATATCCAAAAATCATTCTTACATTATACCCACACACATTATAGCATCTTAAATACAGCCAACAAAAACAAACAAGTCTCATATACAGAAACAACCAGAACTTATAACACGTGACACTTTCGGAACCTCCACGTGAGACATAATGGTTGGCTGACAATAGAACACAAATCCAGACAAAAGCCTTCAGGCTCAATCACCAGAATGCCCACCTATATATATATATATATATATATACACACACAGTGAGCTAAAACCCAGTGAATAACATTAAAGTAAAGGGGTTAGTGAACGAATTCTGAACATTTCATAATCATAAGACAAATCATAATATAATCATTCTCATATCTGAACATACTAATGGTACATCCCATAGAACAAATCACATATCGTCTTCCGACTAGAGTAATCGGTTCCGGATACCGATTAAACACATATCACCATAATGAAGTGGCTAACGAGATCTCGTAATCACATATATGTCATGGACCCACATTAACATGTCGTCCCCCATGACTTAGGACTATCTATGGATGCCATAATAGATTTCAAACATAGGACATTCGTTTACGTAAACAAATATCATTTTAGAAATCATAATTTATCAAATCACATTTGGAACATATTTCATATGAACATATCTTTACAATAACGTTACTCACAGTGGGTTTTCGTAAATGGTCAATCGAACGCCGGACGTTGACCTACAAACACAAAAGTGCATAACACAAACATATCTTATCATTACACGTGTTCACATGGCCGCTATGGCTTAGCTCTCTTACTTTAACTTCTTATTCATTCCATGCCACATAACTTGTTCATATTGCCCATATACTCGGATTCGACACATATTTTCCAATTTCACTTTACATATATCATTTCTTAGCTCAGGCCTCTTCAATAACTCATAAATCATGTCTACATATGCTCAGAAATGGATGGAAATGAAATGCAGAACAACTTGTCAAAATGCTCTAAAAATGGCCTGGTCGCTCGAGCACAACATTGGTCGCTCGAGCAGACTGGCTTGTCTGAAAAAGTGCTGGTTGGTCTCAATTTACACTTGAGCCACAACTCCCACGCTCGAGCGGTTCAACAAAATACAAAGGGTTCGCTTGAGCGTGACTTTGGTCCCTCGAACGGAGCGCTCATGTCTATAAAAATGCTGAGAGCTCGCATTCTCCGCTCGAGCGCAGGTTTCCTCGCTCGAGCGGACTGCGAAATTCTGGGTTTTTAAAAACAGAGTTTTGAGCTTCCAAATGCAAATTTCAAGGGTAAACTCGTGCAAGGCTTGTTCAAAAACTTGGAAAACTTATCCATAAACATGAATATATGATCATTTACACACCCTTATCTCAAAACTCATGGATTTAGCCAAAATTGAGTTGAAACTTCCATGTATATAAGTTTTATAAACTATTTTTCTTGAACACCATGGTTTTAACAAAATTGAGCTCAAAAGCTCCATACATGAGAGAAATCCTTTTCAACACATGAATTCAAACTTTAAAACATGATGAATTATACATGCATGTGCCAAATAATTTATGATAACAACTTAGATGCTCAAGATTAACTCATCATGGAAAAACATGGCAAAATCATGCATGCATGTACAAGTCATCTTCTAAATTCAACATGGATATCATGAATCATGTTCAAAATGATGAGATTAAACAAAACTAAGCATGCATGTATAAATTACAACTCAAATCTTCATTCTAGGCTCATGGTATGCAATTAAACTCTTATTCTTCATGAATTATGGATTAGATGCTCACCAAAAGCCTTCAAATACACAAGATTCTTGCCAAACTTGAGCTATTCTAGCAAAATCTTCAACTTCTACCTTGAATCTACACTTTCTCTCTCTAAAATAAGAGTTTCTCTCTCTAAAATGTATGAACTCAGATTTTGGCACTAAGAGGTGAAAGAATTGAGCTCAAGAATGAGCTTAAAGGATCATATATATAGTCATGATGCCATAATACATTAATTAGAACATAAGGCTTGCCAAACGCAACTTATTTTACCAAACTGAATCATTTTTTAATAAAATTTGCCATACATTCTAAAAATTCCGAATAACATATTAGTGTAACCAAATTTAGTTTCAGATATCGATAAGGCTTCCAATCATCATATCGAAGCAGATTTCACAACAGATATTACTACGAGTAACAGATAGAAAGCCAAATAACATACAAAATACATGATAAATACGTAATTTATTTTAATCTCTTCATTAGCATCTTTAATTACGGATTAGTGGCTAATTGCAGATCGGGGTTGTTACAACTATGGTCCAATTTTGGACTTTCTCTTTCCTCTGTCTGACCTTTTGGCTGGGCCAATGAAAAACTCTCTCCACTTTCCTTCAGATCCTTTTGGTACTGAGTGTACCTTCGCTGGATCTTCCTCCTTTGGGACCTAGAAATTACCGGAACCATATTTGGTTCCTTTGTTTTTTGATGCTTCAGTAACACCCAATTATTTGGAAGTCACCAAGGGAGATTTAACCATTCTACTTTGGTCTCCAACAACACTTCTCTGGGTAGGCATTTCCTTAGACTTGTTCTGCATGACAAACCAATTTGGAACCCCAAATACCCACGAACTTACTAGCTCAGTTGTTGAACTAGCTCTTTCTGCCTTTGAAGCTAGCTTCGAAGCTGCCTGTGAAGGCCACTGCTTGGCCCTGATCCCCTGTCTTGAGCCTAATTTAGGCCTTTCATCAGGGTGGCTACCTTCCATCTTGTGTGAGGTTAGTCTAGGAGGCCAATCTCTGGCTCAGATCTAATAACTTGAGCCCACTTCGGGCCTCCTCTCAGGATGATTGCTCTCCATCCTATAGTAGTTGGGTGGTCTGAACTCATGTAGAGGTCTCTTGCCCTTGAAATGCACTCTAGTGGCTGTTGGTCCAACCAAGAATGGTTGCTGTCTAGAACCAGTTGAGTATGGCCTTTTGTTGTAGGTACTGGTTGGTTTAGGGTGTCTCTGCACATCCTTGTAATACTGTTTCCCATCAATTGGGAGCCCTTTCAACCATTTGTAACTTAATCTACATCTGGGACGCATCCTTTGCATGACAGCTGTCTCTAAAGAGTCATCATCCAATGCCTCTTCACTAGAGTCCTCCCTTTGGTCTGCAAAGCCCTGCCCATTCGCTGGTGAACTTCTGGTATCTTTTTTGACAGTAGTCTGGCTGGAAACATGCATCTGCACATTGACCTCTTCCAATTCCTTCAAGGATAAGTTTTGGAAGTCTGGCACAATAACATTGGCCGTAACTTCTCCAATCTCTGGAAATGGATTAGTGTTAATCCTCATAGCTTTCTCTACTTTAGCTGGGAATTTTAAACTCCCCTTTCGAATCTGTTCTTGGATCTTGTCCAGAAAAAAAATACAGTTTTTAGTTGAGTGAGACCAAGAATTGTGCCATTTACAATACATTTTCCCTTTGAGTTCTTCTGGAGAAGGAATTTTAACTCCTTTTGGTAACTTTAGGAAATTCGCTGCAAGCAAATGATCAAAAATGTCATATGCCTTTGTTAAATCGAAAGAGTATTTCCTATGAAGGTCTTTCTTTTTAAACTACTGGTCTATTGTAGTGTCTTTATGAATTAACACCTCACAAATCATAGGCTCTTTTCCTACGATCTCTGTTGCATCAATCTCATAATTAGGATCTCTATAATAAGTCTTGTATGATGCATTACTTCGGTCTTGTTCTTCCTCAAGTAATGATTCATATCTAGACACCTTATAGGTTAATTCCACTAAGTCTCGAAACTCAGTTGAGTCAAACTTCTTTCGAAGCTTAAACTCTAAACCATTTTGAGCCAATCTCACAAATTCAGGCTCTGGTAAAATGACCCTATACTTGTTTCGTGCTCTTTTGAATCTGACAATAAATTGAACAGCCTTTTCATTAGGCCTTTGACTCAACCTTGCCAAATCTGCCATGGAAACTTTTGGCTTCGTTTAGAAGAATTAGGCATGAAATGTCTCCTCCATTTGCTGCCAAGTTTGGATAGAGCCAGGTGTAAGGTTAATATACCATACAAAAGCTGCCCCAGTTAGAGAATTTGGTAAAAGTCTTAATTTCATATAATCATTATTGGTAAATTCACCACATTAGGCAGCGAACCAAGCAATGTGTTCTACTGTTGACTGGTTTTCATTTCCATAAAAAAGAGCAAAGTCTGGTATTCTAAACCCGCTTGGGTATTCATGTACCCTATCCACCCATTCTGGGTATGGCTTCCTACACACAGGAGTTTGAACCGCCCGACCTATAGGTCCACACATTTCTCTGACAATATTAGCAATTTGGTCCTTATGAACCATATTTTGTGCTTGTTGGACTACCACTGGAGGAATAAACACAGGATTTGGTGGACAACCTTGTGCCTGAGATCCTCTTGGTCCATAGGGAGGTATATTTGGGACTGGCTATCCCTGTGGTACCGGCTGCTGTTGAGGGTATGGTTGACCTCTTTGAGCCTGTCCTGCGAAAGAACCTGCGAAAGGTGCTGTAATAGGAGGAACATGTGTTGTTTCTCTTTTAGCAGTAGGAAACCTTTCCAACCCACCGGGTGCGAATTCGAACAAGGGATTAGTGAACCCCATTGTGCCAGGTATGGCTTCAAACATGGGATTTGGAAACATTCTCATACCATTTTCTTGTGTTGGCCCAGATCCACCAATTTATATGGCTTCGCTGTTAAGTAATAAGGCATTTTGATTTACCATAAGCCTCGAAAGAGGCTCATATCAAGACTGAGGTATAGGTGATGGTCTTTCATAATTTTGATTACTAGTCTGACCATTATTATGTCCGTTACTTTGCATAGACTGCTTATCTCTAGCCAATCTTTGCTGAGGAACATTTGAATTTTCCTCCATTTGCCTTGTGTTAGTTGGTTGATAGACATTCATCCGATCCATAAAGGATATTGTCCATCTTTCCATTGTGTTCATTAACTGCTGTCCCATGGCATTTACTAGGCCTCCCCATGGATTCATTGGCTGAGCAGATGGAACAGTAGATGGTCCAATTCCATGGCCCCGTCCAATATTCTGGACATGTGGTGCATGTTCTGCATTACTGGTCTAGTTTTGATGAGATAGGTGCTTCCGTAGGATGTGTTATCACATTATCCTCTGGATTAGATACCTCTACCTCTTTTTCCACACCTTCTTCTAGGCATTCATTTTCTCCTTGTCTCCTACGTCTAGCCATTTCAATTAGTCCCACCGGGTGTGCCAAAAATATATATTGGCTTTTTTGGCTTTCGAAGGTTAGTATTGTAATTTTAAGCGTGCCAGCAAAGATTTATCCGTCCTTACAGAAGATTAATTGCCAACCAATTATCAGACGATTGTATTTTAGTTCTTTCAGCCTAAATGAAGAGGACTTTTACTGGTGGCTTGTTTAGGAGAATTTAGTAAATAACAATTAAGTGAAGAAAAATTACAGAATTTCGTTAAGTAAAACGAAAAACTTACAATAATCTGACCTAGCCTCGTAGAGGTTTACAACAATAAGCTATTTGAATGAAGTGCAATACGGGAATTTGAAGTACAAAAATGTAAAGAACGGTAAAAACTGGAATGGAAAACAAAGTAAATAAAACTGATTTTTTGATCTGAGTCTGGATCCTTTTTTCTGGGGCTTTCTTTGCTATTTATACTTCTCAATGATAACCATCGAAATATCCCTCCATGATTGCTAAACATGCTCTCCCACAATCAGTCCCACTACACCATATTTGCAGTTAGGCTTCCCTCTTGATTTTGAATTTGAACCTTGTGAGTAACCGTTAGGCCACATTACCTTATATCCCTCGATCATTCCAGTGCTACGCAGCCCCATTATTACCAATATGGGCTAACACGTGTCTGACTATGGTTGGCAATTTGTATTAACTCCCCAAATTGCCCTTTTCATGCCACGTGTTAAATTGTGATTGGCTTATACAAATTATACAGCCAACAATAACACAAATCCATTGCTCAAACTGTTCTCTCCAATTTATACCTGGATTTAAAAGAAGCCATTCTCCAACTAAAAAGGTTGTAAATCTCTTAAATCTCTTTTGATCATGAAGGCTTGGCTATAAGAGATGTTGGGCTAGTTTGTTGGGTTTTGTTCTCCTATCCCATTTTTTTCTCGGCCCATTATTGATTTTTAACCTCTTTGTCTCCATTAAGAGGCTGTTGGGCTCAAAATGGAAGTCAACAAAATAGAGAGGCTTCTGGGCTGGAGCGTCCAATTGGGTTCGCATCATAGGGTTCATTTCAATGATACGAGTCGTTTATATTTTAATCTCTACATATACATAATTTATATAAAAAAATTTTATACTGATCTGATAACTATAATCACATGATTCAATAATATTAAGAACATCATTTTGTTTTTGGGTCAATCAATAGTAGAATATTACATTTTACAAATATCAAGATTATTAAGTTAAGGTGGATAGTTAACTATTTTAAAAAGTTCAATAATACAAATAAGCAAGTTTAATACCAACTACATAATATAAGAAAGACTCTCATAATAATATGAAAAAAAAAAAAAATTAAAGAAAATCCAATAATATAAATAAATCCTTTCTATAGGCAAGGTTTGACCCTCTAAACCACATTTTCTAATCATGAATGGGAGACAAATTAAAAATCGACATCGTGTTTGACTAGCAAACAAATTGTAATAGAAAAATGCTATATATCATTGATTTTTTGTCATTATTTTGTATCACTATTTGCATGGATATTCATGATTAGTTAATTTGTTTGAAGATAATTATTAACGAATTAATGAGAGTAAATGATATCTTGTGACATACGGATATGAAAAAAAAAAAATGTGATACATAACATGCCTCATTGTAATAAGAAAAGGTGGTCATCTTAACATTATATTATAGTATTGCTAGACTTTTCTTGTTTGGTAAGATGGTTGAGATTAATTTAGTCCACTAAATTATAAAATAAATTAAAAAGTTAATAAGACAAAATGTCATATTTAAACTATGATCATTTTTCTTTTTCTCTTACAAAACTACAAAAAAATCAAAAGTTCATTCCAAATAAAACTTTTTTAATCAGGCTAAAATAGCCAAAAAATAAAAAAATTAGGCTGAAAAAGTTCTTCTCAAATTATATGTACACCATATTATGTTTGCCATCTTAATTTTCAACACAACATTAATGTAATGGGTCACACCACTCATCATATCTATATCTAATGCAAATATGATACAAAATATATAATAAATTTAGCATTACTCTTCACTTTTGAAAATTTGAGAGTTTGTTTTCAAAATAATATTTGTAATATTTTTATATTAATAAAAATTGTAACAATTAGGGTAAATTATACTAGTATTCTATATATTTTGATTTTGGTATCATTTAGATCATTGTAATTTTAATTTGCTCAATTTAGATAATTAATTTATGATTTTGTCCCTATTTGATCTAATTTATTGCAATTGTTAATTTTTTTGATAAAAAAATTCGCACATGAGCACTATGTATTATGTTTTTATTGTTAAAATTATAAACCTATTAAACTCGATGATGAGTTAATCTCAACCAACTCAGTAACTATTTTTCTTTAAAAATTTTAATGACCAAATTGACACAAAATCTAAAATTAAATATCAAAATCAAACTAATTAAAATTATAGATACTAAAATAACATAATGGCCTCGTTTGGTAGAGTAGTGAGAAAGTGATTATAGATTATAGCTTAACAGATTATAATTTATAACTGTGAACATAAGCTGTTAACCTGTTTGGTGCAGCTGTGCGATTATGAATTTAAACAGTAGAGTAGGGTTTGGTTGATAAGTTGTAAAATAGCTTTTTACTGTGTACTTGTCATTTTTGCCCTTATATGATATAAAAATGATAATTTTGTCATTTTTTTTTAGTTTTAATTTAAAAAAATTATTTCATTAATAAATGTTAATATAATTACTATTAATTAGTATCAATTAATATAAAAATTGATACATTTGATAAAAATGTAATGGAAGTATTATTGTAACAAATTTTTTCCATTATAAATTAATTAGTATCAATTAATTGCTTAATTAGTATCAATTAATACTAAAATTATTAATTAGTATCAATTAATGACTTAATTAGTCTCAATTAATACTAAAATTATTAATTAGTATCAATTAATATTAACAATTAATTTTTTTGTTCCTTATTTCTTTTTTTTTCTTTTCTTCTCCTAATTTTTTTTTTCTTTTTCTTCATTTTATTTTATTTTCTTTAGTTTATAGTTTATTTTTTCAAATTAGAAGTGGTGCATGCATGGTTAGATTGATCATGAGAAAATTTTGACAAATGTTGAAATACCAATTAAAATTTTCAAATTATATTCATTTTGGTCTATAAATACATGAATGTTAATTGATATTTTTTTAATTTATTAAAAATTGTTACAAATACCAATTTATATTTTTTTAGTTTATTATTACAAAATTGTTACAAAATATACCAATTTATTAATATTTTTTAATTTAATTTATTATCAATTAATGGCTTAATTAGTATCAATTAATATTAAAATTATTAATTAGTATCAATTAATATAAAATTTATTTCATTAATGGATTAAAATGCTTTATTATTATTATTGTTATTATTATTTTTGTTTTTATTAAAAAAACATTGAAAACCTAGCTCTGGCGTCGGAGAGAGAGAGAGAGAGAGAGAGAGAGAGAGAGAGAGAGAGCTCTAGTTCACCGAAAAAGGAGCTTCACCTAGATCACTTTTGCATCGATCACGATTGGGGATGGGGGACGATCGTGAAGAGAGAGAGAGAGAGAGAGAGAGAGAGAGAGAGAGAGATTTGCCACGGTTAGGGTTTTGTCCTGCAAAACCCTAGCCAGCAGCCCCCATCGTCAGATCAAGAGAGAGAGAGAGCTCACAGAGCTAGCTCTAGTTCACGCTGGAGAGAGAGAGAGAGAGCTAGCTCTGGTTCAGATCATCACCGACGGCGCTAGGGTTTCAAATTGTCACCGGCGACTCTAGGGTTTTAGATCGATCACGACGGTTAGGGTTTTGCTCCTCAGTTGTGATCGCGACGGCGGAAGGTTGATCGAGAGAGAGAGAGAGAGAGAGAGAGAGAGAGAGAGTGAAAGACAGAGACGTTTGCCATAAACTTCAGACCTTCGTCGGAAATCGCCACCCTCGCTGAAAATCGCCTCTCTTTCTCTCAAAGTGAACAGTGTGAAAGTGTGGTTTATATATGAGGTATTTGGTAATAATTAAATTTAAGGAGGGGCATTTAAGTCATTTTAGTCCCCTTTTACCAGTTGCCTGCATAAGTTGAATTTGTTAAGCACCCCCAGAGCTGCTTTGGAAAATAAGCTGAAAATAGCTTAACTTAAGCTATAAGTTGTTTTGATAAGCTATGCCAAACACTTTAAAATAGCTTAATATAAGCTAAAAGCTTAAATAAGCTACTTATAAGTTGTGCCAAACAGGGCTAATAAGCAAACTGTAGAAGCTACCAACTTAATTTATTCTAAAAATTATATAATTACTATTATCAAATTAATCTATATATATTGATGAATGATCTAAATCACAAAATTGATGACTTAGATTAGATCAATAAAGTGAACTATAACCCATAGAGTGTCGAACAACACCACTCAAATCTACAAAAATGGAGGGTAGAGTAGAGAGAATCTTATTGGATGACGAAACTCATCCCTACATTTGTTATAGATTCTTCTATCTCATCCTTGTAAAGTGCCACGTACATATTCCCTCCCCATAGTGTGTTTCACTTTCCTCCATTTTCTTAGCATCCAAACACAAACACAGTCATTCTTCCATTTGAAAAATATATAAGATCCTTATAAAATTTGTTTCAATTTGACCTATTAAGTTGTGTCCGAACAAATAAACTTGATTTTTTTGACCATGCGCAACCGAATTTGTTCAACTAACAACAAAGCTCGAATGCAAAAAAATTAAAATCTTAAAAAGGTAATTTTCCATGCTAATAAGAGGGTTGAAGGGGTGTTAGTGGTGGGAGAGTGTTTGGGGCGGCGAGAGTGGTGGTTAAAGATGATGGTGGATATGGATTAGGGTTTAGAAGATTAAAAGCGTAAAAAGAATATGAAAGTTAGGGATGTGACTTTTTTTTTTTTTTGAATTGGGCGTAAAAAGAAACAATAATGTTAGGATGAACATGAATTCTTACCATTATTGTAACTTGAGGTTGTTCAAGCCCAGCCCAAGTTGTGTTGAGGTCTGCCTAGACCCGAATTGTAACCTGAGGTTGCCTGCCCAAGCCCGCCCAAGCCCGCTCAAAGTTAAACCCGAATTACCCGAATTGTTAATAAATTTCAGTTTTTTTTTAGCTACATTATTAAATTATTAAAATTTGACTCTATTTACATTTTTTTTTATATAGAAAATCATTAATGCCATCAAAATAAATAATTTATATAATGTAAGAGAGATGCCGCTATAGTAGTCTCTACAATTTATGAGTGAAAATAAAAAAAGAAAGATTTTATGTTATTTGTATATATAATATGTATTCAATATGATTTAATGATCTAAATTACTTTAATATCATGTAATGGCTAATAATTTATATATATATATATATATTTATTTTATTTTATTTTATTATTGCTGTTATAAGTTATTTTATTATTGCTGTTATCTATCTTTTAATTACCAGTTCCTTTAATTATCCAGCTCTTTTGATTAATTTGCTTTGGTATGCTTTTGTCTGTTGTTTAAATTTATTATCTTTAGATTTAAATTCAGAATGAAGTTTATTAAGATCTGGAGTAAAAGGTTTACTAAGAGTTAATAATTGTGGATTAACAGGAGGAATAACTTCAAAGTCTGTTTGAGTAGGTGAATCTTGAGATGCGGTATCTTCTTCATGAAGATGTGTGTGTGTTGAATAAACATGTTTACTAATTTGAGATGTAGAGGAATTATTGATTCCTTTTAATTTACTATTAGCAGTATGTGGGGGTTGACCAATAAAAAGTTTTCGATCTTTTCTTGTCAATAATGGGGTACTAAAAATTTCTTTATCTTCAGTATCAGTAGGGATACTAGAAGTACTATGACGAAAGGATTGACTAGTTAGTCTGTTAAACCATATGTGAACAATACCATCTGTATGTTGTTGTATGTGCTGAATGCCATGTTGATCAGATTGATGTGGTTAAGAATAATTATCATTGACTGTGCCCAACTATCAGGAAGAGTAATTTCATCCCAACAAATGGTTTTACAGACTTCAATGTTTGTTTGACTAGTATTACCTTGAATAAGTAGGGTTTTATCCTTTGGACTTTTAACTAAGGCATGGACATTAAGATTAGTTTTAATACATTTAATAAATACGATATATTAAAGTAATAGAATGAGCACCATCGAGGACTTTAGTGAATGCCCCAGAAACTTGGAGGTTCAATGTTAGTGCTTTCAAATGTGTGGATCTCAAAGACTTAAAGTAAAATTAGGAAAACAATTTAAATGGACAGGTCCTTGATGAAGACCTGATTCCATCATGCCAATAAGGCTTTCGTAGTAGTTTATCAATCTTGCATCTCGTAAACATAACAAAACAGAGGAATTAAGACCTTGTTGAGTTAAAGGTTTGGCTGCAACTTGGATTAAATCAATACGAATAAAATTATGACCATTAGATAAATATTTTCAGATTGATTCTTTAGTCAATAAGTGACAAGTTTCTTGTGTTTTTGTTAAAGCATAAACTTGCTCAACAATTTTGACATGTAAGTCAATATTAAAGGATGACTTTAAAAAACTTGTTTTATATATTTCTTTAATTGGTACTTTTGGGATATTCCAACTTAAATTGATTTTTACATCTTGGAATTCATGTTCTTCTTCATTTATGACTGTGTCAAGTATAGGAGCTAATGTGGTAGATCTAGAGCTAACTGAAGAGTTACTTCTGAATAATCGACTCATATTGATGCTTTTGTGAAATTAATTCAATTTTCAAAATTCTCGGTTATCATGTTTTTACATACTATGTTTTCGCTCATACCCTCTCCGAGAACCCCTATATCTATCAATTGCCTATTTTGAGGACTTACATGAGATGTGGGACGAAAAGTGGGCGGCTACTAACAAAGTGAAAAACAAAAGATAATGAAGAATAAAGAAGACTTGAATCAAATTACAGAGAAAGAAATGAGACAAATTAAATAGAACTAACTAAACAGTTATCAACCAACTTGGCTCTGATACCAAAAAGGGCGGAAGCTCAACAGACAAAAGCATACCAAAGCAAATTAATTAAAAGAGCTAGATAATTAATGGAACTGGATAATTAAAAGATAGATAATAGCAATAATAAAATAACTTATAACAACAATAATAAAATAAAATAACTTACAATTGTTTATTGGAAACTGAGAAATATAGCTTTAAAATACATAACTTTTAATACAACTTCAAAATATAATGAAAATGGGTTTGATAGAGGAGAGAGGAGAATGTAAGAGAGGTGTTTCTCGTTTTTCTAATCTGCCCTCGCTACTTAACCCAGGAGATCCTTTTATATTCAAAATAATTACTGTAAGGCTTGTGAGCTGAGAATCTGACTGGCAAGTAGCACGTGGAGGCACATGGATGTTGTCTGCTACTTTTGGTGATTGACTGAAAGTTGCCTTTGCTTTTAATTGTTCTGGACTTGTTTTTGAGTGAATAATGAATAGTGACTTTTTCCACTGTTCATTTACTTTTGATGGAGATGCGTGACTTCAAAATTGATTGATGGGGAATCAATATACACATCAGCAGCTTTTCTCAAAGTAGGAGTAGTGATTGAAGCAGATATATATATGGAATCCAATGACTATTTCAAACATATGGGTCTTGAGCATCTTGAAATTGTGGACCATAGGGATCATGACTGGTAGATGCTTCGGATGAGGCTGAATCTTCTGTAGCTTCATCTTCATCTTGTGACTTGGTTTGATTGGCTTGGGCAAATAGTAATTTTGCAATTTGAATCAATTCTTCATTACTTGTTTTTTACTTGGGCTTGGCTTTGGGCTTTGACTTGGATGACTTGGATTTGGGCTTCCAAGTCTGACTGTGGTAAGAGGAAGTGGGCTTCCTTGAGTAACTGAAGTAGTTAGGTTCTGCTAAGAGGACTTGACCATTGCAGGAGTTGGAGCATGAATATTGACTGGAAATTCTTACTGGACTTATGCAATAATACGGGGAACTTTGAAGGCATCCCACCATTTAACAAAATGTTGTCTAATGACCATGTTATCCAAAAGACTATATTGCCATTTAAAAATCCAAGGGACTTTATATTTGGACTGAAATGGAGCAATATGGGGAAATGTCTTTTGTGTTAACTCAATTTGTAGACCGAAGAGAAATAATTGACTTGTTCCATTAGTTCAGTTCGGATAATTTCTGTGGTGGCACCGTGCTGAGACCACCATCTCAGAAACCATGAAGGAAATTCTGACTTGAATTTATGGTCGAAAGAGAAGAACCAAGAGTGACTGTATGACTCATTTTAGTGGAGGAGGAGTTTGAACCAGACATCAATCTAATCATAATAACTATATTGTATCTCATGGTTGGGGAGATCTCGAAGTAAGAAAGGAGATCCCCATTCATCTAGGGATACAATGTTGTGTATGTAGAGGGAATGGTAAATAATTTTGCTGGTATTGACTCAATCATAAATTGGTTTAATAACTATGGACTGGTGGTGAAAGAGTATATCCTTATAAAATGTAATTGACTTGTTTGGATGGGACGGAGTGAAATGCCATCCAGGAAGGAAATAGGACTGGATTAACTCAAGAACATTGCGAATGTTTTTATGGATTGGTTCTTTGTAAAATAGATTGGATGACTGTTTAAGAACATAATCAGTTCTTGGGGTTGATTTGACTGGATAATTAGATGACATGGGTGTAATTGACTGGCATGTAAAAGGATCCGAGGCCAGGGCTGAAGTGTAACTAGGTTTAGGAATATTACCAAGGATTTGGTAGCGGTTAACTTAGTCATTCTGGGGTGCAACAATAGATTGACTGGTTGGCGCAATGGCAAGAGGTTTTGAAGAAGGTTTGTGACTGAACATCTGTAATGCAGAAAGAGATTAGCATCCACTGAGGAGATCTAATTTATCAATATGAAAATTGAGAAGATTAGTGTAATGGGCAATCAAACTGTGTTGACTATGAATTTGTTGAAATTGAAGGTAAGGGTCGTGATCTATTAACTTTAGGAAAGATATTTTAAAAGCACAACAACGGATTAAGTTGCGGTAACGGGTAACTTGTAACTTGTGGGTAGAACAATAACGAGTAGACATGAGCACTATCCTCCCTGTAAAAATTCTCGGGTAAGAAAATCAGGAATAGAATTTTGACTACCAGGAATATATTCAATATCAAAATCGAAGATACTTAAAATAGATTGCCAACGGACAAAAATATGTTTACTAGCAATATTTTGAACATCTTTTTGTAAAACATATTTAGCACTTTTACAATCAACTCATAATAAAAATTTTTGATTTAAAATATCATCTTGAAATTTACTAATACACAATACAATAGATAAGATTTCTTATTTAATAGTACTATAATTTTTTTGTGCCTTGTTCCAAACACCAGAGTGAAAACAAACAATTTGTTCAGATGACTTAGAAGTGACTTTCTGAATGAGAATGCCACCATAACCAACATCAGAGGCATTAGTTTGAAGAATTTTGAATGAATTTTCAGTAGAAATACCAAGACAAGGCAAAGTTTTGACATATTTTTTGACTTATTGTACAATGGCAGTATGACAGGGAGACCATGGAGGAAGATCATCCTTCAACCGATCAAAAAAGGGTTGAGACGTTTTCCTAAGGTCTTGATAAAATTCAGCAATGTAATTAAGAGAAACTAAAAATCGTTGCAACTGAGTTTTGTCTAAAATTTCGTCAGGAAACTTAGAGGCAAATTCAATAGATCGACTAATTTGAAGAATAATACTTTGATAGATATCAAAACCTAAAAGTCTATTAAAGGGATTGAATATTTCATTCATGGTGTTTTGAAATTCACTAGGTGCATTTTTTAATCCAAAAGGCATGACATTCCATTCGTAATAACCAAAAGGTGTAGTGAATGCAATTTTATACCTATCGTTAGAGTGAATTTGTATTTGCCAAAATCCACTTTTAAGATCAAATTTACTAAAAATTACGGCTTGACTAAGACGTTTAAATAAATCTTTTTTATTCGGAATTAGATAGCGTATCCATTCTAAAACTTTGTTTAAAGGTTTATAATTGATGACTAGTCTTGGAACACCTCGTTTAAGTTCAGTATTTTTATTAACATAAAAGGCAGGACAAGACCAAGGTGATTTAGCTTTACTAATGATATTATTTTTAAGTAATTCATTGATTTCTTTTTTACACATTTCGACTAATTCATTATTCATTTGAATTGGACGAGATTTAGTAGGAATTTGTTTTTCATCAAAATTTTTAATATAAAGAAGTGTAACTACATGTTTTTTCCTATGCCAGAAAGTAGTAGGTAAAGTAGAACAGACAGTGGTTTCTAAATGAGTTTTGAATTGTTCAATTTTAGAAACAAGAATGGGGTTTGTTAATTGAGATTCAACTTTTTTATATTTGACTTCTTCCTTAAGAAACTTAAGTTGTTTGGTTAATCAGTAAATAGATTGGGATATGGAACATTCTTTTAATTGATTTAATTCTTTGATTTTCGGAGGAGATAAGAATTTAAAGGTTACTGTTTGACCAAAAGCTTGTGTTGTTATTCCATGATTAGTGGTAGTGAATGGGTATAATAAAAAGATAAATGGTGTTCCTAAAATGACTTTGTCTGTCATATTTCGAACTAAAACAAATGATGTTTTAAAACAAACATTATTTTGACAAATATGTACTTTAGGTAATTTATATTTAATAAACATTTGACTTCCATTAGCAGAACTTAATTGTTCACCAGTTTTTTGATAATATTTTGTGAGAATTAAACTTTATTGGATACAATTTAAATCAGCGCCGATATCAATTAGGGCTATGACTTCTATTTCAAAATCATTAATAACTAATTTGACTTTCAAATGCCATTTTTGAATATTAATTCTATTAATAATATTTTAACGATTACTGTCACGACCCAAACCCGCCCCTATAGGTTTAGCATCGTAACCGGCCAGTAATCCTTGGACTACCGAAGGCCTTTGAACAGATTAACAAAATTAAGGGGCTAGCGGAAGCAAATACATAATTATAGTTGTCCAATGAGCTGTGCTGACTTATATGAAACGGAATATTTAAAACTTTATATACATAACCGGTAGTCATACATTATACCCACACACATTACAGTATTTTAAGTACAACCAACGACATCAAATCAAGTTTTAAATAAACAGAAACCACAGGACTTAAACACAGGACGCTTAGGGAACCTCCACGTGAGGCATAATGGTTGGCTGACAACAGAACACGGATCCAGACAAAAGCCTTCAGGCTCGGGCTCCAGAATGCTCACCTATACATATATATACACACAATGAGCTAAAGCCCAATGAATAACATTAAGGTAAAGGGTTTAGTGAACGAAATCCGAATGTATCATAAGCAGAAAACAGAACAGAGCATAATCATAATCGTTCTCATATTAGAACATAATAATGGTACATCCCATAGAACACATCACAGAACGTCTTCCGACTAGAGTAATCGGTTCCGGATACCGATTAAACGCATATCACCACAATGAAGTGGCTAACGAGATCTCGTAAACTTGTATGTCATGGACCCGCATTTTCATGCCGTCCCCCATGACTTGGGACTATCTATGGATGCCATAATAGATTTCAAACTTGGAATATTCGTTCACGAAAACAGATAACATTTCAGAAATCATAGCTTATCATATTTCATTTGGAACATAATTCATATGAACGTATCTTTACGATAACGTTACTCACAGTGGTTCCAGTAAGTGGTCAATCAATCTTCGAGTCTTGACCTACAATCACAAAATACATAACACAAGCATGTCTTATCATTACACATTCATGTGGCCAACACGGCTTAGCTTACATCATATTGATTTTTGTTCTTCCTTAACACATTGCTCAAAACACACTCTTGAATCTCATAACTTAGTACATTCATTCCTTAGTGTGTTTCTAATCCATAATCTCATTACTATGGCTTAATTAAGGCTTAGGAATGCCTAGGATGCAATGAGGATGCCAAAACATGAATTGAAACACTTAGTAAATTTTCTGAAAATAAGGTCCTCGCTCGAGCGTAGACTTCCTCGCTCGAGCGGACATGCAAAATGAGAGGGGTCGCTCGAGCGTGACTTCCTTCGCTCGAGCAGCCTTCAAACCTGGAAAAAGGACTGGTTGGTCACAATCTACGCTCGAGCTACAACTCCCACGCTCGAGCGGAGCAACAACATGCAAAGGGTTCGCTCGAGTGTCAAAGTGGTCGCTCGAGTGGAGAGCTCATGTCTAAAAAAAAAAAATACTGAGAGCTCGCAATCTCCGCTCGAGCGCAGGTTTCCTCGCTCGAGCGGACTGCAAAATTCTGGGTTTTCCAGAACAGGGTTCTTGAGCTTCCAAATGCAATTTCAATGGCAAAATCGTGCATGGCTTGTTCAAAACACTTGGAAAACTTTTCTAAATCACAAATATATGATCATTTACAAACCCTTAGCTCCAAACTCATGGATTTAGCCAAAATTGAGTTCAAACTTCCATGTATGTATGTTTCAAAAACTCTTTTTCTCCAACACCATGGTTTTAACAAAATCGAGCTCAAAGGCTCCATGCATGAGGGAAATCCTTTTCAAAACATGAATTTAAGCTTTAAAACATGATGAATTATACATACATGTGCCAAATAACTCATGATAACAACATAGATGCCCAAAATCAAACTCAAATGACAAACCTCTATATATATATATATATATACATGCATGTGAAATTATAATCAAATCCTCCATCTTCTTGACAAACATATGTAAATTACATGCAATGATCTTAACAACTCCATAAATTCATCTCTACAACACATAACTCTTGAATTAACAGCCAAAAGCTTACCTAGAGTCTTCAAATTCTCATGTTCTAGCACAATCTTGATGAGTTCAAGTCAAAGCCTTCAATTTCTCCTTAATCTCTACATTTCTCTCTCTAGAATTGCACTCTCTCTCTCTCTCTCTCTAAGATGAATTCTCAGATTTTGGCACTCAAGGGAGATGAAACCAATGAGCTCAAATGAGCTTATATCTCACATATAAAGCTATGATGCTAAAATACACTAATTAAAACATAAGGCATTGCCAAACGCAACTTAATGAATCGTTCTGAATCAATTTTTAATAAAACTTGCCATAAGGTTCTAAAAATTCCAAATAACATATCGGTGTAGTCAATTTCGGTTTCGGATGCCGATAAGGCTTTCAATTTACATATTAAAGTGGAATTTCAAACAGATATTCCTATAAGTAACAGATAGTAAGCCAAATATCCTGCAAATCACATAACAAACCATAATTTATTTTGTTCACTTAATTAACATCCTTAACTACCGATTAGTGGCTAATTGTGGATCGGGGTTATTACAATTACTATCATCGTGATTATCACTGTTATGATGAGATTTAGTTGATCGATTATCAGAGATGACTTGATTGGGATCGGGACTAGTACTAGATTCATCAGAGGAAGTATCATTATTATTTTGGAAATCATGAAGACTTTTATTGATTTTTAATATTGCAATTTCTTCTTCTAATGATTTGTCTTTAGTTTTTAGTTCTTTAATTGTTAATTTAATTTGGTTGATTTCTTTTTGTAAATCTTGTAAGTTTACTACTTTATGGTGAGCTTTTTTAAATCTTTCTAAAGTGGTAGTCAAACTGATAATTGGTTTATCTTGCTGAGGTTTTTTTTTTATCTTTGTTCATTAGTAAGGATTTTAATTTATTAGTATATTTTCTTTTTAAGTCAGGATTGTCTAGTTTACTTATTAATTCAATTAATGAATCTTTTTCGTGCTGGGATTTACTAAGTACAGTGACTTGTTTACAACAGGTATCATTACATCCTAGTTCAATTGAATCATCATCAGTATTATCAGTGGGAGAATAATAGTCAGAAGTACTACTAGATGGATTAGGATCACTTGATGAAGTACTAGATGGATGAGGAGATTGATTCGGGTATTAGTTAAGTTGAATAATTCAAATATTTGACGTTAATTTTCTTCAGTAATATGTAATTGGTTAAGTTTGTCCATTAGGTTGGCTTTAGCTTTACATTTGTTAGAATAGTGACCACAGTTGTAACAAGTAACATCTTGGGTAGATTTTGATTTCTTAAAATTTTTAGTTTTCTTGTGATATTTTTGGTTAGGTTTAGCATAATATTGATCATGTGATTTAGAGGATGAATGTTTTTTACGATATTTCTTATATGGTTTGGGAAAAGTTTTATTTCTCTTATGTGTTTTACGCGATGAGGCTATAGGGGATAAACCATATTGTTCACAGAAGTTACCTAATTCATATTTAGCCTTATGTTTATCTTGAGCTACTTTTTGACTAAGTTTCATATCAATACACATTTTTAATCCTTCTTTTTGAATAGTACTAATTATATCACCATAAGTTAGGTTATCATATTTAATAACACCAGTAGGTTGACTAAGGACATCTCTAATTTTATGAGCAAAAAGACTAGGTAATCCATTAATAAATTTTTCTTTCCAAAATGATTTAGTACAATCATCTCTAAGCATAACTCTAGAAGTAAAGATATCTTTTATACCAACGAAAATCACTTAATGTAGGGCAAGTGAAATTACTAAGTTGATCATGGATGAGCGAATGAATATTAGTAAGCGTTCCAATAAAATGTTTGATTATGGTAAATATTAAAGTGTTAATGCCATCAGGTTTACTTGTTCCTATGTCTTCATCAAATATAGGGAAGTCATTTTCATCGATTTAGATTGCATTTTGAATATCTTCCCGCATATCCTGAGTGAGATATTTGTCCCACCAAGATTTAAGCATACCCGTAAAACCAGAGGTAAGTAAAGAGATGATTTCAAGTTGAGTATAGTCAGGATAATTACTAAGATAACTATTAGCGACTATAGACATGTGATTTAACTTTTGAAGAATTTGATTTTCACTAAGACCATCAATATTCCATTCATATAATTTTTTGGTAGAAACAGAAAATTGATTGCTAATATTAGTTTCTTCAAATTGAAGATCAGGTGGAGTTGATTTATTAAACCAATTTTTTGTAAGAGTAGTAGGATTAACTTTTGGATACATGATTCGATTAAGATGAGTGGTTTGAAATTGTTGTGGTAATTGACTAATTCCATTATGAGATGTGTCAGAGTCACTAGTAATTCAGGCTTCTAAATTTTTGCCCAAGCCCGTATTGAATTTGAAAAATCTTGTCCAAGCCCTAAAAAAATTCATGCTGGGTCTAGGTTGTTTGGGTTGAGCCCGCCCAAATTACACACCCCTAGTATTTATCACCTTAGTCGATAAACATTATTGAAAAAATAAAAATGGGTTTAAGAAAGAAATTTTGTGATGCAAGTAAGAGCTGCCCCAACACCTCAATCACTTTGATAAAAATTAATAGACTATTTTACCCTTAATTTTAGTTCAATTACTAAAGAGATATTCTAAATTGGACTATATTGACCAAATGTAAAAAAAAATTAAAAATAAAATTGATACAATTAAAGTTATAAAAATTAAATTAATGTAAACAATAAACTACAAGAATCACATGTGTAATTTGAATAAGCTTATAGACCCAGACATAACTACCTAGAAAATTCTGAGTGGGTAGTTGTGTGGAGATTAAATTTATTTAGTGTAAGGTTTATATGTAGAATAAATTTGAATTATAAGATAATAATGCTGGATAATTTATGAGTAATTAAGTATGAGTTTGTAGTATTACTGATATAATTTATGCTAGATTATATATATGTCATGCATATGATATCTTGTGTAATTTGTAGTAAATGAAATATCAAATTTGCAATAAATATAACATTAAATGAAGGAGATAACTCTTGTCCGCAATTCAACTATGACTTTTCTTAAGTTGTCATTTCAACTTGAGAAAGTATTTGGGTTTGATAGGTCTATTTTGAAACCGATTCCAATGATCTGAACTGTTCACTTTTTTGGACTTGTTAAGTAGAATATTCATGAGAAAAATTAAGATGATTGGACATCGGTAGTTACTTGTTTGAATCATATTTGTTTTAATAAAATGAACGATAAATATAATTTTAAGAATAACTATCAATTTTTTGTAATAAAAATTTGATTCAAATATATAGCTGCCGATATCTGATCATCTTGATTTTTTGTATGAATATTTTACTCATCAAATCTTAAAAAGTGAACGGTTCGAATCATTGAGACAAGATATGTGGTTGATTCTACGGTCTCATCAAATTCTCCCATATTGTGATATAAACATAAGAGAAATCTAACCGAACTAATATTTAACACTTTTTTTCTTTCTTTTTCTTCTTTTTGTTGTTGTTGTTGTCATCATCCTAAGAACACCAGTGGGCTTTTAAGGGAAAAAAAGATGAGCAAAGGCCTTTAACCTACATGAAAAGTATAGAAACTTATGTCCACCTAAAGTTATAAAATGTGAATGGGGATTCCCATATCAACATCCTTTTATAATAGAAAATAATAATAATAATAATATATACACTTGTGGGGACATATTTTTTGGGTAGTCCACATGGCCGAGGTTGTTAGCCGAGGTGCCACGTGGGCAGACCATGGTATCGAGATGTGATGCTACAAAATCGGAGTCTGAGATGTTTAGATAGAGGACTAGAGTCCTAAATGACATTAAGCTATCTATTTGGATAGAGATGGGACTCTTGAGGAAGTTCATCTTAATCAAAATAGTATGAGTTGTGATAAATGTTATCCTTGTAAATGATAAAGTCCCATGAAGTAAGACTTCTAGGTGCAGTTGGACGCTAATCATTATAAAAGTAAGGCACCTTGTAGGTCTAAGGTATGTTTTTTTTCTTGTGAATTAAGTACTTGTGCGATATCTTTGAGAGATAAGATTACTGACTAGATCGTCGGAGTGCCCTCGGGTGGATAAACCACCACGGTATTCTCATTTTCTTGTTGGTAGGTGGTTGGCTCAATCTATTCAACTGGTGGTATCTAGTTATGTTTCCCGTTTGGTTGTGAGGTCATAAATCAACACCCACATTCTTGTTAGCAGGTGGTTGGCTCAATTTATTCTGCAAGTGCTCTCCAGCTAAGTTCCCTATTTGGTTGTGAGGTTAGAGATCAACACCCATAATTTGGCGCCGTTTGTGGGAACTTAGTAAGAATAGATGACCAACATTCCGCTAGGAGGACGAGAAAGATCATCTTGATTCTTGATTCTTGGTTCTTGGTTTTTGACGAGTGGACATTTGAGTCCTTGTTTCATGAAGCCGATGAGCCGTGATCTCGGTTGGAAGAGTATCTCTAGGATGTTGTTTAGTCGACATGTTGGAAGATCAGACAATATAGGTTCCATCACCTCAAGTTGCCGAGGTAATAGAGCCTAGGAGGCAGTTGTGGGACATAATTTTGAGTTGTCCACGTGGCCTAGATAGTTAGCCAACGTGCCATGTAAGTGATTCTGATTGGTCAATGTGTGGTCAAACCACATCTGAATCCAAGATATTCGAATAAGGGACTACAGTCCTAGATGACATCAAGCTACCTATTTGGATAGAGATGGGACTCTTGAGAAAGTTCATCTTAATTTAAATAGTGTGAGTTGTGATAGATGTTAATCCTTATAAAGGATAGAATCCCATAAAGTAAGACTTTTAGGGGAAGTTGGACATAGATCATTATAAAAGTAAGGCACCTTATGGGTTTAAGGTATGTGATTTATTTTGTGAGCTCTTGATTTGAGTTGATATCTTTGAGAGATGAGTTGACTGACTTGATCGTCAGAGTGCCTCTAGGTAGATGAGCCACCGTTGTAACGACCCAAACATGTATTTGAGTAAATAATCATCTAATTGCATTTTTATGTGCTAAATGATTAAGTGTTTGATGTGAGATTGCATGCCTAATGGTGTGAATTTTAAGGATTTGGATTTATATCTGTTGTTTGTATGACGACTTGTTGAAATTACAACTTGAAACTGAAAATTGATGACCTTAGAGGCGCTAGAAACCAAAATCGATTAAATATTTGTGATCAACATGATTTTTAGAGTCTAATATGAAGTTTTGTAAAAATCAAATTCAGAATAAATTAATTGGATTTAATTAAATATTATATATATATATATATGAACCTTGGTTGAGTTTAAGACTCAACCAAAATATCTTGGTGGAGAGAGAGTTCTAGAGAAAGAGAGAAACAAAGGAGAAGAAGAAGAGCTTGGGAGATAAGCTTTGATCTTCACCAATTTGCTCACCTAAGGTAGGAATTCTTCCATTCTTTCATGAATTTGAGACATTAAACTCATAATCCTTTAGAATTTGAGTTGAATTAAAGAGGAAATCATGAGAATTAGGGATTTAAAAAGCTTAAAAGTGAAGAATTGAAGGAATGAAGTTTAAATTATTGTCATGCATGCATATTTTCATGGAACCCCTTTACATATATTTACCTCCTTGCATGGTTCTTGAGATTTAAAGAGAAAACTCCATTAATGTTAAGAATTGGAACTCAAAGATGCATGTTTTATAATTTTGCACTTAAAGTCTAAGCTTTCATCTTTTAAGTGGAACTTGGGTTTTATTTATGAAGTCCTAGTGTTGATTTGAAGTTATTTTTAAGAGCTTGGGGTTTGAAATACATGAAATTGAGGTTAGTTTTTGCACAGGAAAGAGTTCCAAGTTGAAATAGATTTTCGGATAGTTTTTGGCCTAGAACTGCACGTGTGGCAAGGAGCCCCGGACGTGCAGAACACAAGACAGACCAAGCTAAGTATTTTGCTTTAATTACACAGATCAAGTTGAGTATTCTGCTTTAATTGCACGTGCGGAGCACACATGCGATGGTGTTTCAACACGTGTGGCCAGGGCCTCCGCACGTGCAGTTTTCAAGGCAGTCCCCAATTCATTTTCTTCCCATTTTTCCAACTTCCAATATGTATATGTATATCATGAGCATGAAAGATATTAAAGAATGAATAGAAATAACCGAACGAATTAATAACGAATAACCAAATGGGTTTAAGGACCGACTGAACGAATTGATGTGTTTTGAGATGTTGTGCTTGGTTATGTTTATGCGGGCTGTGCCATTAAGGTAAATCATCCTACCAAGCGCTGTGAGTAATATTACTGTAAAGATATGTTTATATGAATTATGTTTGAAATGTACTATGTTAAATTTTGTTTTCTGAAATGTTATTTTGTTTAAGTGAACGAATATCCAGTTTTGAATTTATTATGGCATCCAAAGAAAGTCCCAAGTCATGGGGGACGACATGTTAATGCGTGTGATAACCCCGTTTTGTGATATACTATTAATTGTTAATTATACTTGTGATTATGTGCTTGATATGAATTTGGATGCAAATTATGTGATTATGTGTGGTTTTGAATTCATATCTATCCACAGTAGGAAAATCTGTTCTGTATGCTATAATAAATTGGAATTGAGAACCGTAGAGGTGTCAGAAACCAAAATTGATTATACCATTGTAATTAGCATAATTTTAGAGCCTACGGTGAAATTTAATTAAAAATTGATTCGGATCAAAATAATTAGATTAATTTAATCTAATTAAGTTAATTTGATTAGGCCTAAGCTTTGATTATCCAAAATGATTAAGGAGGCCTAAGCTTTGATTAACCAAAATGATTAAGGAAGCCTATATATATGCTAATTGAGAGGCTAACTCATTTTTTTTTAGCTCAAAATTTGTTAAGAGAGCGTTGTAGAGAGAGAACACTTGATTTAGAGAGAGAGAGAGAGAGAGAGAGAGAGAGGCCAAATTCTTGAAGAATTGACTTAGAAGTTGAAGATTTGGGAAACTAGGCTCAAAAATTTGCCAGAGTTGGAGGGATTGAAGGCTCCAAGTGAGTATTTGAACTTTAATTCATGAGCTTAAGTCCATAATCATGTGTATTCAAGAAGAATTGATGAATTGGTGTAGGATACAAGCTTAACATGAAGAATTAAGTGCCAAATCACACCTGCATGCATAATTTTGTTGAGCTTCATGATTTTGAGTATCATGTGTACCATTTGAAATGGAATTAGCATCTACATTTCACATGCATGCATGATTCATGAAGTTATGAAGCTTGATTGCATGAGTTTTGAAATTGACAAGAAGAATTTGAAATGGTTTGGGAATAGACCATGATTTTGGACAATTGGTTTCAAATTACCTGTGTTTTCATGTTATACAATGTTTTTCCATGTTTTTGTACCCAACTTACAAGCTTTGGACCTTTGGAAACGTGTTTTGAGCTTCAAACATAATTCTAGAAATTCCAGAATTCGACATATCCGCTTAAGCGAAGGAAGTGTCGCTTGAGCGTAAAAATCAAGCTCCCAGAAGTTTTACAGAGAATTGCACGGTAGCTCGAGCGGCAAACTTTGCGCTTGAGCGCACCTTGTTTTGCACGGCTTATCACTTGAGCAACAGAAGGCTCGCTTGAGCTTTAAAATCATGCAACCAGTACTTTTACAGAGTTTTACAGACTGCTCGAGCGATCAAAGCTGAGCTCGAGTGAAGTGCCCTGTTTCAAAAACTTTTGAAAGGCTGTTTTATGTTCCAATTTCCGTTCTCTTTCATTTCTAAGTATTCGTGGGCACACGTTGAGCATCCTAAATGAATTAAAGGGCATGAAAGATTCATAAGAAAGTTTAGTAAACAAAAGAACGAATTGAATTGTATTATGACCAAATGTGTTATGAATAATGTAGGGTCAAGTACAAGGACGAAATCAAGCACCGGAACACTGTGAGTAATATCTTAGTAAAGATATTTTGTATATGTATTATTTTATGAATATTACCTATGTGATAAGTTTCTGAATTTCTGAATTGATACTATGAATGAGTATTCCATCCGCTTGATTTGTAGCGAAACATATGAAATGATTGATGCATGAGTATGAAATGGGCCCAAGGCCGTTTGTTATAACGACAAAGATACGGATTGGGCCTAAGGCCGTTTTGTATGATTGTTAAATGGACCAAAGGTCGTTTTGAATGAGGAAATGATTGGACCTAAGGTTATTTTGAATACGAATGAGGATGTGATCCTAATTATGATTTGAAAGTGCGGATAAATGTGAATATGAATTGGACCCAAGGTTGTTTTGCATATGATGGACCGAAGGTCGTTTGTATATGTGTATATGAATTTGACCCAAGGTTGTTTTGCATATAATGGACAAAAGGTCGTTTTGTATATATAAATTGGATTCGAGGTCGTTGTGTAGATATGTTGGACCCGAGGTAGTTTGTGAATTTTGATTTAATGAATCTCATCCATGAACCCCTTTACTCTCACTCTTTATTTATATGTATGTAGGTGAGCAGCGGGATGTCCAGCCCTAACCCCAGTGACCTGTGAGAAACTGAGTTTTGAGGAGTCAACCAAGGCCGCCTCACGTAAGAGGCTTTTGATTTCCTTTTTGTTTCTTTTGTGGTCATATGTGACCAAGTTTGTCTATAACCTTGGTTTTTGTTATTACTGACTTTTGAATGATCCTGGAGTTATGTAATACATACTATAGATGTTTGTATAGTGTAAGTTATTACATATACGAGAAAAGTTTTTGGTTAAACCATATATGCACAGCTCATTGGACAATCTTTGCAAGTTCTACTTTCTCAATTTGGCCCCTATTATTAAACATGATTTGATTTCTAACTAAGGCCGTAGGTAATCTTATGATTACTAGCCAGTTATGACTGTAATCCATAGGGGCGGATTCGAGTCATGGAAGAGTGGTATCAGAGCACAAGTAATAACTCACACACTTGTCCAAATGAGCAATAGAGTGTCTAGAAAATACCTAAGTTGCATTCATATGATAAATATAGGCTTGAATACATAGGAATTTTACTTAAGTGATTTGGAATATGCTACTTCATGACATATAATTGTTGCCTAATTTTATGTATGTGCTTTATTTTTTTTATATATACATTAATATTGTGCATACCTTCTGTATGAATTATAATCCAAGCCTCATTAGATAATGGTGAGAACAAGAGCCGATAAGCTAAAAGAATCCTCCACTACTCGGCTAGATTGAATGAAGAGAATGATGCAGGACATGGTAGAAATACTGAGGCAACAACCGCAGTGGCAACAGCAATGACAACAACCACCACTCTCGCATTCGATACAACCACTACTAGATTTGTAAAATGATAATCGAACAATAGCTCTCACCAAAGAATTCAACAAAATGAAACCACCACAGTTTCATCGGGGTATAGACCCACTAAAGCCGAAGCTTGGGTCCTTGGCATTGAAAAGTTGTTTGAAGTTTTTCCATGCCTTGAAACACAGAAAGTACAATTGGCCACCTTTATATTGGAAAATGAAGCAAGGAGGTGGTGGATGCTAATTCAAGATGATAACAAGGGTTTAGACTGGACATAGTTTCTTGCACTCTTTTATAAGAAATATTTTCCACAATGTGTTCGCAATAGGAAGGTGTCTAAATTCGAAAAATTGAAGCAAGACAATATGACTATAGCTGAGTATGAGGCCAAGTTCACCGAATTGGCTAGATTTTCTCCGCACATGGTCAGGACCGAATATAAAAAGGCAAGAAAGTTTGAGAGTGGTCTTCGCAATGACATTTTGGAAAGGGTGAATGTATTGAAACTACCCACCTATGTTGATATGCTAGATCGAGCTTTAATGTCAGAAACTAACATGGCCAATCAGAGTAAAACACCAGTTGACTGGAAGGCTAAGAGGCAAGGCTTTTTCTCAAAGAAGAGATTATTAAAAAAGCAAAATACGGGATCCTCCAGCACTTTAGGCTCCACCAGAGATACGACACCAACTTGTACTCAATGCAGTAAGAAACATCATGGGGTTTGTTACTGTATTTTCGAGGTGTGTTATAGATATGGTGAAATGGGACATATGGCAAGGGATTGGACCCAAACTGAACAACAAAAAGGTGGGAAATCGGTTGTTAGTTCGACCGGATCCATCCCAAAACTAGGCAATACTACAAGGCCTACTACTACTAGAGATACAATAGGGAAAGTCTTTGCACTTGTCCCAGGTGACACATGGAATACTGAAGTTGTTGTCTCATGTACTAGCTGGACGTCTAGGAGGACGACTGGTTAGTCCAAATTTTTCTGCCTTGGAAAAAATTTTCAAAAGTGGATGTGAAATTAATTTTTGAAAACTCTAAACAAACGACACATTCAAAATAAGGGGTGGAAATATTTTTGGAGAGTTTTTCCAAACACAACCTATTTTTTTTTTACCTTTAATTATTTTGAGTTATATTATTTTATATTATTTTTAAAAAGATTTAAAAATTTTAAAAATTTAACTTTTAATTTACTTCCCAAATAAGTCGTTATATATATTAAAAAAAATTATATATAATGAGAAATATTACATTAAAATAGCATTTTCATAGATCACATTTTATGAAGTGACCCATATCACATATCATGAACCATATGAAGAAGACATATAAATTCATCTTCCTTAAATAATTCGAAGATAAGTGATGATTTACTTAAGCTTTGTTTAAGAAATATAACTTTTACTAAAAAAGTAAAAAAATTATTATTATAAATTGTCAAATTGTTATCTCTACATTTTTTATATCTTTTCATTAAAAGTTAAAAAATCGCTGAATTTCAAATGGATTTGATGTTGATTTTTCATTTTTTTTGGCTTTTTTAAAAATTAAAAAAGCTAAAGTATCTAGAAAGTTGTTAAAAAATTAAGATTACGTTTGGTAGAGGTTTCTAACTATGATTTGAGAGTGGGAGTTGTATTTTGAGTTTGTGAATTTTAGAATTATAATTTAAGTGTAAAAAATTTATTTGGTGAAAGAGTTTTGAAAAGAGTTTTGAATTAAGTGGGGAATTTTTGATATGACATGATATTTGATACAGGCCTATTTTGGAAAGATGGTAAAAAGTGACTTTTTGACTTTTAACTAAGCTTTTGGCTTTTTTAGACAAATGATTTGAGAAGTTGGTAAAAAGTTGCTTTTGATGTTTTTGATTAATATTTATTTATGATGTCAAATCATAATAAAATGACCAAACTACCTTTATTCAATTTAAAATATTTACAACTTCACCCATGTAGCACATTTTGACCAATGAGGGGTAGAATTGTAATTTTACAAGTGACTGAAAACCAACTTTCCAAATGTCTTTAAATACAAAAAAGTCAACTTTTAATTTTTGCTACAAACCTAGAAAAGTGGCTAAAAGCCAAGTTCTCAAAACACCCTACGAAAACTTACAACTCATAACTAAATATACAACTCAAAATTATATTAAAACACATAAAAAAAATATAAAAATTCAGAAATTATTTTTTTCGAATATATAAAAATTAACATATGTCAATTGAAAAAAAAAAAAAATTGCATTGTTCCGGTCAATCGGCCGGACGACCCGGTTAGTCCAAATTTCTCCGCTTTTGACCACGTTTTCAAAAGTGAGCGTGGAATTAAGTTTTGAAATTCGTAAATAAACGCCGTGTTCACGTTCCAAAGCTGTACTAAACACGGCCTAAATTTTTTGTGAGTAAAAAAAATTTAGTGACTTTTTGAACAATTTAATAAATTTTTGACTTTTAAATTTGGGGAACTTACTGATAAGTCTCATGTACCAAGTTCAAAACCCAGCTAATCCCAAAACAAAACATTTGCACCAATTAGTCCAACACATTTTTAATTGTTACCAAAAAATCCTTTTTTTTTTTTTTTTAAATTTACAGACACTGTTCACATCTTACTACCGTCGGACTTCCGTCAAACGGTCGCCGGAGACTCGTCGAAATGTTCAACATCGCCGGGAAGTCGCCGGAGTATCACCGGGAAATCGCCGGAGTTTCGCCGGAAGTTCGCCGGAGTATTAAGAACGTTAATGGAAGTCGCCGGAATGTTCAGAACGTTCACTGGACGTTAAGAACATCACTGGTGACTCACCGGAATGTCTAGAATATTGCCGGAAAAAAAAAAGAATAAATGGATAAATTATAGCAAAAAAAACATAGCAAAATGTGCTAAATATTGATAAATTAAAAGGAAAAAAAATGAAACGACAAAAAACAGTAACAATGGGGAAAACATATCTTAGTTTTCAATTTTTGTAAGGTTCAAGCAAATAATATCTAAATAGTGATCAAACTGAAAAGTAAGTTTTGAAACTGTAAAATGTTACAGTTTCAAAACAAAAATCTATTAAGTATTTATCCTTATTAATCAAACTGAAAAACATGTTATGAAACTGTAAAATTTTACAATTTTTAACCATGATTCATTCCAGCACCCAAAAAAAATTTGAAACTGCAAAATTTTACAGTTTTCACCGCCTGTAACTAAAACTCGAAAACTATTTGTTCAGAATCTCCATTAGAACAGAAAAACATAAGTGTATAGCAGAGAAAAAAAAAAAAGAGATCGAAGGGGAAAGGCGGATGTAGAGAGAGGATTGTACTCCGGCAACTATTTTTTGTTTAGATCTAGCCAAATCTGTGTAGATCTACTCAGATCTGATGTAGATCTGAGTAGATCTACATCATATCTAAGTAGATCCACTCATCTTCTTCGTCGGAAAATATATCATCTTCTTCGTCGAAGTTGATTTCGATGGTTAGTGGTTATCAGTGAACCCCGATCAATGGAGAAAGACATGATCACCGGTCGTCGTCTTCCATGACAAACACGATGAGAGAAAAATGCAGAAAAAAAAAGCGAGAGAGGAAGGGAAGCAAAAAACAGAGAGAGAGAGGAAAGGACTTTTGGGTGTATTCAAAAAGTTATGGGATTAAATGGTGTCTACATGTTTCACATGGGACCTGTGGATAATTTCCCCTTCAAATTTTGTTAATAAAAAAACTAGCTTTTGTTTTGTTAATTTTTCACAATCACTTATGTTGTGTTTGGTTGAGAGATTTGAGGAGGGATTTGGAAAGGGAAATGGAAAAGGTAGGTGAAATGAAAATAAAATATGCCTAAATTTCACATAATTTCACACACCTTTTCCCTTTTCCTTTCCAAATCTCT
This sequence comes from Camellia japonica, assembly GCA_030407325.1. Classification (NCBI taxonomy): domain Eukaryota; kingdom Viridiplantae; phylum Streptophyta; class Magnoliopsida; order Ericales; family Theaceae; genus Camellia; species Camellia japonica. The sequence goes on from JAPPVO010000019.1 coordinate 192,528,822, forward strand.
CCCAAAATCCTCCAACCAAACACAGCATTAATGTGCTATTATTTTTATGAACCCAAAACATCAAATAATGTCATATAATATTATGACATGGCAAATTGTTAAGATTGTCATTAAAAAATGGGTAATTATATATATTTACACATTATATAAATTCTCAGTATACATTACAAATAATATTTAAATAAAAAATTTTAAGCAAAAATTAAATATTTGAATATAAATTTATGAATATAAAACAGTTATTTAGATATAAATAATTAAATAGAATGTATATTTAAATAAAATTTTTTATTCAGAACTTTAAATATAAATATTAAATTTTTGTTTAAAATTTTTTTATTCAGAACTTTAAATATAAATATTTAATTTTTGTTTAAAAATTTATATCCAAATATTATTTATAGTGTATAAATTAATATGCTTGTGCGAATAGATTTTTTTTAAAAAAAAATAAGAAATGTTTTTTTTATTAATTTTTTAAAAGTAAATTTTTGGTCATGGGTGGTCAACATGTTCGTATCAATAAGTACAGGAACTTATCACTGAATTGGTCAGTAGAGAAATAATAGATACACCAACGATTTAGACGATTAAAACATACATTATTAGTAACACAAATGTATTGAAAATGATATATATAAAAAAAAAAATAAATAATAATAATAATAATAATAATAATAATAAGGTATAGAAAGTGGACGGACCACTACCACATCGTTATTGCTCCCTAGTATTCCATTTTTAGTGCTGCAAGCATTTTTCATAGATACACCCCTGCCAAAACCATCGGAACTTGTCTAGTCTCTCTCTCTCTCTTCTTAGCCTTTCCTATCGGAGCTTTTTTTTCTCAGCAAAAAAAAAAAACCCTAGAAATTCCCGACGCTCTCTTTCGATCCGGTGGTTTTCGAATCGAAATTTTGCTTTTTTGGGAGTGTTTTGGGTTTTTTTTATTATTTGAGATTCGAAGTGAGTTGAGGTGTGGGGCAAAATGTCCTCGCACAGCAGGGAATTGGTGTTTCTCATACTCCAGTTCCTGGAGGAGGAGAAATTTACGGAGTCGGTGCACAAGTGAGTCTCTCTCTCTCTCTCTCTCTATATATATATATATGTATATACATGTATGTATATGTATCTTTGTGTGTTGTAAATCTCATCTCTGTCTTTTTATTTTATCAACTCTGTTTTGTTTGTGGTCAAAGGAAAAATTTGGGCTCCGTTTGGTAAGACTTTCTAACTATGATATGAGAATATGAGTTATATTTTGAGTTTGTATGTTTTGAAATTATGATTTGAGTATAGAAAATTTGTTTGGTTATGATTTTTGAATAGAGTGTTGAATTGAGTTTTGAATTGAATGTGAAATTGAGTTTTGAAAGTTTGATTTGACATGAGGAGTGAGAAATTTTTTTTCTTTGTGAGTTTTGGAAAGAGTTTCAAAACTTAATTTAAATTGTTATAACTCATGACAAAACACACCACTTTCACACTATTAAAAATTCTGATCAACACTCATATCCAAACTCTTTTTAAAATTTAATTAAAAAAATTTATTATTAACAAAAATAACATTAATCAATTTTTAATTGAAAATACTACAAAGGAAATAATTTTTTTTCAAAATAAATATTCAAAAAATTTAAATCATAAATATTTAAATAATTTAAATAATCTAAAAAATTTAATAAGTAAAAAATTAAAATAAATATTCAAAAAATTTAAATCGTAAAAATTTAAATAATTTAAATATTCAAAAAATTTAAATAATTTAAAATTTTAATATTTTAAATTTAAAACAACTCTACACTCAAATCGTAACCAAACACATAAAACAAAACTCAATTAAGAAATTATTTTTAAAACTCATAACCAAACACATAACTCGAAATTCCATATTACTTTCACAACTCTATACTCAAATCGTAACTAAATACATAACAAAAAAATTTAAATATTTAAAAATATTTTTATAAAATAGAGTTTGAATTTATTTTTAGAAAATATTTTAAAATTTAAAAAATTAAAATCGTAATATTTAAAAATTAAAATATTCAAAAAATTAAAAAATTAAAAAAATCGTAACATATTTAAATATTAAAATATTTAAAATCTTAACAAAATTAAAATATTTTAAAAATATTTAAATATTTAAAATATTTAAAATATTAAAATATTAATTTGAATTGAGTTTTGAAAAGAGTTTTGAATTATGTGTTTGGTTATGAATTTTGAAAAGTAATGATTATGTTTTGAATTGAGTTTTAAGAAATGGATGTAGAATTATGATTTGAAAGCTCAAAACAAACACCACATTCAAATCAATGGGTAGAATTATAATTTGAGAGGCTTACCAAACGGAGCCTTGGTTTTTATGGTTTATGTAAGTTTGTTTTTATTTTTTATTTTTTTTATTTTAAGGGAAAGGACGAACAGAAAATTGATCTCAAGTCAGTTCATTAGTTGCATGAGGCTTCGAGCGGAGGATTTTGGTTTTGGTTTTGTCTTTTCCTTTTTAATTTTTAATTTTTAAAGTGATTTTCCATGTGTTTTTAATGAATTATATAAGATTTGAAGTGATGTTTTTATGATCTGTGAATATATAGAAATTTTTGTTTGGAAGGGGAGAAAATAGAGCCAAAGAAGAAAGAAGATAATTTAGATTTTATTTCTTTTCTATTGGCTTGTGGAGTTAGAATTTAGGCTTGTTAAGTTGAGAACCAATTCAATGAATGAGGAATATTTTAGTAGAGATTTTCGTTTTTGTGGGTTATCATGGTTAAAAATGAAAAATAAAATATAAATAAATTTTGAGTTCAAAGAATCAAAGATTTTAATATATATACATATATATTTGTAGGGAATGAATTTGACACTACTTTGTTAGCCTCCCACACTCTTCTTGTGAGAGATGATGAAAAAAAAGAGTTGTGAGAAGCTAAAAGGGGAGCATGAATATATAGTTTTTTTACACATACACATATATATGTTGGATTGTCGCTTAATCATATTTTGCAGCTTTGAAATGGTTAATTTCATTTGAAATTGATCGTGGGTTTTGTAGGCTTGAACAAGAGTCAGGGTTTTTCTTCAATATGAAATACTTTGAGGAGAAAGTACACGCTGGTGAGTGGGAAGAAGTTGAGAAGTATCTATCTGGATTTACTAAGGCTGACGATAACAGATACTCCATGAAGATATTCTTTGAAATCCGGAAACAGAAGTGTCTGGAAGCTCTTGATCGGTATATTTATATTTTGTTTGTTTCTATTTTTGAGACTGTCATTGTTCACAAAGAATTTAATTGTCGTTATGTGTTTGATTGACATTATTAGGCAAGACAAAGCAAAGGCGGTTGACATATTAGTGAATGATTTGAAAGTGTTCTCAACATTCAATGAAGAATTAAATAAAGAAATCACTCAGCTTTTAACACTTGGCAATTTCAGGTAAATGATTTTTTTTTCATTACGTAAATGTTATGTCAATGTGCGTGAGGTTGAAAATTGGAAGTCATTTTCTATTATCGTCTGTTTAATTGATAAGAAGATTTGAAAAATGAATGTGAGATTTTGAATCATGAAATCGTCATTATTCAGAAAACCACAAGACATGAGCCACTTAACTGAGCCTAACAAAATTGGTTAGCTTAGTTGGGATTCTTTCATTTTACATGGCATTTAATTTTTTAGTCATCTTGTTGCTTTAAAAGAACGAAATGAAGCCTTTAACTTTCTGTTAGAATATTATTAGTTGGGTTTTTTTTATTCAATTGTAATTATTCTATGCCTTAGGGCTCCTTTGTAATTATTAATCTTTATTAATATAAAAAGGGGATGATATCACAATTATTCCCTAATCTTAGTATTCTCTAAAATTAACATGGTATCAAATCCATACACCACACAGCTGTTAGAATAATTTATTATTATTTAGGTTATTATTTTGTAATTATTCTATGCCTTAGAGCTCCCTTGTAATTATTCATCTTTATTAATATAAATAGGGGATGATATCCTAATCATTTCCTAATCTGAGTGTTCTCTAAAAATAACATGGTATCAGAGCCACAACCCTAAACCCTAAATCCATACACCACAAAGCTCCCAGTCTAAACCAGGTTTGAGTGCACTTGCCGGAGGCAGCCCTAAGTCGACCCTGTGGTTTTTGCTGACTGGTCTTCTGGCCTAAGTCGACTCCTTTGATCACTGTCGCAGGTGCCTAGACTTGTGTAGGCCCTGTCGACAGGCCTTCTTGCCTCGCTGACTACTGTGGCTGGGTTGACTTGCCTTGTCGACCACTCTGGCTTGGTCATCTTGGCTTGCCGATAGCCCCGAGCCATTCTGGCTTCCTTCGTCTCCCTCCTCTACTGTGTTGTCTTCGTGACTCTGACCTTCTGCTTTGACTGCTTCTGTCGCATGAGTGTTTGAACTCTGTTTTTTTTTGTTTCTTTTCTTCTCAACTCAAAAAAAAAAAAAAAAAACTAAAAAAAAAAATTGATGAGTGTTTAATTCTTTCATATTCTTAGTGGTCATCGTGCCTCCACCATCTTCTGGGTTTGTGATTAACACTAGTTTTTTTTTGTTGAGGGTTAGGTAGTATAGTATCCATGGCTGATTCTACTAGTGGGTCCACTACTTCTCAGACACCTAAGAGTGAGAGTTCCATTATACTTACTACTATGACTGATAACCTCAACCCTAGTCTTAAAATCACCATCTCTATTCAATGGTCAGAATTATATAGCGTGGTCACAGAGTTTGACTATTTTTTTGAAGAGCAAAGGGAAGATGGGGTATGTTGATGGTAGGATCCAGGCACCCAACACCATGTACCCGGGTTATGATTAGTGGGAGATCACCAACTCCCTAATTATGGGTTGGTTGATACATTCTATGGCCCCGGAGACTGGAGAGGGTTATCTATCTATGGACACTGCACAGGATATTTGGGAGGCTGTGGCTATTACTTATTCCCGCAAAGGGAACTTCTCACAAGTATTTGAGTTGTGTCACTCTATTGAGAGCTCTGTTCAGGGGGAGCAGACTGTTCTTCAATACTTTACCTTCCTCACCAACGGTTGGAAATGCTTTGATCACCTGTAGGACTATAAACCTATTTGCATTGCTGATTTAGTCGGGTACAGGAAGTTCATTGCATAGAAAAGGGTCTTCAAGTTTTTGGCCAGTCTCAATGTGGAGTATGATCTGTTTCGGAGTCGGGTTCTGGGTATGAATACTCTTCCTTCACTTTAGGAGACATTTGCCTATGTACAGAATGAGGAGAGTTGTTGGTCTGCTATGATGTCACTTGTCTCTACTGACCGCTCCGCCTTACTGTCTACCCCTAGAGATGGCCTCAACTTGACTCCCATCTTTCCGTTTGCCGCCAAGGAATCTGTATTCTGTAATTATTGTAAAAAACCACGGCACACTCGTGAGACATGTTGGAAGCTTCATGGGACTCCATCAGGGGGTCGAGGTGATCGGTTTGGTTTTAGAGGAGGTCGGTCAGGCCAGTCTAGAGGACGAGGTTCTCATCCATGGGCTCATCAGTCTAGTACCGTTGATACACTTGATTCTACTTTCGCTACCGTTGGCCAGTCTTTTGGTGGTCTCTCTGGCATGACTACTCCTGAGTTTGAGGATGTTCTGCGTCACTTGTTGGACCGCCGGTCTTATACTGCTCTCAGTACATCTTCCTCGTCATTTGCATGCTCAGGTAACTTAGCCTTTTCTCCTAGTGTTTTCCTGTCTCATAAGTCTTTACCTTGGATTATTGATTCTGGTGCCTCAGATCATATGTCTGGCTCTTCTGACCTTTTCTTTGCCTATAAGCCATTTTTCAGGTCAAGACAAAGTTATGATTGTAGATGGTACTATTTTTTCCATTTCTAGGAAATGTTTAGTCCGTGTCACTCCTATCATACCTTTATCTTCTGTTCTCCATGTTTCTAATTTTTCTGTTAACCGGTTATCCTTGAGTCGTGTTACACAGGATTTGAATTGTAGTGTGACATTTTTTTCTGATCATTGTCTTTTCAGGACCTGGTCACTAGGAGGACGATTGGCAGCGGTAGTGCAGAAAATGGTCTCTACTTTTTGGATCAACCGGACAAGCTTGCTCATTCTTCCACCATGAGTCCTACTACCCAAGATGGTTTGTGGCTATGGCATCGGCGTCTTGGGCATCGTTCTTTTTATTTACTTAAGCATTTATTTCCATTTGGTTTTGCAAATAATAACGTGTCTGAGTTTCTTTGTGAGTCTTGTCAACTTGAAAAATAACATAGAGCTTTTTTTGCTCTTAGTTTTAATAAAAGTTTAGTTCCTTTTTCATTAATACATTCTGATGTCTGAGGTCCATCTCGTGTTATGTCTGTGAAAGGTCATCGATGGTTTTTTACATTTATTGATGATTTTTCTTGTACTACTTAGGTGTATCTCATGAAAGACAAGAGTGAGGTTTTCTCTGTGTTCCGCAATTTTCATAAGATGATTTGTACTCAGTTTGGGGCCATTGTCAAAATCTTCAGTTCTGATAATGAGGGTAAATACATAGATTCTGGGTTAGGGTAATATTTTTTTGCCCATGGCATTATCCATCAAACCTCTTGTACCAATACCCCTCAACAAAATGGGATGGCGGAACGCAAGAATCGCCATCTTCTTGACATGGCTCAATGCATGTGTTTTTCTATGAGTGTGCCTCGACCCTATTGGGGCGAAGTCCTTCTCACCGCTGCCCATTTTATTAATCGTCTTCCTACTCAGGTTTTGCAAAAACAAGCTCTCCTTCAAGTCCTCCTAGGTTCCGAGTCCTTGTTTTGTATTCCTCCAAAAATATTTGGTTGTGTCTGTTTTATTCATAATCATTCTCCTACTCGTGGTAAGTTGGACCCTCGCTCCCTCAAATGTGTTTTCCTTGGGTACTTTCCTACTCAAAAGGGGTATAAGTGTTACCACCTTCCTTCTCGTAAGTGGTTTTTGTCTATGGATGTCACATTCTTTGAATCCCAATCTTATTTCTTGTCTTCTCCGGTGTCCCAGTCTTCCAAGTGACCACTTCTGCTCATCCACTGCCATCTCCTGTTTCTGATGAAAGTCCAGGTAACTTTGAATCTCGAGTCCATTGATGTTGATGTTCCTATTGCCAAGAAAAATGGTGTGAGATCTTGTACTCAACATCCTATCTCAAATTTTGTGTCCTACTCTCATTTATCGTCCTTCTATAGAGCGTTTGTGTCAAATATTTCCTCTGTTAGCATTCTTAACCATTTTCAGGATGTTCTTGCTACCTTTGAGTGGAAACTTGCCATGACTAAGAAAATGAAAGCACTTAGGAAGAATGACACTTAGGAATTGGCTGAGTTACCTAATGGCAAACGACCTGTGGGATGCAAATGGGTGTATACTGTGAAACACAAAGCGGATGGGTCTATTGAGCGTTACAAGGCTAGATTTGTGGCAAAAGGGTTCACTCAGACATATGACGTTGACTATCAGCAGACATTTGCACCAGTGGCTAAGATGAATTCAGTCAGAGTACTTCTCTTTCTAGCAGTTAATCTAGACTGGCCACTTCATCAGTTCGATGTAAAGAATGCCTTTCTCCATGGTGACCTCGAAAAAGAGGTGTATATGGACATTCCTCCTAGTTTTGAGGATCATCAGACTGAAGGCAAAGTATGCAGACTTCGGAATTCATTACATAGTCTCAAACAGTCTCCAAGGGCCTGGTTTGAGAGATTCACTCAAGCTATGCTTAAATATGGCTTCAAACAGAGTCAGGCAGATCACACCTTGTTTGTAAAACATTCCTCACGTGGTAAGACTACAGCACTCATTGTTTATGTAGATGATATAGTTCTTACAGGCGATGATAGTGAGGAAATACCTTTGTGGAAGAAATATTTGGCCAGTGAGTTTGAAATCAAAGATTGGGAAGCTTGAAGTATTTTCTGGGAATTGAAGTTGCTCGCTCCAAGGATGGGATATTTATCTCACAGAGGAAGTATTGAAGGAGACTGGGATGTTTGGCTGCAAGGCCTGCGACACTCCACTGGAACCCAATTAGAAATTGGGGGATGATGAAAGAGGAGCAGTTGTTGATAGAGAGAGCTATCAACGATTAGTGTGTAAGCTTATTTACCTATCTCACTCCTGTCTTGATATTGGGGTTGTTGTCAGTATGGTTAGCCAGTTTATGCATGCTCCTCATCAGATTCACTTCGAGGCTGTCATGAGGATTTTGAAGTACTTGAAGTCTGCTCCTGGTAAGGGTCTTTATTTTTCAAAGTATAATCATTTTCGTATGGAAGCCTATACAGATGCTGACTGGGCTGGATTAATAACTGATAGGAGATCAACTTTAGGATATTGCACCTTTGTTGGAAACAACCTAGTTACTCGGAGGAGTAAGAAACAAAATGTGGTCGCCAGGTCAAGTGCAGAAGTTGAGTTTAGAGCTATGGCATAAAGGGTGTGTGAGCTCTTATAGATCAAGTTATTGTTGAGTGATTTAGGTATTGATCAGACGGACTCCATGTGGTTATACTATGATAATAAGGCCGCTATTAACATTGCTTACAATCCGGTTCAACATGACAGGACTAAGCATGTTGAGATTGATCGCCACTTTATTAAGGAGAAACTCACTAGTGGCACAGTATGTACTCTCTTTGTGCAATCTGGTGAACAACTTGCTGACATCCTCACCAAGAGAGTTGGAAGTAAGCCATTTCATGACATTTTAGGCAAGCTGGGCATGAAAGATATCTTCGCACTAGCTTGAGGGGGAGTGTTAGAATAATTTATTATTATTTGGATTATTATTTTGTAATTATTCTATGCCTTAGGGCTCCCTTATAATTATTGATCTTCATTAATATAAATAGGGAATGATATCCTAATCATTCCCTAATCTGAGTATTCTCTAAAAATAACAACAGCCACCACAAAGCTCCCACCCTAAACCAGGTTTGACTGCACCTGCCGGAGGCGGCCCTAAGTCGAACACTGTCGCAGGTGCCCAAGTTTCCTGTTGGTCCCTGCCGACAGGTTTTCTGGCCTAAGTCGATCACTGTGGTTCTTGTTGACAGGTCTTTTGGCCTGAGTCGACCCCTTTGATCATTGTCGTAGGTGCCCAGACTTGTGTTGGTCCCGGCCTACAGGCCTTCTTGCCTTGCTGACCACTGTAGCTGTGTCGTCTTGCCGTGCCGACCACTATGGTTGTGTCATCTTGCCTTGCCGACCATTGTGGTTGTGTCGTCTTGCCTTGCTGACAGCCTCGAGGCATTCTAGCTTCCTTCGTCTCCCTCTGCTATGTCGTCTACGTGTGTGTTTGACCTTCTGCTTTGATTGCTTCTGTCGACCTTGTGCTTTTGACTACTTCTGTCGTGACTCTGAGATGAGTGTTTGACCTCTGTTATTTTTTGTTTCTTTTCTTCTTCTCTAAAAAAATAAAAAATAAAATAAAATATGATGAGTGTTTAATTCTTTCATATTTTTAGTGGTCATCGTGCTTACTATTCCTCCACCATCTTCCGGGTTTGTGATTGGCACTAGTTTTTGTTGAGGGTTAGGTAATATAGTATCCATGGTAGATTATACCAGTGGGTCCACTATTTCTTAGACACCTAAGAGCGAGAGTTCCATGATACCTACTACTATGACTGATAACACCAACCTTAGTCTTAAAATCACGGTGTCTCCATTCAATGGTCAGAACTATCTAGTGTGGTCGTAGAGTTTGACTATTTTTTTGAAGAGCAAAAGGAAGATGGGGATATGTTAATGGCTGGATACAGGCACCCAGCACCACGGACCCGGGTTATGATCAGTGAGAGATCACCAACTCCCTAATTATGGGTTGGTTGATACATTCTATGGCCCCGGAGATTGGAGAGGGCTATCTATCTATAGACACTGCACAGGATATTTGGGAGACAGTGGTTACTACTTTTTCCTGCAAAAGGAATTTCTCACACGCATTTGAGTTGCGCTGCTCTGTTGAGAACTTTGTTTAGGGGGAGCAGACTGTTCTTCAGTACTTTACCTTCCTCACCAAAGGCTGGAAACACCTTTATCACCTGCAACTATAAACATGTTTGCATTATTGGTTCAGTCGGGTACAGAAAGTTCATTGCACAAGAAAGGGTCTTCAAGTTTCTAGCCGGTCTCAATACGGAGTATGATCCGGTTCGGAGTCGGGTTCTAGGTATGGACACTTTTCCTTCACTTCAGGAGGCATTTGCCTATGTACAGAATAAGGAGAGTCGCCGGTTTGCTATGATGTCACTTGTCTCTACTGACTGCTTCGCTTTACTGTTTACCCCTAGAGATGGCCTCAGCCTGACTCGCATCCCTCTGTCTGTTGCTAAGGAGTCTGTATTCTGTAATTAATGTTGCAAGCCGCGGCATACTCATGAGACGTGTTGAAAGCTTTGTAGGCCTCCATTCGGGGGTCGAGGTGATCGGTCTGGTTCTAGAGGAGGTCGGTCAGGCCAGTCTTGAGGATGCAGCTCTTATCCACGGGCTCATTAGTTTAGTGCCGTTGATACACTTGATTCTACTTCTGCTTCCGTTGGCCAGGCTTCTGATGGTCTCTCTGGCATGACTACTCATGAGCTTGAGGATGTTCTACGTCACTTACTGGACTGCTGGTTGTCTACTGCTCTCAGTACATCTTCTCGTCGTTTGCCCGCTCAGGTAACTTAGCCTCTTCTCTTCGTGTTTTCCTTTCTCATAAGTCTTTACCTTGGATTATGGATTCTGGCGCCTCCGATCATACGTCTAGATCCTTTGATCTTTTCTCTGCCTATAAGCCCTCTTCAGGTCAGGACAAAGATGGTATTGTTTTTTCTATTTCTGGAAAGGTTTAGTCTATGTCACTTCTACCATACCACTATCTTCTGTTCTATATGTTTCTAATTTTTCTGTTAACCTGTTATCTTTAAGTTGTATTACAAAGGATTTGAATTGTAGTGTGACTTTTTTCCTTGATCATTGTCTTTTTCAGGACCTTGTCATGAGGAGGACAGTTGGCAGTGGTAGTGCAGAAAATGGTCTCTACTTCCTGAATTAACCGGACCAGCTTGCTCATTCTTCCACCACGAGTCCTACTACCGAAGATTATCTATGGTTATGGTATTGCCGTCTTAAGCATCCTTCTTTTTATTTACTTAAACATTTATTTCTATTTGCTTTTGCAAACAATAATGTGTCTGAGTTTCTTTGTGAGTCTTGTCAACTTGGAAAACAACACAGAGCTTCTTTTGCTCCCAGTTTTAATAAAAGTTTAGTTCATTTTTTATTAATACATTCTGATGTCTGGAGTCCATCTTGTGTTATGTCTGTGAAAGGTCATCGATGGTTTGTTACAGTTATTGATGATTTCTTTTGTACTGCTTGGGTGTATCTCATGAAAGACAAGAGTGACTTTTTCTCTATGTTCCGCAATTTTCATCAGATGATTTGTACTCAGTTTGGGGCCACTATCAAAATTTTTCGTTTTGATAATGGATTTTTTTTTTTTTGGGGGGGGGGGGATACAAAGATTTTGGGTTAGGGCAATATTTTTCTGCCCATGGCATTGTCCATCAGACCTCTTGCACCAATACTGTTAATTTTAGAAGAGAAAAGATTAGGGTATGAGTGGTTAATCATACCCTTTTATATTAAATCATAAACATAAGTTAAGGCCTAAATAAAGGCCCATTACAGGAAATAAAGAGACTGAATGAGAATAAAATGGGAAATATCTTAACACATTCTAACACTCCCCCTCAAGCTGGTGCGAAGATATCTCTCATGCTCAGCTTATCGAGAATGTCACAGAACGGTTTAATCCCTAATCCTTTGGTAAGAACATCAGCCAATTGATCCCCAGACCGCACGAAAGGCATACATATAGTGCCACTAGTAAGCTTTTCCTTGATAAAATGCCAATCAATCTCCACATGCTTGGTCCGATCATGCTGAACCGGATTGTGGGCTATATTAATGGCGGCCTTATTGTCACAGTATAGCCTCATAGAATCTGTCTGATGAATCCCCAAATCCTGCAATAATAATCGAATCCATAAAAGCTCACACACACCTTGAGCCATAGCTCTGAATTCGGCCTCTGCACTAGACCGCGCAACAACATTTTGTTTCTTGCTTCTCCAAGTAACTAGATTTCCGCCAACGAAGGTACAATAGCCAGAGGTGGATCTTCTATCAGTTACTGAGCCAGCCCAATCAGCATCTGTATATGCCTCCACACTGAGATGACTATGCTTTAAGAAATAAAGACCCTTACTCGGAGAAGATTTCAAGGGTTCGTTTGGTTTGAATTTCTCAAAAATTTTTGGGAAAATTTCTCTACAAATGAGTTTTCAGAAAAACTCAAATCAAACAAATTTTCTCAAAAAATTTCCCAAAACTTGTAAACCAAACAAGTTTTCCAAACAAATCTCTCTCATACACATCAATCAATCACTTTTTCCAAAACTCTCTCTCAAAATAATTTTCCAAATATCTTTTCAAAAAAATCAAACCAAATAACTTTTCGTACTTTTTATCTCCCAAACTCAAACCAAACATACCCCAAGTATCTCAGAATCCGCATAACCGCCTCTAAGTGAGTTACACGTGGAGCATGCATAAACTGACTAACCATACTCACTGCAATAGCAATATCAGGCCGCGAATGGGATAAGTAAATAAGCTTACCCACTAGTCTTTGGTATCTCCCCCTGTCTACAGGCTCGCCTCCTTCATCCTCACTAAGCTTTAGTCCGGGTTCTAGTGGTGTATCACACGCTTTACTTCCAAGCATTCCAGTTTCTTTTAGCAAATCAAGCACATACTTTCGTTGACATATGAAGATACCATCTTTGGACCGAGCAACCTCAATGCCTAGAAAGTACTTCAGTTTGCCTAAGTCTTTGATTTCAAACTCATTAGCCAAATACTCCTTTAACCGAGGAACCTCCTCAACATCACCCCCTGTGAGTACAATATCATCTACATAGACAATGAGGGCTGTCATTTTACCATGTGAGGAGTGTTTCACAAATAAAGTATGATCAGCTTGACTTTGTTTGAAACCATATCTCAGCATGGCCTGAGTAAACCTCTCAAACCAAGCCCTAGGAGATTGCTTAAGGCCATAAAGTGACTTGCGTAACCGGCACACCTTTCCTATGGTTTTAACATCCTCAAAGCCAGGGGGAATGTCCATGTACACTTCTTCTGCCAGATCTCCATGGAGGAAAGCATTTTTTACATCAAATTGATGGAGAGGCCAGTCAAGATTAGAGGCAAGGGAGAGAAGGACTCTGACTGAATTCATCTTAGCAACCGGTGCAAATGTCTCCTGGTAGTCTACTCCATAAGTCTGAGTAAAACCCTTGGCCACCAACCTAGCCTTGTAACATTCAATTGAACCATCGGCTTTGTGCTTTACAGTGTACACCCACTTACATCCAACAGGTCGTTTGCCCTTAGGTAACTCAGCCAATTCCCAAGTGCCAGTTTTAGCAAGCGCTCTCATCTCCTCCATCATGGCATGCTTCCACTCAGGAGTAGAAAGAGCATCCTGAAAATTGGAAGGAAGACTCACAGAAGAAACTTTAGACAAAAAAGCTTTATAGAAAGAAGACAGATTAGTGTAGGAGACAAAATGAGAAATAGGATGTTGAGTACACGACCTAACCCCCTTCCTTTTAGCAATGGGAACATCTAGATCAGAAATAATTGAGTTACCTGGAGGTTCACCAGAAGGAGAGGATTCTGGACACTCATCAGAAGAAGAAGATAGCAGTGGAGAATCTGAATTGGTCTCTTTCTCTTGTACCCAAGGAACTTTCTGTCTACCCTTGTCCTTGACATACACTTTGCTGTCTTTCACTGCAGATGGAAAGTCAGCATTCTCAATAGTTGAATCATCAGTAATAATAGTCTCAGGAGTCGCAATAATTGATGGTGATGGTAGTGATACAACAGTCTCTTCACACCAAGGCTCCCCCTGAAGAGATGACGGGGACACCGAGGAGGAGAAAAAATAAGACTGAGATTCAAAGAAAGACACATCCATAGAGACAAACCATTTGCGAGAGGGGGGATGATAACACTTGTAGCCCTTTTGAGTGGCAGAGTAACCCAAGAAGACACACCGAAGAGACCGAGGATCCAACTTACTACGGGTAGGAGAATGATTATGAACAAAGCACACACACCCAAAGGTTTTGGGAGGAATGGAGAAGGCAACAGAAGCTTGGAAGCCGAACAAAACCTGAAGAGGAGTTTGTTTATGAAGAACCTGGGTAGGAAGCCGATTGATGAGGAACGCAGCAGTGAGAACCGCTTCCCCCCAATAGGACCGAGGAACGCGCATTTCAAAGGATAAACAACGCGCAATATCAAGAAGATGCCGGTTTTTACGCTCGGCAACACCATTCTGTTGAGGGGTATTGGTACAAGAAGTTTGATGAATAATACCATGAGTGGCAAAATAGCTGGCAAGTCCAGAATCAATGTATTCCCCCTCATTATCAGAACGCAGAATTTTGACAACTGCCCCAAATTGAGTGCAAAGCATTTTATGAAAATTTTGAAACACAGAAAACACCTCACATTTGTCCTTCATAAGATACACCCAGGTGGTCCTAGAACAATCATCAATAAAGGTGACAAACCATCGTTGACCCTTTAAAGACACAAAACGAGAGGGACCCCATACATCAGAATGAATCAAAGAAAAAGGAACTAAACTTTTATTAATAGAAGGAGCAAAAGAAGCTCTGTGTTGTTTGCCAAGTTGACACGACTCACAATGAAACTCAGAAACATTATTTTTCAAAAAAACAGAGGGAAAAAGATGCTTAAGTAACAAAAAAGATGGATGCCCAAGACGGCGGTGCCACAGCCAGATGTCTTCCTTGGTAGATGGAAACTGAATAGATGAGTGAGCCAGCTTGTCTGCTTGATCCAAGATATAGAGACCATTCTCGTGTCTACCACTGCCAATCATCTTCCTCGTGATAAGGTCCTGAAACAGACAACGGTCAGGAAAAAAGGTCACACTACAATTTAAGTCCCGAGTAATACGACTCAAAGACAAAAGATTAACACTAAAATTAGGAACATGTAGGACAGAAGATAAAGGGAGAGAAGCAGTGGCATGAATTAAACCTTTCCCAGACACAGAAGAAATGGTACCATCAGCAATTCGAACTTTATCCTGCCCTGAAGAAGGGGTATACGCGGAGAACAAATCAGAAGAACCAAACATGTGGTCGGAAGCACCCGAATCGATAATCCAAGGTAACGTTTGATGAGAGAGGAAAGCACTTGTAGAAGAAGCTAAGTTACCTGACTGGGCAATATTACCTGAAGAGGAACTAGAGGCCCGACGATCTAGCAAGTGGCGAAGAGCAACCTCCAACTCAGAAGTAGAAAATCCCGAGATATCAGCAGATGAATCAACTGGAGCTGTGGACTGTGGCTCAACTATATCAGAATGATGGGCTCGGGCATTGGGCCCACGGCCTCGAGACTGTTCGGAGCGACCCCCTCGAGAACTAGAACGGTCTCTACGACCTCCAGATGGTTGCCCATGCAACTTCCAACAGGTCTCACGGGTGTGGCGAGGGCGACGACAAAAATCACAGAAGAGAGTATCTTTCTCAGAAGGAGGGCGAGAACCACGATCCCCATCTCGAGAGGGGCAGAAACTAGGGCAGATCGATCAAAAGAGGCAGCCGGAAGCATAGCAGAACGACGACTCTCCTCATTCTGCACATAAGCAAACGCTTCTTGGAGAGAAGGAAGAGCATCCATACCAAGCACACGACTCCGAATAGGATCAAACTCCACATTCAAACCTTCGAAAAACTGGAAGACCCGCACTTGTTCAACAAATTTCCGGTAACCAGCAGAATCTGTGGGACAGACAGGCTTGTAGTCCTGAAGATGATCAAGTCACTTCCACCCATTGCTTAGGAAAGTAAAATACTGGAGAATAGTCATCTCACCCTGAACAGACCGGTCAATAGAGCGTCGTAACTCAAAAGTCTGTGAGAAATTACCTTTGCGGGAATACGTAGTGGCCACAGCCTCCCAAATATCCTGTGCTGTGTCCATAGACAAGTATCCCTCACCAATCTCCGGAACCATAGAGTGTATCAACCAACCCATGATAAGAGAATTGGTAATCTCCCACTGATCATAACCTGTATCGGTGATACTGGGAGCCTGAACACGCCCATCAACATATCCCATCTTCCCTTTGCTCTTCAAAAATATAGTCAAACTCTGCGACCACGCTAGGTAGTTCTGACCATTAAAGAGAGGTGGTGATTTTCTGGCCAGGGTGGAGAGAATCGGTCATCGACGTAGTCAAAACAGGACTCGCGCCCTGTGTAGCAGGCTGCGAAGTAGTAGACTCACTAGTCAATTCGGCCATAATGACGTCGCGACGGAACCCTCACAAACACATCCAGAGTGAATCACAAACCTGAAAGATTGGAAAAAATAATAATGAATTTAAAATAAGTTTAAGAGAACATTTTTTTTTTTTCCTTTTTTTTGTTTTTGTTTTTGTTTTTGTTTTTGTTTTTTTTTTTTTTTTTTTGTTTTTTTTATTTTATAGAAGACAGAGAGAGAGTAAGAAAAGGAGAACACAGACGCAGAGAGTAAGACGAAGGAGTTACATGTAGAGAAAGAGAAAGAGACCGAGAGAGATGTCGACAAGGACAGCCGAGAGAGAGATGCGCCGGTGCCTTCGACTGGAGTCGCGACTCCGACTGGGGCTGTCGGAACCCTAGGTGCCTTCGACTGGGGCTGTCGGAGCCCTAGGTTGTGCCTTCGACTGGAGTCGTGACTCCGACTGGGGCTGTCGGAACCCTAGGTGCCGTCGACTGGGGTTGTAGGAACCTTAGGTGGCTTCGCCGGGGGCTTGTAGGCTGGGGTGGTGGTGCCATCGACTGGTGATGGTACAGCTAGGGTTTGTTTTTTTTTTTTTTTTTTTTTTTTTCTTCTTCTAGTTTTGCTCTGATACCATGTTAATTTTAGAAGAGAAAAGATTAGGGTATGAGTGGTTAATCATACCCTTTTATATTAAATCATAAACATAAGTTAAGGCCTAAATAAAGGCCTATTACAGGAAATAAAGAGACTGAATGAGAATAAAATGGGAAATATCCTAACACATTCTAACAAATACCCCTCAACAAAATGGGGTGGCGGAACGCAAGAATCGTCATCTTCTTGACATGGCTCGGTGCATGTGTTTTTCTATAAGTGTGCCTCGGTCCTACTGGGCAACGCTGTCGTCACCGCTGCCTATCTTATTAATCGTCTTCCTACCCAGCTCTTGTACAAACAAGCTCCTCTTTAAGTCCTCCTAGGTTCTGAATCCTTATTTTTTATTCCTCTAAAAATATTTGATTGTGTTGTTTTGTCCACAATCACTCACTCGTGGTAAGTTGGACCCTCGCTCCCTCAAATGTGTTTTCCTTGGGTACTCTTTTACTCAAAAGGAGTATAAGTGTTATCACCTTCCTTCTCGTAAGTGATTTGTGTCCATGGATGTCATATGTTTTAAGTCCCAGTCCTATTTCTTGTCCTCTCCGGTGTCACAGTCATCCCTTCAGGGGGAGTCTTGGTATGAAGTGATTCCTGTGACTCCTATGGCGGAACCAGTTGTTCTTAACCCTGTGATTCCTGTGGTGGAACCAATTGTTCTTGCTCCACCACCTCTTACTGGGACTACAGAACTGAATGTCACTAAGGATTGGGAAGGGCAAGTTTATATAAGGGACAAAGACAGACAGAAAGTTAATTAGATACAAGAGACCACTTCGGCTCATCCATTGCCATCTTCTACTTCTGATGAGAGTCCAGGTAACTTTGAATCTCGAGTCCACTGATCTTGATACTCCTACTGATCTTGATGTTCCTATTGTCAAGCGAAAGGGTGTGAGATCTTGTACTCAACATCTTATCTCAAATTTGGTGTCCTACTCTCATTTGTCATCCTTATATAGAACTTTTGTGTCCAATATTTCCTCTGTTAGCATTCTTAACCATTTCCAGGATGCTCTTACTACGTCTGAGTGGAAACTTGCCATGATTGAGGAAATGAAAGCACTTCGGAAGAATGGCACTTGAGAATTGACTGAGTTACCTAAGGGCAAACGACCTGTGGGATGCAAATCGGTGTATATTGGGAAACACAAAGCGGATGATTCTATTGAGCTTTACAAGGCTAGACTTGTGACAAAAGGGTTCACTTAGACATATGACGTTAACTATCAGGAGACCTTGGCACCCATGGCTAAGATGAATTCTGTCATAGTACTTCTCTCTCTGGCAGCTAATCTAGATTAGCCACTTCATCAGTTTGATGTAAAGAATGCCTTTCTTCATGATGACCTCGAACAAGAGGTATATATGGACATTCCTCCTGGTTTTAAGGATTATCAGCTAGAGGGTAAAGTATGTCGGCTTCGAAAGTCATTATATGGTCTCAAACAGTCTTCAAGGGCTTGGTTTGAGAGATTCACTCAGCCTATACTAAATTATGGCTTCAAACAGAGTCAGGCAAATCACACTTTGTTTGTGAAACATTCCTCACGTGGTAGGACTACAATGCTCATTGTTTATGTGGATGACATAGTTCTTACAGGTGATGATAGTGAGAAAATACCTCTGTTGAAGAAATATTTAGCAAGTGAGTTTGAAATCAAAGATTTGGGGAGCTTGAAGTATTTTCTAAGAATTGAAGTTGTTCGCTCTAAGGATGTGATATTTATCTCACAGGAGAAGTATGTGCTTGACCTATTATCAGAAACTGGAGGATGATGAAGGAGGAGCAGCTGTTGATAGGGGGAGCTATTAGCGTTTAGTGGGTAATCTACCTATTTTACTCCCGTCCTGATATTACTATTGCCATCAGTATGGTTAGCCAGTTTATGCATGCTCCTTATCAAATTCACTTCGAGACTGTCATAAGAATTTTGCGGTACTTGAAGTCTGCTCCTGATAAGGGTCTTTATTTTTCAAAGTACGATCATCTTTGTGTGGAAGCCTATACAAATGCTGACTGGGCTGGATCAATAACTGATAGGAGATCGACTTCAGGGTATTGCACATTTGTTGGAAGCAACCTAGTTACTTGGAGGAGTAAAAAACAAAATGTGGTTGCCAGGTCCAGCGCAGAAGCTGAGTTTAGAGTTATGGTACAAGGGGTGTGTGAGATCTTATGGATCAAGTTATTGTTGAGTGATCTAGGTATTGATCAGATGGACTCCATAAGGTTATACTGCGATAATAAGGCCGCTATCAACATTGCTCACAATCCGGTTCAACATGACAAGACAAAGAATGTTGAGATTGATCACCACTTCATTAAGGAGAAACTCATTAGTGGCACAATATGTACAGTCTGGTAAACAACTCACTGACATCCTCACCAAGGGAGTTCGGAGTAAGCCATTGCACGACATCCTAAGCAAGCTGGGCATGAGAGATATCTTCGTACCTACTTGAGAGGGAGTGTTAAAATATTATTAGTTGGGTTTTTTTTATTCAGTTGTAATTATTCTATGCCTTAGGGCTCCCTTGTAATTATTAATCTTTATTAATATAAAAAGGGGATGATGTCACAATCATTCCCTAATCTTGGTATTCTCTAAAATAAATGCTTTCGTCATTTTTTATTGCCAACTTGGAAAATTGAATAGAGAATAGTGCTATACAAATAGAAAGCTTGTACAGAATTACTGTACAAAATTGCATGAGTTATTGTGATTCATTCATTTAAAAACATAAATCTTATTATTATGATCATAGTTTACAAGTGCGTCACTGCCACATCATTTTGGAAGCAGATTGTGTATATAAATTCTGGTAAAATAGCATTTTCCAATGGAGTATTGGGAATTTCATGTGATTTCATGTCTCACCTAGCTCAAGGTAATATTATTATTCAGTAGTTTTAGTTTTTCTAAATTCTGCCAAAAAAGTGAAATTTGAAAAATAGTAATTTATTTTGGAAGTTTATTATTGCCTTTGAATATCAGGGAAAATGAGCAGCTATCCAAGTATGGTGACACCAAAACTGCTCGTAGCATAATGTTGATAGAGCTTAAAAAACTCATAGAGGCAAATCCCCTTTTCCGTGAAAAGCTTGCTTTTCCTACTTTAAAGTTATCGAGATTGCGGACTCTAATTAATCAAAGGTAAATTTGGTTCCTTAATCGGTGAAGTAGGAAGCTATGATTGTTTAAACGTTTATTTCTTGTGCCTTTTTTTATCTCAAGTATAATCTATAGTTATATAGCTGACCCCATTTGATGAGACTTAAGGCTTAGTTTCGTTGGTTGGTATAATCTATAGTTATATTTGAGTCAAATTTGATGCCTCATCATCAGTGGCAACTCTAGGAATTTTTTGTTAGTGGTGTCAATAAAAAACTTAAATGTCATATATCTTATAGAAAATTCACATTAATCATTGTATCACTTATGGAGAAAGAAATCAACAAATTAATTTAAATTTTGAAATTATAAACAAAAATATTTCAATATATTGATACTATTATTTAAACAAAAAGACATGCTAATATACAAGCTTCTACAATTGACCACGACGAGATTTCATATTTTGAAATCGTTGCATAATAAGCTCATTATCAACACTATCAAATACATCTTTCTCAATATATGTAACTAAACAATCATTCAACTATTTCGGTTACGCAATCGATTCTTTATGAATTTCATTGCTGAAAATGCTCTTTCCACTGTTGCAGTCACAACTGGTAAGCTTTTTTCATTGGTGGGTTCAAAGTTTTGGGACTGAAAACTATGGGTTCAAAGTTGTATTTTAGTGGGTTTAGTTGCTGATTTTTTTCCCTAAAATCTAATACTTATATAATAAAAATAAAAAATAAAAAAATCATCCAAGGGGTTCGAGTGACACCCCTGGCCAACCCTTGGAGCCGCCCCTGCTCATCATAACATCCTTCGTACCAAGTCCACCTAAGGCTAATTGTTGCTTAATTGTTTCCCTAACTTCTTTGAAAAAATGCCCATTTTTTTAAAATTATAATATTTGCAAATAATAGTTGCAATAAATTCTCAATTAGTGGGTAGATATTGATTTTGACCTTTCAGCATGTTCATGCCTTTTTACAACTTGTGGTTGTCATGGCAAAAAATCATTGCACATGTTTACACTGGTGCTTACTTTTGCTTGCCCTCAGGAAATTTTGGGAATCTGTCAATGTTCATTTTGCTTGTCATTCTTGTATATATTGCCATAGAAATGTAGATAATTGTGCTGTCCACTGTGTATGTTTAACCTCAGGATTCTGATTTTATTGTTGATCCAGTTTGAACTGGCAGCACCAACTCTGTAAGAATCCAAGGCCAAACCCAGACATAAAGGCATTGTTCACAGATCATACTTGCACACCTCCAAATGGTGTTCTTGCTCCTACTCCTGTCAATCTTAAGCCTGCTGCAAAGCCTATTGCTTATACATCACTTGGAGTGCATGGTGTATGTTACCATTTATCTCATGAGTTTCATTTCCGTGTTAATTACACCAAGACCCCTTCAACTATCAGTGAATATCATCTGACCCCCCCTCATCTATGAACCCGACATTTTGACCCATTCAACTTTAAAATGAATCACTTTCACCCCCTCCATACTACCTCCAGAAGGGAGCAGTTGTACGGATTTATAGTTGAGGGGGTCAATACGTACGGGTTAATATATGAGGGAGGTAAGGTGATATTAGCCAATAGTTGAGGGCGTCTTGATGTAATTAATTCTTAATTTCCCCACTCTCTTATCTTTCTTTCCAGATCAATTACATATTTTGTTCGTTGTGTTACTGATGATGACAAACTTACTTTGTTCTCTTGTTTATAAGATACCATTACCATGTTACCATATTCCTTGCAAACCTCCTCCTTTCTTTCATGAATGTTGTCTTTTGTTTATTTACTTGTAAATTTTTCCATAGCATCCAGGACTTCTTTATCCTTGCACTTATCCTGTTCGTTGGGAGTTGTAGGAGATACACACCTAGTCAATGCTGATGTAGTGGAATCTTTGTTGTAATTTTTTATATTGTCATCTCTTACCTCCCTTCTTTCATTTCTCCCTGTTTCACTTCTATATTTTGATTAGTTTATTTGTTTTATTGGCTTGCTTATGGAAACATGCTACATCTTTTCCCTTTCATGGGTGCACATAAAAGCACATTAGTGATCACTTTGATTAATGGGAGCTGCCGCTGGTTAATGTCTGTTTATGTATGTTGAATAATCGCTTCTATTGTCACTTTTTAGTTATTTTGACGATGGTCTAAATCATGGTGAATTGACTTTACTCTGGCAAATGTAGATGTATGTTTGATCTGTCTTCATGACCAACACTGTTTGCAATGATCTTATGTTGCAATTTCTTTATCCTTCATTTGTGTTGCTATATCTCTCATGGTGACTGCTTATGCTGTGTATTTTTTCATAGGTTGGTAACATCCCTGAGGCTATACTGAAAATAAAACAAGAAGTTGAAGCTGAATTTTTTGGTGAAGATCAAAACTGGGGTCATGTGGAAAGCACTGTAAGTTTCTGTTACCCTTTGATAACCCCCGTCATTGAGAAAAATGATTGATTTCTTGCAGAGATTAATATCATATCTTCAACCTTTGCTTGCATCAAAATTTTCTTATGGTTAATTGCAATTGGTGAAGAGTTTTGTTATCCAAGAATGTTTTCTGTTGTGCTAGTTTTTCCTAATTTCCTTCTTTCTATTGGCATACTTTACCAGCTCATTTTGTGTGACGTGTTTGATTCATGTAGCCACCAATTCAACCTCAAAATCGTTATTCTGAGCCAGACAATCGTGATTGGCGTGGTCGATCTGCACAATTTCCTGCATCTGGAGAGGAGAGATCCTGGGAGAACAAAGAGTTTGGTGGCCGGTTTGACTCTAGACAACAGGAGGCAGGTCAACATAATCGCCAAGACCAACTCAACTTGCAGTTTTCAAGGGCACAAGGGGTAAGTTGTTTTGTTAGATAAGTGAATTGATTTTTTGCATTACACTCATTTAGGGAAATCCATAGTGAGGGGTTGTTTGTCATATTTTTTTTTCTCTCGTTTTTTAGACTACAATGCACCCCAAAAGCAGGGAGTTTGGAAAATGAGTTTAGCTGTAGAAAAGCATAAAAAACAAGCTTATTGTATGTTTATTTATTTTATTTTATTTGGTTGGCTAAGGCTTTGGCTCTTTAGCCTCTTTTACTGAAAACAAAAAGTAAAAACTGAAGTCTTAGTCTCTATAAACGATCATGTTTTCTTTCTAAAATGGAACTGACATTGAATTTAATCTCTGTGGGTTAGTGGGTTTTAATGATTGTTGAGGTTATTGATGAAAATTCGACTGATTTTTGTGTTACTCTTTTTATGTGTTGTTTTGTAGTATTTGCATTTTGTTCAATCAAATAAAAGTGCTATCATACCATGTAATGCTTGGTTAGTATAGAAGCGTGTACTCATATGATTCCTTGAGATTACACACATGCCTACTTAAGGATTGCTAGTCTTTAGATTTTCAACCTAAATGTGTTTTGGAATCTAAATGGTGTTTTTGTTTTGGTGTAATGGCCGTTGGTTTTTAGAACAGATTCCTTGTCCTCTCTTTGTAGTTTGTTTTTGCTAGTCAATAAATTTTTTCATTGCCGATCGAAAAAAAAAAAAAGTTGTGTTTTAAATCTAATCATTGTTTAAGTGTTGACTCCCATGAGGGCTCAATCCATCTATATCTTTATATGAGGCTTATTAGTAAGTTTAATGTTAGACACTATCCGATGAAGAACTTACTTTATTGATAATAATTGCTCCTAGATAGTGCTACTGCCTTGGAATAAAAGAATGAAAAGAATTATTTGACTCACCTATGAATGAGGTAGAGCCTTGTATTTATAATGAAACAATATTACAAAATAGGAAACAAACAAAAAAGGAAATGAAGATAAAGAAGGTATTAAATTTGTGATTGACACAATCATAGATTTTATATACACTACAATAATTACAATATCACTCTTTCCTAATTCCAACACTACCATAGTTATAATATTACTATTTCCTAATTTCAACACTCCCCCTCAAACTGGTGTGAAGATATTCAATAAACGCAGCTTGCCGATAGATGACTGGAGTAATGTTGGGCCGACAGACTTGGTGAACATATCTGCTAACTGTTGAGAAGAAGAGACAAAGGAGATGATCTCACAATACCAATCCGAACCTTCTCTCGAATGAAATGTATATCAACCTCTATATGCTTAGTACGTTCATGTAGGACAGAATCAGAAGACAACATAATAGCAGACTTGTTGTCACAAAATAAAGAAGCAGGAGCAGTCTCCTCAAATCTTAACTCTGCCAAAATAGAACGCAACCATAGAATTTCACAAGTGCCTTGTGCCATAGCCCTATACTTAGCTTCTACATTCTACAAAAGACCTAGAAACAACTGCTTGCTTCTTACTTTTCCATGATATAAGATGATCACCGTAGAAAGTACAGAAGCTAGAAGTACAAACACCTATCTGTTCTAGATCCTGCATAGTCAGCATCAGTAAAACAGGAGCGTCCAGATTGAGGATCAGCTGTGAAGAACAATCCCAAGCCAGGAGAGGTCTTCAAATATCTCAAGATGTGATAAACCGCATCAAGATATTCTGTACGAGGTGCATGCATGAATTGGCTAACCACACTAACTGCAAATGTCAAGTCAAGTCTAGTATTGGTCAGATAGATGAGACGCCCAACAAGACGCTGATACATACCTAGATCCTCTAGTAATTCACCGGACTCTGATGTGAGCTTGACATTGGGATCCATAGGAGTAGAAGCAGGTTTACACCCCAACATACCAGTATCCTTAAGTAAGTCAAGAGTGTACTTCCTTTGAGATAAAGAAATCCCCTGCTGTGAGTGAGCCACCTCAATCCCTAGAAAATACTTGAGATTCCCCAAATCCTTAATATCAAAGGTGTGACCCAAATCCCGTTTGACTTGATCAATGCTTATAAAGTCATCACTAGTGAGAATGATATCATCCACATACACCAACAAGACTATACACTGACCTGTAGAATTACGACGGATAAAGCAAGTATGGTTTGAATGGCATTGAACAAAGCCCATGGAGAGGACGATTGAGCTGAAACGACCAAACCAAGCTCGTGGAGACTGCTTTAAGCCATATAAAGACTTGCGCAGTCGACATACTTGCCCCGAATACTCCCCCACAGCTCGAAAAACCAGGAGGAGGGGCCATATAAATTGTCTCGAGAAGATCTCTATGCAGAAAGGCATTCTTGACATCAAGCTGATAAAGGGGCCAAGAATGGGATGCTGCAAGAGAGATGAGTAGACAAACAGAGGTAAGCTTGGCAACTGGTGCAAAGGTAGCACCAAAATCCTTGCTAGGAACTTGAGTGAAGCCCTTGGCCACTAAGCGGGCCTTATAACGGTCGATGGAGCCATCAGGTAGGTACTTAATAGCAAAGACCCATTTGTAACCCACGGTATTCTCGCCAGAAGGTAAAGGAATCCAAATCCCAAATATGATTCTGTTTTAAAGCTGCCATTTCAGTCTGCATTGCCGCCACCCATTTTGGGTTCTGAAGGGTCTCTGATACAAACCGAGGAATAGACTCGGACTCAAGCTTGCAAGGAAAGAATGATATGAGTCGGAAACCCTGTCATATGAGAGATATGGGGAAATGGGATGATTAGTACTACACAGATAACCCTAACGATTGGGGGGATGGCGATCCCGAGGAGGATTACGGCGAGGAAGGGAAGGAGAGGTATGTGAAGGGAAGAAGTACCTAACCCAAGATTCGGAGAGGAGGCAAGAGGGGGCTAAGCACGAGGGCGGCGAGAGTATACCTGCAAGGGATGGGGGGAATGAGGCAAAGGTGGAGGATGAGAGGGGGGAAACCTTATCCACAACTGCATTCCAAAATGGGGATCGAGCGAACATTGTGAGTAGCAGAAGGGGAAACCTGCAACAGGGGGTAAGGACTAAAAAAAGGAAGATCCTCACAAAAAGTAACATCCAGAGTATGGTGAAAATGACGAGACACAGGATCAAAACATCTATACCTTTAGACATGACACAACGAATAGACTTGTCATCTAACTTAGTGCGAGTGGGACGACGGTCCTGAACAAAACATGTATGCCCAAAAACACGAGGCAAAAGAGGAAAAAGTGTAATATGAGGCATAAGAATATGGAATGGAGTAAGGCCATGTAAAACACAACTAAGAGTCCTATTAATGAGATAGACAGCAGTAAGAACAACCATGTGCCAATAAGACTTGGGCACACTCATACCACAAAGAAGACAACGCACGACAAACATAATATGACGGTTTTTACGTTCAGCCACACCATTTTGTTCAGGGGTCTGAGGACATATAAGTTGTTGAAGAATACCGTTCGATTAAGGTGAGAACGAAACTCATTGGAGATGTATTCCCCACCATTATCAGAGCGGATGTTCCTAACAATGGTACAAAATTGTGTCTTAGCCATTTGCAAAAACTGAACAAAGATGGGAAACACATCAGACTTGCGGTGAAATAAATAGATCTAAGTGCACCTAGTGTGATCATCAATAAAAGTCACATAATAATGATGACCCGAAAAAGTAGGAACAGGAGAGGGACCCCCAACATCAAAATGAATAACGTCAAAAGCACTAGGGGCACGTGTCATATGTGGTATATAACTAGTACGGATATGTTTAGACAACTCACAAGTAATACAATGAAATTTAGAATCCTTGCAAGCTTTATTTAATAACTGAAAAAGTTGACATAAATATTGAAAGTTAACATGACTCATACGGGATTGCCATAACTCTAAAGTTTGAACAGAAAAAAACATAAGATATAGAAGCAGGCAAAACAGACGCTTGAAAACTGGCTAAAGGCAAAGAAGGTTGGTTTGGTGGATCCCCAAAATAGTATATTCCATCGCGCTCATATCCCTTGCCAAAAATCCTTTTCTAACTCAGGTCTTGTAAAAGATATGAAGAAGGTAAGAAGATGACGGCGCAATTAAAGGTTTTGGCAAGACGACTAACAGATAAGAGATTATAAGCAAAATTGGGAACATGCAACACAGAAGATAAAGTGATATCAGGGGATAAAGACACAACACCCTTATGTTGGACAAAAGAGCAAGAACCATCAGCAAGACACACAAATTCGACAACAATGGTGGGTGTAGTAGAGGAAAGAAAAGAAAACTCGCCAGTCATATGATCATTAGCCCCAGAATTCAGAATCCATGAAGAATTAGCAGATCGAACATGGAAAGCAGTAGAAGTACCTGTAGCAAGGGTGGCAGTAGA
The DNA here is from genome assembly GCA_030407325.1 of Camellia japonica. Classification (NCBI taxonomy): domain Eukaryota; kingdom Viridiplantae; phylum Streptophyta; class Magnoliopsida; order Ericales; family Theaceae; genus Camellia; species Camellia japonica. The sequence goes on from JAPPVO010000019.1 coordinate 192,556,267, forward strand.
GGATGACGGACCAAGAGAACCAGTGGTGAGAGACCCAGGGCCTGAAGCTGACCAATTTGAGTCTGTAATTGCTGTAGATTACGGACATGAGGAGGCTTAGAAGCAGGAGTAACTTCCACCAAAGCAGCAGTGCGAGCAAAGCCAGAACTACGTGTAGCAGGACCACGAGGTCGGGAAGGGCACTGCCTTAACTCAGGATGAAGTTTGAAGCAACGAGCATTGATATGTCTTGGCGCACCACAATGATGACAATTAACAGAACCGGTGTAACTTCGAGAACCAGAACTCGTAGCAAGAGCCATCTGATCTACTAAAACTGGAGGTACTGAAGGAACACTAGGCTGAACCAATCGTCGGCGACGCTCATCAGTGTCAATAGTGGCAAAAGCCTCATAAAGAGATGGCATGGGTGATGTGTTGAGAATCTGAATTCGAACAGATTCGAATTCAGAGTTTAAATCCGTGAGAAACTGATAAGTGTGTTGTCGGGGCAAGCTTCTTGGACACAAGGGAGGTGGCTTATGGTGGAAGGTCAATCAAAGGCTCATATTGAGCAAGTTCCTCCCAACGAGCTTGAAGATAGCCAAAGAATTCAGCTACAGAAAGGCCAAGAGATGACTGAGTGGCCTGGGCTATATCTTGGTAAAGCTCGAAGATACGGGCATCATTGTGAGCATGAGCGTACATCTGTGACAATGTCTGCCGCAAACTTGGAACTGTATCACAATAAAAGAACATATGATAAATCCGATCTTCCATGGAATTGAACATCCATCCCAAGATAGTGCAGTTATCGATATCCCACTGAGCACGTATAGGGTTAGTCGCAGCTGGTGGGATAATAGTAGAGATAGAGTTTAAGGAAACGGCTCCAAGCAGCAAAATTTTTCCCATTCAACCCCACACTCGTAATATGATGAACAGGAATGTGATGAGAAAGAGAAAAATCAGAACCAAAAGGAATAGGTTTAGTGGGTACATCAGAAGAGACAATAAGAGATGGCTCAGTCATGGTGGAAGAATAGGGGCTGAAAAAATGCACAAAATCACAGCAACAATGGTTGAAATAATGCAAGAAGCCGGAAAAAACTCAACGGTTTATCCAAATAAATGCTACCGAATAAATCCGGTAGCCGAATGAATCAAGAGGTCAGAAAAAAAGGTGCCTAAAACATCAGCACAACACCCTGAGAAGGGGAAAAGGGTCCACTGACCACCCTAGAGAGGTAGCCGAAGCACACAGGACCAGAACAAAGTCTGGCAGCAGCAAACAGAGCCTCGGCAGGAGTGTAGGAGACCTGCCGAGGGGAAAACAGGGAAGAATAAGCGCGGTTGAGTGGTCTAGAAGGTGTGGGTAGGGTTGTCAGTGGCTGAGAGAGAAAAAGAAGGCTAGCGGTGGTGATATGTGGGACTGGGTGGGGCCGACAGAGGGAGAGGAGGGCTAGGGTGGCTGATCTTTGGCTCTGATACCAAAAAGAATGAAAAGAATTATTTGGCTTAACTAAGAATGAGGTAAAGCCCTATATTTATAATGAAACAATATTACAAAATAGGAAACAAACAAAAGAGAAAACGAAGATAAAAAAGGTATTAAATCTGTGATTGACACAATCACAGATTTTATACACACTACAATAATTACAATATCACTCTTTCCTAATTCCAACACTACCATAATTATAATATCACTATTTCCTAATTTCAACAGGAATCTAGGGAGGAATAAGTAGCGTCCTCTTTTTTTGAGATTATCGACTTTAGGAGTTTTCCACAAGTTTTGGAAATTATGTTATCCAAATGTGCTAAAGTTTAACTTTTAAGTTCTGATTGGGATTGCTGTATGGTTGTCCCATTGTTTGCATCTGAGAACTGGTTGTCCTTTGTCGGTTGATCAATCAATTTTGTGCAGACGGTCTGAGGGATGCTCACGGGGTTAATCATGGCTTGAGGTTTTTGTACTGGTTTTTCTTTTACTGTTTTGTTCCTTCATCTTATACAAGAATGTAGCATGATTTGGGAAGAAAATGGAAGGAGAGAAAGGGGACACTAGCGCACTTCCTTATCTGTATCATGGTTTTTTTTTCTTCGTAGTGTTGTTTTCTTATGGGGCTGTAGTATGAGAAGTGTCATCCTTCTGTTGTGCAGAAAATGCAACCTCATTGTAAATGACACCTCTGAAAGGTGGGTAGAAAATGTAGAATGACTAGGAATGAGAAAAGGGATGAGCTTCTCTGTTATAAATCTATTACACGGAGAGATAGTTGTGTTCTACAGACTAGCCTAGTGAGTTTTCACAGTTCCTTAAAAATGAAAGTATAAACATATTGCATGATCTAAGCTGTATATGCAAACTGTGTTGACATTTGCCACTGCCTTTTTAATTAGTGTGGCCGTGTGTTGTTAAGTTGTGATCTGTTTACTATGTAAATTTTTGTCTGTCTGTAAATAGTTACTGTTTGGAGTTAATATCAAGCCATGCTTTGTCAATGAACCAGGTAGGACCTGCTCCTGCTCTAATTAAGGCTGAGGTGCCATGGTCAGCTCGAAGGGGAACCCTCTCTGATAAGGATCGTGTTTTGAAGACACTGAAAGGGTAATTTATTCTGAAGATCTTTTTATGATTTCCTGACACCTGTTCAGTCATGTGATTATCACTTGCTATATTGTATGGATCCTTCTGAATGTTTAGTGTCTATGGTGGACACTCTAATAATATTCCTGCAATTTAGTTAATTTCACTCAGTCATGAACCATTTTTGTTTGATATCAATTATTAAGGTTTTGAAATAGTTTATCTCTACGTATTTAATATTATAATTTCAATCTGTCTCTGATTTAATTTAGTTAATATTGTTTCTGATTGCAAGAACAAATTGCTGGCTCTAGTAACTAATGATTGCATGAATGTCAGTTGACAGGAGTTTGCAGCTGAAGAATTTTTTTTCTTGTTTTTAAATTTAGCATATATGTTGAATGTCATTTCATATAAATTATGCATGCTGACTTCTGTCTTCGATTGCTATTTAGGATACTGAATAGGCCGACTCCAGAGAAGTCTGACCTTCTCAAGGGACAGCTAATTGATTCTAGCAGCACAACAGCTGATATTCTGAAGGTTCCTCTTTTATGTTCTTTTTTTTTTCTTTTTTTCTTTTTTTTTTTCTTTTTGCTTTTTTAATTTTTAATTTTGTTTTTACCCCTCCATCCCCCAAACCTCCCAGACATAGATTGGGGAATTTTCTTAATTATAATTTTACTTTCAGTTTGGTTATTAAAGGCTAATGCAGATTCTGCTTGCAATGCACAGGATGTTATCTCCTTGATGTTTGACAAGGCAGTGCTGGAACCAACATTTTGGCCCATTTATGCACAGCTGTGTTCGGATCTAAATGAAAAGCTCCCTCCATTCCCATCTGGTGAACCTGGTGGGGAAGAAATCACGTTTAAGCGAGTCCTCTTGAACTTCTGCCAGGAGGCATTTGAAGGCTCTGACAAACTTTGGGAAGAAGTAAGGCAGATGACTGCTCCTGAGCAAGAGTCGGAACGTAGAGACAAAGAAAGAATGGTCAAACTTTGCACACTCGGAAACATTCGTCTAATTGGGGAGCTTTTGAAGCAAAAGATGGTGTCTGAAAGAATTGGTCATGAAATTATTCGGGTTCTAAATAAAGCTCCCTCTCTTCTTTCATGTTTTTAGCTTGAAATATCTTGATAATTTTCAGATCTCTCTCTTAATATTAAAATTGTTTTACCGTTATTTGTCAAGTGAAACAGGAACTTATATGGAGCTTCCTTTGGTAGTTGTTTCACATTTTTGGCTTGAAATATCTTTATTTTCAAAACACAGTGTCTGACTCTCAATATAATAATTGTCTTTTACCATAACGTTTCATGTGAAACAGAAGCTTTTAGGGTCTGAGAGTAAGACCTACCCAGAGGAGGAAAACGTGGAGGCCATATGTGAATTCTTCAACACTATTGGTAAACAGCTTGACGAGAGCCCCGAGTCATGGAGAATTAATGATACGTATTTCATCCGATTGAAAGAATTGTCAACAAATCCCCAGCTGGCTCCACGATTAAGGTTCATGATTCGTGATGTTCTTGATCGACGTGCAAATAATTGGGTTCCCAGACGTGAAGAGGTAACTATCTACTGCTCATTAATTACCATGATATGATTTTGGTGCTGGTACAAGAATTTATCATCTTCCTAATTAAACTCTTTGCAGGTTAAAGCTAAAACCATCGTTGATTCTGGCAGCACAACAGCTGATATTCTGAAGGTTCCTCTTTTCTGTACTTTTTTTTTTTCTTTTTTCTTTTTTAATTTTAATTTTGTTTTTACCCCTCCATCCCCCAAACCTCCCAGACATAGATTGGGGAATTTTCTTAATTATAATTTTACTTTCAGTTTGGTTTTTAAAGGCTAATGCAGATTCTGCTTGCAATGGACAGGATGTTATCTCCTTGATGGTTGACAAGGCAGTGCTGGAACCAATATTTTGCCCCATGTATGCACAGCTGTGTTCGGATCTAAATGAAAAGCCCTCCATTCCTATCTGATGAACCTAGTGGGAAAGAAATCAAGTTTAAGAGAGTACTCTTGAAGACTTGTGTATTAATCATATTTTTTGTTTTTGTTTTGGTTTTTTATAAATAATAATAATAGTAATAAAGGAAAGAAAACACCAAAACATCGTTTCCTATGTTTGCTAAGTGGAAAGTGTCAATGCTAACAATTTTTTTTCTTTTGTTTCAATTTCAATTTTGTTTTTCGGTTTTTGCATTTGATAATTAAAAACGAAAATGATACAAAACATGAATGAATACTGGGAATTTTCTATTTTGTGCCTGTTGTATTGTTTCCATAAAACACAAACTTGCTTTCACAAAGTAACATCATACATAAAAAACACACTAGTTCTATCCAAATTCTGCTCCAAACATGGCTGAGTAGGCATTAATTTCACTATTATTTGGGCTACCATGGTTATATTATTGCAACTGGATGCTTCAATTGGTACTGGCATTGAAGATTTAAAATTTTCGCATCACAATCTTTGGCATCAAATTTGGCACAAGTTTTTACATATTGTCAAATTTTGACATTTCCATATACAAAAATCTAGCCACCCCGTCGAAAAAAATATCACAAGCACTAGAGCGAGGTTGTCAAAATTGTAAGAGCTATCTTCTACTTGAAAAATGTCCCGTTTAGCATTCAAGATGTTCCTACAGGCGATCTTCTTCTGCCCTCTGCCTACATACGTAGTAATAGAGGTGAAACTTGTCTCATAACCAGAGAAACCCAAGTCTAGTTCAATTTTTTTGGGTTCGGATAATATATTTTTACACTGGAAATCAATTTTTTTTTTTTTTTTTTGTTAAATTGGTCAAGCCTAGGCAAATACACTTGCAATTTGAAACTAAATGAGACCACTTTACAAGCATCTTGGCGTGCTTGGAAACTTAGGCCCAACTCCAATTTAACATCTCTAAATTAATGGCTACAATTATGTGTTCTAACAACGAAGGCACTCAATGGGGTGGACAAAATTTCTATACTCTGATTAGACATAAGCTAATTCACATTCAACTCATTTCCTTTTATTTTTCTTGCTAAATTAAGAAAATTCATAATTAGATTAGTTTGGCTTCTTTCTTCATTCCTCCACCTGGAAAAGTTTTTAGTAATTTTGAAGATAACCAAGTGATGTCCCAAAGTATTGTGATTGATGAAGGAGGTGGAATTCATGACTTTGTATTGAGATATAAAAAACAATATAAAAACTTAATGGGGATAAAGACACGTGACACTCCTAAATCACTTAATACTTTTTTTCTCGACCATGCCCTTTTGTTTGTGTTTGCAACTCTCCAAGTCATGTTCTAACATCACAAGTAATTTTTTATGGTTAATGTTAAAATGACAATGTTATAATAAAATTTCAAAATGTTACAATGCAAAAATATTATAATTTGATAATCATTTTTCAATCGTATGAATGTTATTTATTTTCTTTTTCTTTTTCTTTTCTTTAATAAAATTTCAAATGAAAATACTATTGGTACGTTTCATTATGAAAAAAGATAAGGGTAATAGATTTTCGGTGGGTTTTGTTTAAAAATCTTGTCAATTTTTTGCTTTAGAAAATGTTTTAGGATATTATTAAAAGAAAATGAATTTGTTCACATATGATTGATCCAAAACTCTAAGTTCCATACTAAAAAGCGTATTGATCTTATTTAACTTATGGGTTCCATAATTTTAGACTATTCAAAATAAATGTTTTGTTTATACACCTTATCAGTTATGTGAACAAGATCGAACTCCTATTAAAATGACCAAACATGTCTCTAGTTAAGAGATGTTGGGCTAGTTTGTTGGGTTTTGTCTCCTATCCCATTTTTTCTCGGCCCATTATTGATTTCTTTAAGGGGAACTTACTGATAAGTCCCATATACTAAGTTCAAGATCCAGCTAATCCCAAAACAAAATACTTGCACCAATTAGTCCAACACATTTTTAATTGTTACCAAAAAATCCTTTTTTTTTTTTTAATTTACAGACACTGTTCACATCTTACTATCGTCGGACTTCCGTCAAACGGTCGCCGGAGACTCGTCGGAATGTTCAACATCGCCGGAAAGTCGTCGGAATGTTTAAAACATGTTATGAAACTGTAAAATTTTACAGTTCTAAAGCATGTTATAAAACTGCAAAATTTTACAGTTTTAAACCATAATTCATTCCAGCACCAAAAAAAAAAATTCAAACTGCAAAATTTTACAGTTTTCACCGCCTGTAACTAAAACTCGAAAATTATTTGTTCAGAATTCGAAAATTTTCTCATTACAAATCTGTGTGATAGCTGTACAAATCTGAGTCATTACAGATCTGTTTCAATGATATTATAGATCTATTTCATCATCAACAACAACAACCATAGATCAACAACTATCCCAAAAAAAATCTGTAAATAGAGAGAGAAAGAGAGAGAAATTGACAAAGATATATACACAAATCTGTTCAATCTAAGCACAGATCTGAGGATGAGCGTCTTCTTGTTCTTGTTCTTCATCGTCTTCTTGTTCTTCAGTTCTGCATCGTACCAAATCTCGTCACTCTGATCAGATCTTCGACGTCAATAATCGATCTACGTGGTGGAGAAAGTGGCGACGGTGGTGCCGCAGAGGTTCAGATCGGCATAGATGTTCAGATCGGAAGGTCGTAAAGAGGGAAGCAAAAAACCAGAAAAAAAAAACGAGAGAGGAAGGGAAGCAAAAAACAGAGAGAGAGAGGGGAAAGGACTTTTGGGTGCAGTGAAAAAGTTTTGGGATTAAATGGAGACCACATGTTTCACATGGGACCTATGGGTAATTTTCCCTTTTTTGAACCTTTTGTCTCCATTAAGAAGTTGTTGGGCTCTTGCCCGTTGTTCTAGCCGTTGGGCTCAAAATGGAAGTCAACAATATAGAGAGGCTTCTGGGCTGGAGCGTCCAGTTGGGTTTGCATCATAGGTTCATTTCATTGATATGAGTCGTTTATATTTTAATCTCTACATATATATAATTTATATAAAAAAAATTATACTGATCTGATAACTATAATCACATGATTCAATAATATTAAGATGATCATTTTGTTTGTGGGTCAATCAATAGTAGGATATTACATTTTACAAATATCAAGATAATTAAGTTAAGGTGGACAGTTAACTATTTAAAAAAGTTCAATAATACAAATAAGCAAGTTTAATACCAACTACATTATATAAGAAAGACTCTCATAATATGAAAAAAAATAAACAACTAAAGAAAATCCAATAATATAAATAAAACCTTACTTTGGGCAAGGTTTGACCCTCTAAACCACATTTTCTAATCATGAGTGTGAGACAAATTAAACCGACATCGTGTTTGACTAGTAAACAAATTGCAATAGAAAAATGCTATATATCATTGATTTTTGGTCATTATTTTGTATCACCGTTTTCATGGATATTCATAATTAGTTAATTTGTTTGAAGATAATTATTAACAGATTAATGAGAGCAAATGACATCTTGTGACATACGGATATAGGGAAAAAAAAAAAAAAAGAGTTATACATAACTTACCTCGTTGTAATAAGAAAATGTGGTCATCTTGTAGTATTGCTAGACTCATCCTGTTTGGCAAGATGGTTGAGATTAATGTAGCTCACTAAAAGACGAAATAAGTTAAAAAGTCAATAAGATAAAATGCCACATCTAAACCATAATCATTTTTTCTTATCTTACAAAACTACAAAAAAAATCAAAAGTTCATTCCAAATAATTTTTTTTTTTAATTAAGCTAAAATAGCCAAAAAGTCAAAAAAATTAGGCTAAAAAAGTTCTTTCCAAATTATACATACACCATATTATGTTTACCATCTTAATTATCAACACAACATTAATGTAATGAGTCACACCACTCATCATATCTATATCTAATGCAAATATGATACAAAATATATAATAAATTTAGCATTACTCTTCACTTTTGAAAAAATGAAGAGTTTGTTTTCAAAATAATATTTGTCATATTTTTATATTAATAAAAATTGTAAAAATTAGGGTAAATTACACCAGTAGTCTATATATTTTGATTTTTGTATCATTTAGATCATTGTAATTTTAATTGGCTCAATTTTGATAATTAATTTATGATTTTGTCCCTATTTGATCTAATTTATTGCAATTGTTAATTTTTTTTGATAAAAAAATTCGCACATGAGCAGTATGTATTATGTTTTTATTCTTAAAATTACAAACCTTTTAAACTCGGTGATGAGTTAATCTTAACCAACTCAGTAACTATTTTTTTTTTTTTAAATTTTAATGACCAAATTGACACAAAATCTAAAATTAAATATCAAAATCAAACTAATTAAAATTATAGATACTAAAATGACATAATGGTCCCGTTTGGTAGAGCTATGAAAAAATGATTATAGATTATAGCTTAACAGATTATAATTTATAGCTGTGAACATAAGCTGTTAACCTATTTAGTGCAGCTGTGCGATTATGAATTTAAACAGCAGAGTAGTATTTGGTTGATAAGCTGTAAAATAACTTTTTACTGTAAACTTGTTATTTTCGCCCTTATATGATATAAAAATGATAATTTTGTCATTTTTTTTTAGTTTTAATTTTAAAAAATTATTTCATTAATAAAAGTTAATATAATTACTATTAATTAGTATCAATTAATATAAAAATTGATACATTTGATAAAAATGTAATGGAAATATTATTGTAACAATTTTTTTCCATTATAAATTAATTAGTATCAATTAATTGCTTAATTAGTATCAATTAATACTAAAATTATTAATTAGTATCAATTAATGGCTTAATTAGTCTCAATTAATACTAAAATTATTAATTAGTTTAATATTAACAATTAATTTTTTTGTTCCTTATTTCTTTTTCTTTTTTTCTTTTCTTCTCTTAAATTTTTTTTTCTTTTTCTTCATTTTATTTTATTTTCTTTAGTTTATAGTTTATTTTTTTCAAATTAGAAGTGGTGCATGCATGGTTAGATTGATCATGAGAAAATTTTGGCAAATGTTGAAATACCAATTAAAATTTTCAAATTATATTCATTTTGGTTTATAAATACATGAATATTAATTGATATTTTTTTAATTTATTAAAAATTGTTACAAAATATACCAATTTATTAATATTTTTTAATTTAATTTATTATCAATTAATGGCTTAATTAGTATCAATTAATATTAAAATTATTAATTAGTATCAATTAATATAAAATTTATTTCATTAATGGATTAAAATGCTTTATTATTATTATTTTTATTAAAAAAACACTGAAAACCTAGTTCTGGGGCGGGAGAAAGAGAGAGCTCTGGTTCATCGGAAAAGGAGCTTAACCTAGATCACTTCTGCATCGATCACGATTAGGGATGGGGGACGATCGTGAAGAGAGAGAAAGAGAGAGATCTGCCACGGTTAGGGTTTTGCGATCGCGAAGAGAGAGAGAGAGAGAGATTTGCCCCAGTCTAGGGTTTTGCCCAGCAAAACCCTAGCTGGCAGCCCCATCGTTAGATCGAGAGAGAGAGAGAGAGAGCAAGTGAGTTCACAAAGCTAGCTCTAGTTAGCTAGCTCTGGTTCAGATCATCACCGGCGGCGCTAGGGTTTCAACACGTCACCGGCGACTCTAAGGTTTCAGATCGATTGCGACGGTTAGGGTTTTGTCCCTCAATTGTGATCGCGACGGCGGAAGGTCGATTGAGAGAAAGAGAGAGAGCGAGCGAAAGACAGAGACGTTTGCCAGAAACTTAAGACCTTCGCCGGAAATCGCCTCTCTCTCTCTCTCTCTCTCTCTCTCTCAGAGTGAACAGTGTGAGAGTGTGGTTTATATATGAGGTATTTGGTAATAATCAAATTTGAGGAGGGGCATTTGAGTCATTTTAGCCCCCTTTTACCAGCTGCCCGCATAAGTTGAATTTGTTAAGCACCCCTAGAGCTGCTTTGGAAAATAAGCTGAAAATAGCTTAACTTAAGCTATAAGTTGTTATAAGCTAAAAGCTTAAATAAGTTGCTTATAAGTTGTGCCAAACAGGGCCAATAAGCAAACTGTAGAAGCTACCAACTTAATTTATTCTAAAAATTATATAATTACTATTATCAAATTAATCTATATATATTGATGAATGATCTAAATCACAAAATTGATGAATTAGATTAGATCAATAAAGTGAACTATAATTAGCCCATAGAGTGTCGAACAACACCACTCAAATCTACAAAAACGGAGGGTAGAGTAGAGAGAATCTTATTGGATAACGAAACTCATCCCTACGTTTGTTACAGATTCTTCTATCTCATCCTTGTAAAGTGCCACGTATATATTCCGTCCCCATAGTGTGTGTGGCTCACTATTTTCGCATCCCCTTTCAGAAGCTCGAAAAGAAGCCTTACAGTTCGGACTCACGTGGTTCTAAATCTAATCTCACAAATGCAATGTGAAACTGATAAACACCAAAGAGTCCAAATCCAACAAATCATTTTGGAAAACTGATTTTGAATTAAAATGCCAAAATTAGACTGCTTTGCTAGATACAGAATTGCCACCTAAATATTTTATTTTGAGAAAATTTAGGAAACCCATGACTCATGCCAAAGGCCACGTGTCCGTTATCACCAAAGTTGCCTTGGCTCGGGAACTTAGGTATGAGAGGGGAAGGTCATGAATTAAGTACCCTCGCTCGCCCGATCAAAGATTGACCTCTACTAATCATGATATGATTTTTATCAACATTATGTGCTCTTGTTCCGGTTATTAAACTAGCATTACTATGTGATGCGTACAAGCAAGTATAGACCAGTTTGCTCAATTTGGAACAATTCAACTCTTGTTTGTTTGCAAAAATGATTTGAATTTGCCACCTCAAGTGGGCTTAAAGTTTGCGGATTTGCCACCAAACATAGTGGGCTTAAAACATGATTTTCCACTCAACAAGGTGGGCTTAAAACGTATATTCGTTGAATTATTCCAATTCAAACAACAAGCCTTCATCCACAGGCATTCAAGCAGTTTAGCATTTAAGCACATAACCTCATGGAAAGCATGCTAATCATGGCAACATTCACACTTATGTAACTATGTTAAAGCATAAAAGCTCACCTAGTACTCCAAACTAAGAAGGTATGAGTTAGAAAATAATGCATGATTCCTAACTATACAAGATGTCTAATGCAACACATGCAATATGCAATTGATAAGCTCGGCTACTAATATGGCACATGGATCGATTTGAACAACATGCGATTAAACACGTATTCAAAGAAGTATTGAAATGACAATGCAGTTTAAATGATGCGGCGAGCCCCGGTGCATGTAATACAAATGAATGGATGCAAGCATAAGGTATGCTAATTTGAAGCATGATGCTCCTAATCTAACCATCAAAAGCGATTAAATAAAAGGAAGAAAGACGTGGGGTTAGAAAACATACACATACGCACCCACGCACACTTATTACAACATTACGCCCTCGCGAAGAAGGGTCCGAATGAATAAAGCTAACCAACTAGCTACGCTAATTAAGCTAACTAATTATTACAAAACTTGAATTAATTAACTAGCTATACTAGCTAACTAATTATTACAAACCGAATCAATTAATTATTCTAGTTAACTAATTACAAAACGAAATTGAATAACTAGTTAAACTAACTAATTATTTACAATACTTAATTAGCTACAACTAATTAATTACAACACATATTTGATCTATTGCTAATTAAACTAATTAGCTAATCCCGAGAAGGGAGGGAGGCCCATGCATGCTCGGTTTCCACCCGAAAAGCCACTGCCTTGCTGCTGAATGCCTCTATTTGCACATTGAACACCAACAATTCTGCTCATTTCCAGAACACTTCTGCTCCACCTTACTAACACACTGTGCAAATTTCACTAATGGCTGACAAGGGGCCGGTCGGCTATTGGTGGAGGCTGTCGGCCACTGATAACCTGGACTTCCTTGCTGCAACAAAGAGCAAACAAAGCAATATAGTGTATTTCTCAAGGGTTGTTTCCACACTTTGCCTCTCCTTTTCATGGGGAAATCAAATGAGGGACAAATTTTGGTTTATAAACCATCAATCAAGCAATTTCATTGCATGATGGCTTGTAAAACCAATTGTGCAAGTTTAATAAATGCAAAATGAGACCAAAATGACCATTACCCTATCATGCATGATCAAGGGCAATGGAGACCTAGGAAAATGACACATTTCATCACTTTTGAGTATAAAATGTCCCATTTTCCTTGTGTTCAAATTAACATCCGATTTGAACACATGCAATGCAACACAAAGGAATGCTTATCTTGTCACTTTTACTTGCCAATTTTGTTTACACATTTTAGTTACCAACTCATTCATTAATCAATTTGTCCATTGGTGAGCAGCTTCTAAGATGAAAGAAGTGTCAACCAAGGGATAGTTTAAGGTATGAGAGAAGCTTCATGCCGTTGGTAATGAACCCTCAAAGAAGGATTAAACCATTAAGCATGAGCTTCAATCTCAAGCTTAAACAACCCTAAGGTTGAAACAACCCTCAAAGCAAATGAAAAAGTGAAGAAATGAGGGAGATTGTAGAGATTATAAATGTTGAAATTAGGTGAGAAAAACCACTAAAACATGCAATCAACTCAAACCAATGGTGGTTAAAGCCTTAAAACACCAAGCTAGTGAAAGGACTTACACTACAACTATGCAATACAAGACTCAAAAGTACCAAACAGCCAAAGCAGTGGCAAAACAGCTCAAAACAGAGTTCAAAACATGCTGGACTTGAGCCACAAAAAGCTAAAACATTAAGCTAATACATGGGGCTAACTAGGCATGCAAACAAGACACAAGGAGGGGAGACTAACTCCTCCAAATTTGGACTTCAAAATGAGTTTTTTACTATTGAAAAACCTCTGAAATTCAGTGGTTAAAAGGCCCAAAAAATTTGGTTTGAAAGTGGTGAACAAAGGTACAAAAACTTTACAAACAAAGAATCAAGTAGGGTGAACCACCCCTTAACCGAAAATGGCCTCAAGCCAACACTTTTAGGCCACAAAAACAGAGGTTTTTACAATTCAAAGCCAACCCCAAAACAGCCCCAAAACAATAGAAGAAGATGGCAAAGCAAGTATCTAAAACAAGCTAACAAAGCAAATGTTATACCTCTTGAAGCCGAGACGCAATTTGGCCAACAATCCAAGCCAAAACCTCTCTTAGAGCTCAAAACAAGTCCCAAGCTAACTCAGCCCAAATACTAGCAACTTTTGTTAAGGATTGATAGACAAAAGTGGAGTGTATCCAAGCAACTATGAACAAAATTGCTAGAAAGAGAGAGAAATGTAGAGAGAGAGAGAGAGAGAGAGAGAATTTTGTTCCAAAATGGCTAACCCTCAAAAATGGGAGACGAACCCCTCTATATATAGAAAAATAAGCCTTGAGCTTAGAAACATCCTACCACACACATGTAGGGAGAAGCAACTCAATGTGCTAATAGCTAGCATAATTGTCAACAAATATCTAGAAAAAGACACTGGTGGCCGTCGGCCACTATTGGTAGCTGACCGGCCACCACTAATGGCCAACTGGCCAAACCAATGGGCGACAACCATGAGCCATGGCCGACAGCCTATGGCGGTGGTCGGCAGGTCACCAAAAGTTCCAGACTCGAAACACCAAGCTTTTGGTCCAAAACAAAGCACAAAATGGACAAGCTTTAAAGGCTCAAAGATAGGGCGTTCCACTGAGGACTTCGGGCACTCAAAGTGAACAAATGCAATCATAATCATTGAGTGCACAAGCGATGACGTCTAAGTCTTGAGGTCGGTCAAAAATGGGGTGTCTACGTGTGTTTTACTTTCCTCCATTTTCTTAGCATCCAAACACAAACACAGTCATTCTTCCATTTGAAAAATATATAAGATCCATATAAAATTTGTTTCAATTTGACCTAGTAAGTTGTGTCCGAACAAATAAACTTGATTTGTTTGACCATGCACAACCGAATTTTTTCAACTAACAACAAAGCTCGAATGCAAAAAAATTAAAATCTTAAAAAGGTAATTTTCCATGCTAATAAGAGGTTGAAAGGCTATTAGTTGTGGGAGAGTGTTTGGGGCGGCAAGAGCGGTGGTTGAAGATGATGGTGGATCTGGATTAGGGTTTAGAAGATTAAAAGCGTAAAAAGAATATGAAAGTTAGGGATGTGACTATTTTTAAAATTATAAAGAGTTTAAAGTGATAAAAAAAATATAATTTTTTTTTTAATTGGGCGTAAAAAGAAACAATAATGTTAGGATGAACATGAATTCTTACCATTATTGTAACCTGAGGTTATTCAAGCCCAACCCAAGTTGTGTTGAGGTCTGCCCAGGCTCGAATTGTAACCTGAGGTTGCTTGCCCAAGCCCATCCCGAGTTAAACCCGAATTGTAAATAAATTTCAATTTTTTTTAGCTATATTATTAAATTATTAAAATTTGACTCTATTTATATATATATTTTTTATATAGAAAATCATTAATACCATCAAAACAAATAATTTATATATTGTAAAAGAGATGCCGCTATAGTAGTCTTTACAATTTATGAGTGAAAATAAAAAAAGAAAGATTTTATGTTATTTGTATATATAATATATTTTCAATATGATTTAATGATCTAAATTACTTTAATATCATGTAATGGCTAATAATTTATATATATATAATATTTATTTTATTTTATTTTATTATTGCTATTATAAGTTATTTTATTATTGCTGTTATCTATCTTTTAATTATCCAGCTCTTTTAATTAATTTGCTTTGGTATGCTTTTGTCTGTTGTTTTAATTTATTATCTTTAGATTTAAATTCAAAATGAAATTTATTAAGATCTGGAGTAAAAGGTTTACTAAGAGTTAATAATTGTGGATTAACAGGAGGAATAACTTCAAAGTCTGTTTGAGTAGGTGAATCTTGAGATGTGGTATCTTCTTTATGAAGATGTGTGTATGTTGAATAAACAGGTTTACTAATTTGAGATGTAGAGGAATTATTGCTTCCTTTTAATTTACTATTAGCAGTATTTGGGGGTTGACCAATAAAAAGTTTTTGATCTTTTCTTGTAAATAATGGGGTACTAAAAATTTCATCATCTTCAGTATCAGTAGGAATACTAGAAGTACTATGGCGAAATGATTGACTAGTTAGTCTATTAAACCGTATATGAATAGTACCATCTGTATGTTGTTGTATGTGCTGAATGTCATGTTGATCAGATTGATGTGGTTAAGAATAATTTTCATTGACTGTGACCCAACTATCAGAAAGAGTAATTTCATCCCAACAAATGGTTTTACGGACTTCAATGTTTGTTTGACTAGTACTACCTTGAATAAGTAGGGTTTTATCCTTTGGACTTTTAACCAAGGCATGGACATTAAGATTAGTTTTAATACATTTGTAATAAATACGATATATTAAAGCAATAAAATGAGCGCCATCGAGGACTCTAGTGAATGCCCCAGAAACTTGGAGGTTTAATGTTAGTGCTTTCAAAATGTGTGGATCTCGAAGACTTAAAGTAAAATCAGGAAAACAATTGAAATGGACAAGTCCTTGATGAAGACCTGATTCAATCATGCCAATAAGGCTTTCATAGTAGTTTATAAATCTTGCATCTTGTAAACATAACAAAACAGAGGAATTAAGACCTTGTTGAGTTAAAGGTTTGACTGCAACTTGGATTGAACCAATATGAATAAAATTATGACCATTAGATAAATGTTTTCGGATTGATTCTTTAGTCAATACGTGACAAGTTTCTTGTGTTTTTGTTAAAGCATAAACTTGCTCAACAGTTTTGACATGTAAATCAATATTAAAGGATGACTTTAAAAAACTTGTTTTATATATTTCTTTAATTGGTATTTTTGGGATATTCCAACTTAAATCGATTTTTACATCTTGGAATTCATGTTCTTCTTCATTTATGACTGTGTCAGGTATAGGAGCTAATGTGGTAGATCTAGAGCTAACTGAAGACTTACTTTTGAATAATCGACTCATGTTGATGCTTCTGTAAAATTAATTCAATTTTCAAAATTCTCGGTTATCATGTTTTTACATACTATGTTTTCACTCATACCCTCTCCGAGAACCCCTATATCTATCAATTGCCTTTTTCTGAGGACTTATATGAGATGTGGGACGAACGGTGGACGTCTACTAACAAAGTGAAAAACAAAAGATAATAAAGAATAAAGAAGACTTGAATCAAATTATATAGAAAGAAATGAGACAAATTAAACAGAACTAACTAAACAGTTATCAACCAACTTGGCTCTGATACCAAAAAGGGCGGAAACTCAATAGACAAAAGCATACCAAAGCAAATTAATTAAAAGAGCCGGATAATTAAAGGAATTGAATAATTAAAAGATAGATAATAGCAATAATAAAATAACTTATAACAGCAATAATAAAATAAAATAACTTACAATTGTTTACTGGAAACTGGGAAATATAGCTTCAAAATACGTAACTTTGAATACAACTTCAAAATATAATGAAAATGGGTTTGATAGAGGAGAGAGGAGAATGTAAGAGAGGTGTTTCTCATTTTCCAATCTGCCCTCACTATTTAACCCAAGAGATGCTTTTATATTCAAAATAATTACTGTGAGGTTTGTGAGCTAAGAATCTGACTGGCAAGTAGCACATGGAGGCACATGGATGTTGTCTGTTACTTTCGGTGATTGACTGAAAGTTGCCTTTGCTTTTAACTGTTCTGGACTTGTTTTTGAGTGAATAGTGAATAGTGACTTTTTCCACTATTCATTTACTTTTGATGGAGAGGCTTGACTTCAAAATTGACTGATGGGGAATTAATATATACATCAACAGCTTTTCTCAAAGTAGGAGTAGTCATTGAAGCAGATATATATATATGGAATCCCATGACTATTTTAGGCATATGGGTCTTGAGCATCTTGAAATTGTGGACCATAGGGATCATAATTGGTAGATGCTTTGAATGAAGCCGAATCTTCTGTAGCTTCATCTTCATCTTGTGACTTGGTTTGATTGGCTTGGGCCAATAGTAATTTTGCAAATTGAATTAATTCTTCATTGCTTGTTTTTGACTTGGGCTTGGCTTTGGGTTTTGACTTGGATGACTTGGATTTGGAAGGCCCAAAACTGGCTGTTGGGCTTCCAAGTCTGACTATGGTGAGAGGAAGTGGGCTTCCTTGAGTAACTAAAGCAGTTGGGTTCTGCTGAGAAGACTTGACCATTGCAGGAGTTAGAACATGAATGTTGACTGGAAATTCTTGCTAGACTTGTGCAATAATGCGGGGAACTTTGAAGGCATCCCACCATTTAACAAAATGTTGTCTAATGACCATGTTATCCAAAAGACTATATTGCCATTTAAAAATCCAAGGGACTTTATATTTAGACATGAAATGGAGCAATATGGGGAAATGTCTTTTGTGTTGACTCAATTTGTAGACCGAAGAGAAATAATTGACTCGTTCCATTAGTTTAGTTGGGATAATTTCTGTGATGGCACCGGTGCTGAGACCACCATCTCAGAAACGATGAAGGAAATTCTGACTTGAATTTATGGTCGAAAGAGAAGAACTAAGAGTGACTGTATGACTCGTTTTGGTGGAGGAGGAGTTTGAACCAGGCATTAATGTAATCATAATAACTATATTGTATCTTGTGGTTGGAGAGATCTCGAAGTAAGAAAGAGAGATCCCATTCGTCCAGAGATACAATGTTGTGTATGTAGAGGGAATGGTAAATGATTTTACTAGCATTAACTCAATCGTAAATAGGTTTAATGACTATAGATTTGTGGTGAAAGAGTATATCCTTATAGAAGGTAATTGACTTGTTGGATGGGACGGAGTGAAATGCCATCCAGGAAGGAAATAAGACTGGATTAACTCAAGAACATTGTGAATGTTGTTATGGACTGGTTCTTTGTAAAATAGGTTGGATGATTGTTTAAGAACATAATCAGTTCTTGGGGTTGATCTGACTGGATAATTAGATGACATGGGTGTAATTGACTGGCATATAAAAGGATCTGAGGCCAGGGCTGAAGTATAACTAGGTTTAGGAATATTACCAAGGATTTGATAGCGGTTAACTAAGTCAACTGAGGGTGCAACAGTAGATTGACTGGTTGGCGCAATGGCAAGAGGTTTCGAAGAAGGTTTGTGATTGGACATCTGTAATGCAAAAAGAGATTAGCATCCATTAAGGAGATCTAATTTATCAATATGAAAATTGAGAAGATTAGTGTAATGGGCAATCAAACTGTGTTGACTACAAATTTGTTGAAATTGAAGGTAAGGGTCGTGATCTATTGACTTTAGGAAATATATTTTAAAATCACAACAATGGATTAAGTTGCGGTAACGGGTAACTTGTAACTTGTGGGTAGAACAATAAGGAGTAGACATGAGCACTATACTCCTTGTAAAAATTCTTAGGTAAGGAAATCAGGAATAGAATTTTTGACTACCAAGAATATATTCAATATTAAAATCGAAAATACTTAAAATAGATTGCCAACGGGCAAAAATATGTTTACTAGCAATATTTTGAACATCTTTTTCTAAAACATATTTAGCACTTTTACAATCAACTCGTAATAAAAAATTTTGATTTAAAATATCATCTTGAAATTCACTAATATACAATACAATAGATAAGATTTCTTGTTTAATAGTACTATACTTTTTTTGTGCCTTGTTCCAAACACTAGAGTGAAAATGAACAATTTGTTCAGACGACTTAGAAGTGACTTTCTGAAGGAGAATGCCACTATAACCAACATCAGAGGCATCAGTTTGAATAATTTTGAATGAATTTTCAATAGGAATACCAAGACAAGGCAAAGTTTTGACATATTTTATGACTTGTTGTACAATGGCAGTATGACGAGGAGACCATAAAGGAGGATCATCCTTCAACTGATCAACAAAGGGTTGACAGGTTTTCCTAAGGTCTTGATAAAATCCAACAATGTAATTAAGAGAACCTAAAAATTGTTGCAACTGAGTTTTGTCTAAAATTTCATCAGGAAACTTAGAGGCAAATTCAATAGATCGACTAATTAGAAGAATAGTACTTTGATATATATCATAACCTAAAAATCTGATTTTGGTTTGAAATAACTCAATTTTAGGGGCAGATATGACTAAACCATTATGTTTAATAATTTGGAGGAAGGAGTGAAGATGTTTCCAATGTTCGATCACCTCCTCCTCAGAAAGCCTGTGTGTCTCCCTCATAGACGCGGGAGGTGCCATCGGTATAAACGGGGCCGGCAAGCTCAAGGTCTGGCGCACGAAGCGCTCGCTCAAGAACTAAGCACGACAGATCGGTCCCTCAAGAAGGATGTGATAGCGAGCCACGACCTTAGCTGTCTCATATGCGAATCTGGCCCCTGACGGTATCACGTTCCACGGCTGCCATGCGATCTGAAGATAAGAAAATGAACAGATGATTGGTCGTTATCAATTGACTACTGTGTGTATCAAACTAATTGAAAGGCAGCATGACTATGTTTTGGGTTATCTCGCGTGCCGTAACTGTGTCAAAATACTGTCGGAAGAACATGAAGCTCTCTTGAGTCCTACGACAGAGCAGGCCGTCAACGGGACCATCGCAGGGGTCTCCACTATGGGCTCTGGGGCAAGAGTCGGAAAGTATGCGTACACCCATAGCTGTAAGGAAAATGTGATCAATACAGTGTATGAACAGTGTACAGAAAAATGCAGAGAGCAGAATGCAATACAATGCGTAAAAAGTGCAAGTTTAGAGCAAAGATTCAACTTTGTGTGTGTAGTATGTAGTATGCAGTGCGCGGTGTGAGCGTGTACAGAAAATGCAAAGAAGAAAGCATACAGTGTATGAGCAGATACAGAAAAATGCAGAATAGAGAGTACATGTGTTGCACAAATGTAAAGCAGGAAATGCTAAGCGAAAATGCAAAGTGAAGAAGGGGGGACTAAGCTGCGTACCTCCCAAGCTCGCCAGTAGCTGCTGATCAAGGTCCCGCACATCTGGGAGGTCGAGCTCATGTATCCGTAGAGAGTGATGAGACCAGCTCCGCCCCAGTCGTAGAACGGGACTCGCTGCAGCACCACCAATGCGTTCAGAAAATGTAAACCGACGGTATTCCACCTGTTCGAGAACAAGGTGGTACCGAAGAGGAACATGAGAAAGCCCCTGGCGTACTGCTCGGTCTGCTCAACAGTCTCCGGCTCGACTCCTCTGAACTGCTCCTCAAACCAGCTGTATCGAACCATACCTACCCGAAGTGTCGGTGGCTGTGCCCTGAGTAGTGCAGCCCATGCAGCCTCCCACTCTCCAATGTCAGGATTGAGGGGAATCGGATCACCTCCTACGCCTAAGCCAGTGATCATGGCGAAGTCGTAAGGAGTCATCGTCATCTCCCCCGCGGAGGAGAAGTGGAAGGAGTTGGTGGTATCCCACCACCTCTCCACAAGAGCCCCTAAGAGAGGGCGGCTCGCTGTGACTCGTGTCAAGCTGGAGCAAAATAGACCGAAGCCGGTCCCGTCGATGATGTCACGGACCCCAGCTGGAAGCTCCTCATACCAATCCCGAGCAGTCGTGGTACCATAGCCTCGGAAGGAGCGGGATCCATCCTGTGTTAATGCATGTGATGCAATTAGATCAAGCAATGAAAGCACAATTGAAAGTACAGTTGAATGCAGAGCAGTGATGTATGAAGCACAGTTGAATGTAGAGCAGTGATGTATGAAGCACAGTTGAATGCAGAGCAGTGATGTATGAAATACAGTTGAATGTGAAGCAGCAATGTATGAAATACAGTCAGATCAAGGCATGTGATGCAATCAAATCAAAGCAGTGCAAGAAATGCAACAGTTAAAGATGATATTGCAGAAAAGTGAACTTTGTACCTCTACGACTATGGCTGACAAGTGAGACATAGGCTCTCTCAGTAAGAGGTTGTCTGGCACGTCCTCGGCGAAATCAGTGAAGGCCTTGATGCCTCCCGCAACAGGTATAATGTGCGTCTCGGGGTGGTACCTCGTCGGATCGAATGGGCGAATGCTCGGCGGTAATGGCTCGGGCTCAACCGCAGGCTCGGCCTCAAAGTTCGCTGCAAACTCTGTCGGAGGAAGCGCAGAGAAGTCCCCGTCATGTGGGACATCGTCTGCTATCTGAAATGGATGCAAAATGAGCAAAAATGAGCAAAAATGCGGAAAATGGTGAACTTTGAATAAAGTAAACCCTAGGAGAGAGAAAAAATCAAAGAAAGTTGAAAACCCGGGAAAAGTATACTAACCTTGGGAGAAACTCGAGGGAAATCAACCTTGAATGGTGGAAATGACGGAAGAGGTGTCGAAATCAAATTCTGATCGGTTCAAATCGAAGAGAACGAAAGGGTTTTCGCGAAGAAAATGTTTCTAGGGTGTTGGGAAACGCGTAGAATGCGCGGATCTAGAGAGAATGCACACCTAGAGAGCAAGGGAGATGATTTTCATGCAAGGGTTTGTAAAGAAATAAAGTGATTTTGTGTGTACATAAAGAGCCACGGATCAAAGGACAATTCTGCCCCAATCGGCCATTGATGGCCGGCAGTTGCCATTAATGGCCGGCAGAGGGCCGGCAGCTTCCCCTGATGGCCGGCAGCCCTCCACCAGTCTCCCCTGCCTCTTTTACCTTGATATATGTCCTTGGGTTCCAAGAAATGCAGGGTATGCTCAAAGTTTAATTCCAAATGCCTCCGCGGAAGCTCAGAATCACATTCGCAGTGTGCGAGGGTCATCGCCCGTCAACTCAAACAAGGAGTATCCTTTTTAGATGTATTTCAACTCTCCGGGAGGCAATTCGGAAGTTGTTTTCGAATCACCTTTATCGAGCATGATTTTGTTGTCATATAGCATTTGCATGTCGCATTGAACCTGCATTTTAAAATTGTTTCATTGAACATGCATTATCATGTTTACATAAAGCATGCATCTTGCATCGAATATGTGTTATCAATTATCTCGCATAGAATATGCTTCGGTTTCATCTCTGACATGTTGCGCATGGAGCATACCTTGGACGTCATTTTATGATCGTTCGTCTCGCGTGAGACATGCATTGTATTGCATTGTATCTATCAAGTTCCCTTCTCATACATGCATGATTTTGTATGTACAGTTCATTCAGAGGAATTTTGGGTAACACCATTTCTCTCTCTTACCTCGTTGGTTAGAAACACCCAGGTACGCCCGGTGTTTACACTAACACCCTGTTAGAAGCGTTTGGACCATGTGCCCGACGCTTATACCTCTTTGCTTTGGTTAGAAACATTGGAAGGTGTTTTGATGTTTATACCACTCTTCGGTGTTTACACTGTTTACCTTTCCCTCTCTCGCGTGTGATACACTGAGAGGTGTTTACCTTTCCCTCTCTCGCATGTGATACGCTGAGAGGTGTTTGTCTTCCCTCTCTCGCGTGTGATACGCTGAGAGGTGTTTGTCTTCCCTCTCTCGTGTGTGATACGCTGAGAGGTGTTACCATTCCCTCTCTAGCGTATGATACGCTAAGAGGAGTTACCATTCCCTCTCTCGCGTGTGATACGCTGAGAGGTGTTTACCTTCCCTCTCTCGCGTGTGATACGCTGAGAGATGTTGCATTCCCTCTCTCGTGTGTGATACGCTGAGAGGTGTTACCTTTCCTCTCTCGTGTGTGATATGCTGAGAAATGTTGACTTCCCTCTCCCGTGTGTGATATGCTAAGAGGTGTTTTGTTTGAGACTTTGGGTGTTTCCTGGTGGTCACTTTTGGCCTTCCTCGCGTGACGCGTAGTTAAGCTTGCATAATTTTCTTACATCATTTCTGTTGAAATGTGTGAGACTTCTGCAACTTGTCGGTTTGCTTAAATTGTTGTATTTATTTTACATAAATACTTCATTACAGCTTTCTTTGCATAATCATAAGTTATACTCTTGCATCATGCATGTCATTTGCATTTTGCCCCAGCCTGCGGGCGCATCTCTATATGGTTATATTGAATGTTTGCCTGAGTCTTTGGCCTTATCAAAAATGGGTCGTCTCTGGGCTTTGACATTCACTCCCGTTACTTTGTGACTTCTGAGTTCTGTCAAAGAGGGGCAACTGTAGACACCCCATTTTTGACCGTCCCCAAGACTTGGATATGCTTGCAGGTACATCCAATGACAAGTTTGATTGCTCGTGGAGTACTCGAATTTCGCGGCGGAACGTCACAGGTTTGAGCTTTCCAAACCCTGTGTCCTTTCTACTCCATTTTTGGACCATGTGTTGGTCCTTTCAACATGATTCTTGTGGTACACTGTCGGCCTTTTTTTGGCATTGCCGGCCATAAATTTAGCCCTGCCGGCCATTGATGAGGCCTGCCGGCCACCACTGATGGCTGGCCGGTCACCATGTTTCAACAGATATTTTCTCAGATATTTTGAGCCAGCTGTGGCTCACTGAGCCATCCTCCATATGGAGGGATGGAAGACAAGCTTTAAGCTTGTCAAGCAAGCTTCTCCTTGCTTTGCTTATATAAGGGGAGGTCCCTCCCCCTTGTTAGAGGTTTAGATTTTTTTAGAGCAAAAAATCTACTCTCTCTCTAGAATTCTCTCTCTTTTTCTATATTTTTGTGCTTGAAAAGGCTTGAAAGGGGGAATTCTCGGTGCATTTGCAAAAGGACTCTTGATCAAACACTCATACCTTGGAGCTGAGGTTTCTTGAGGTTTGTTTGGAGCTTTTTAAAGTTGGTTTTGGCTCAGAAATGCTGCTGTGGCTGTTGTACTTCAAGGGTAAGCCATCTTCTCTTTGAAGCTTTGTCTTAGTTGCTTACTTAGCCACCTTTGCAAGCTATTTTAGGCCTAGTTTTCAACTACAAAAACCTTTGTTTTTAAGTGTTAAAAATGGTAATTTAAAGTGTTTTTGGAGTCAGGGGTGTTTCACCCTCTTTGGTGGCTTATTTGCTAAGATTCTTGCCTTCCTTTAAAGCTTTTGAAACTACCTTGTTTTGGCCTTTTCACCACTGAATTCCAAATAGGAGGGGGTTGTCCCCCCTCATCTTGTCTTGTTAGCATGTGTTGTTGGCCTACCAAATGAGCAAGTGTTTCTCCCTTCTTGAGGCTTAGTTTGAGCATGTTTTTGTGACTTTTTGGACCTACTATAACTCTATTTTTGGCTGGTTTGGTCACCTCTTGCATTCTTCATACACTTGTAGTGTAATCCTACTTGTTAGCCTTGCATGCTTGCTACTTTAGCCCATCATTCTAGCTTATTTCGGCTATACTCCAGCATGCTTTTACTCATGTTTTAGTCTGCTTTAACTCTGTCTAGAATGGTCTTGACCCTTTGAGGCTTGCTTTGTATTGTTATAGCATGACAGGCTTTGATAGCTTTGTGTTTTGAGTCCTCTAGCATGCTTTGCTTGGGTTGTTTGTATGATATGGCATCATTTGATATGTGATTTCAGAGCATGTTTCACTGTCATACTCTCATATTTATCGCTCTTTCAATACTTTTGAGAAGTTGAGCATCATGCCTTGTTTATGAGCCAATACTTGAGCACATTTTTCTAGCCATCTATGCTGCAGGTCTAGCATGTTTTTGCTATTGTTTCGACCTGCCTTAGGTCTATTTTGAGTGGTTAAAGTCATTTGAGCATTGCTTAGTATGGTTGTAGTGTAAAGGGCCTTGATTAGCTTTGAGTTTTGGGGCCTTTAACATGTTGTGCATGTGATGTTTGCATGGTATGGCACCATTTGGCATGTAATTTCAGAGCGTATAGTGTAGTCACACTCTCCTATACTTCACTTCTTCATAGCTTTTAAGGGTCGTGTATTATGCCTTGTTTGTGGCCTAACATGTATGCATGTTTGTCTAGTTCTTTGAGCTTCAATTTCAGTATGTTGTAGCCTCTAATTTGGCATGTTTGAGCTCTGTCCAGAGCCAGTGTGGTTGTTTAGGCTATGTATTGCATGCCTCTTGTATGATGCTCTTCACTAGCCTTAGTGTTTTAGGCCCTTAACATGTCTTGCATGCATTGCTTACATGATTGAGTCTTGTGCATGCCGCTTTAGCATTGAAAGATACACGTGTTGTTTGCATTGCATGGTGTTCAATCGGACGTTATATTGAACACAAGATGAATTGGCTCATTTCATACTTGAAGTGATGAAAATGAGCCAATTCTCTTTGTCTCCATTGCCATTGATCACTCATGATAAGGCCGTGGTCTTAGTGTCTTGTTTGTTATGCATTTATTGAATGTGTGCAAGTTGGGTCTTAGACCATCATGCATTCAAAATGCTTGGTTGATAGTCTTGGATTCAATTATGCAACTCCTTTGATGTTTTGAGGTGATAAGGAGGGGCATGGTACACACATGCCCTAGGGAGACCCTCTATTTCTTCTGTTTTTGTGCTCTGTTGCAGAATGGTGTCACAGCACACCAGTGGCCGGCAATGCCACATTGATGGTCGGCACTCTTCCATCCTTGGCCGGCAGAGGCCCACTCTTGGCCGGCAGGTGGCCGACAGGCCACTGGTGCACTCCCCAGCTTGGTTTGGTAAGTTTCAGCAGCTAGTTCTTGGAGACACCCTGCAGACAGAGCCTCAAGAGAGCAAACCGGAGAGCTTTTCAGGGCGAGAAACCAAATGCGAGCATGCATGTTCAACTTCTCCAACTTGCTGGGGTAGCATAGTTTAAAGCTTTAATTGTTAGTTAGCATCTCAATTTGTGTATGTAATTAATTTGTTAATTAATTAAGTGTTGTAATACTTAGTAATTAGTTTGCTAGTTATTCGTTTAATTTGTAATAATTAGTCTAATTAGCTTAATTAGATTAGTTGGTTAGCTTAGCTTAGATTAGCTTAGCGTATTTATTCGTATCCTCCGTCGAGAGGGCACAATGTTGTAATAAGGGTGCGTGTGTGTGTGTATGTCTTCCAACCCCACTTCTTTCTCCCTTTTATTTATCCACTTCCGGTGGTTAGATTAGGGCATTTTTTCAATTAGCATACCTTATGCTTTGCATGTTTGCATCATTCATTTGTCTTGCATGCACCGGCTCGGCGCATCATTCAAACTGCATTGTATTTCAATACACTTACTTGAATACGTGTTTTAACAGCATGTTATCAAGTGTTACATTCATATGCCATCTTAGATAGCCGAGCCTATTTAATTGCATTCTTGCATGTGTTGCATTAGACATTGTTAACATAGTTAGGATCATGCATGATTTCTCACTAGCTTCTTTTTTGGCTCGGAGTACACTGTAAGTGTTTATGCTTTAGCATCCTTGTATGAGTGTGAGTGTTGCCGTGTTAGCATGCTTGCCATGAGGCTATTTGCTTAACTGTTTAACTGCATGAATGCCTGTGGATGAAGGCTTCATTACTTGAATTGGGACAATTCATCAAATGTATGTTTTAAGCCCACTTTGTGAAGTGGCAAAATCATCATGTTTTAAGCCCACTTGGGGGTGGCAAATCCGCATTTTAGCCTACTTGCGAGTAGCACCTTCAAACCATTTTCGAAAAACAAACATGAGATGTTTTGTTCCAAATCGAGCGATTTAGTCTATACTTGTCTGCTGTGCGCATCACATAGTAAGCTTAGCTAATAAACCGGAATAAGAACACATGTGTTTTCAAAACAACATATCATGATTAGTAGAGGCCGATCCTTTGATCGGGCGAGCGGGGGTGCTCATTTCATGACCTTCCCTCTTCGTACCCAAGTTCCCGAGCTGAGGCAACTTTGGTGATAACGGACACATGGCCTTAGGCACGAGTCAGGATTTCCTAAATTTCCCAAAATAAAATATTTAGGTGACGACTCTGAAATCTGGCAAAGCAGTCCATGTTTGGCGCTTTTTGATTAAAATCAATTTTCCAAAATAATTTGCCGGATTTGGACTCTTTGGTGATTTATCAATCTTACATTGCACTTTGTGAGATTAGATTCAGAACCGTGACAGGAGTCCGAACTGTAGTAGCTAGAACCCGATTCGTGCCCTATTCAAAAGGGGGGCGCGCGGAGAGAGTTTCGGGTGGTCTACAGTTTTTGGCGACTCCGCTGGGGATTTAGAGAACTTGACTCGAACTCATGATATGTTGTTTTGTCTGCACTTATGTGTTTCTTTGCATTGGATTTGCATTGGTGCGCTTAAGTCACAGTGTTTGTCATCTGCTATTCCTAAACGGTTTGTCGAAGGCTTGCTTGGAAAAGCGTGCCATAAGGCTGACCGGTTACGGCTCTGCCACGATGGAAACACAAACCTCAGTTTTTACCGAGGCACCCTTTTTGACCAATCAACCTAGTTGCATATCGGAAGCCATAGAGACCATTCCAAATTAGGACAGGTTGTTTACCCGACTGTAGGTTGTTTGAAACCGCTGCGTGCGTAGTGAAACCCTAGCTCCTGACAAAATAGGACAGGGAAACCCTACCCCACCATAGGGGTGTTTTGCCTCTTATTTGCTTGATATGTGCTGTCAGAGTGCGTCTCTACAGGTTGTATGTATCAATTGCAAGTCTGGGTATCAGTTTGAGGGCATCAGTTTTGCCTGAGGATATTAGATTTGAGGCAGTGATTTGGGGGTAGAGATCAATGTTTGAGTGCAGTTTATCCAGCTTAAGATATCAACCGTGTGTTGTCTTTATCTAAGCCGAAATGTTGTCCGTTTTTCTGATTTTTGTTTCTTTTTCTTTATTTATCTTTTTACAAGGTAGTATTGCATCATTGCTTCCGACGAGGCAAATACCCCCCGAGCACTTTGGACCCGGATTGGGAGAATTCATCGATCTGAGGATCTAGTTAACGGATAACTAGTGTTTGCTACATTACTCCCGGTTCCGAGACAGAGGCCAGTTAGGCACAGGTCAACAGTACAGTGGTTACCAGATCAGCGATCATTATCCACCTCACTTGTGCGCAGTTGGGCTGAGATATCTACTTCTACCTCAGAGAGAGGATACACACCTGTTCAGCAGATCAGCAGTTTTCAGTCAATATGGAGGACATGATGTGTCAACTCCAAGAGACCATGCAGGCCATGCAGCGGGATGCTGCCCACCAGGCAGAGGTTACCGCTCGTCAGGCGGAAGTTGTGGCTCAACAGGCAGAACTAATTGCCAGACTTCAGCAGCAGCAGCAACCCCAACAAGCCGGAGCGTCTGCTTCGCATCCACCCCTACCCCCACCCCCACCTATGGTTCCAACACCCGGGGAGGCGGCTCACGTCTAGGAAAATACGGACATTCCGACAGGGCCAGTCCCACTGCCAATCCTACATCAGATGTCTAAAGCACCGGCTAATCCTATGGACACACCGTTTGAATTCGAGGTGGATCCAACCGCTCTGGAAATGAGTAAGCTCAAAAAGCTGTTCAAGCGAGCCCAAGGAGTTAATTTGATCCCGGATATAGAAGACGGATACACTGATTCGGCCGTGACATTGCTGGACAGGTTCAAGATGCCTCACATCGACCGTTTTGATGGGTCAGGAGATCCCATGGTCCACCTGAGGTTGTTTTCAAATGTTTTGCGCCCGATGGGCTTGACAAGGTTACAGAAGCTCTCCCTTTTTGGTCAGACCCTGTCGGGTATCGCGGCCATCTGGTACGCCAAATTGGAGGATTCAGTGAAACGAAGTTGGGAGGAGATGACCGAGGCCTTCGTCGCACAATATTCATACAATACCCAGATCGAGGTCACAACCCGTGATCTTGAAGCGACCAGGCAAGAGCTGAAGGAAGGCTTTTCTGACTTTGTTACTCGATGGAGGGCCAAGGCCTCCATGATGACGACTCGGCCGCTTGAGAAAGATCAGATAAGGATGGTTGTGCGCAACCTTCAACCCAAGCTCATGCAAAAAATGATCGTCTTACCCCTTCCCGCCTTTGCTGACTTACACGAGATTGGGGTATAGATTGAGGATGTCATAAAGCAAGGTCTGATTGACCACGAGAGAGAGCAGCCCAAGAGGGTGTTTACCCGCGGTTTGAATGCAGGTATGAGTAGTGCTGCAGCCGCAAGGACTTCTGACGTGGGCATGGTCACCGCCACCACACCAAAAATAGCCACACCCTTTACCAGCATATTTAGTGCCACCCCTCAACCAGCAAAATGCCCACCTCGGGGCCAGAGGACTTTTACCCCGTTGTATATGCCTTTGTCCAAGGCCCTGGGGGTTTTAATCAGAAAGGGGCATCTGAAGCCCCTGAAACTGCGCCCACTACCAAATAACCTCCATCCAACATATAACCTGGCAAAATACTGTGCCTTTCACTAGCAGCATGGTCACGACATCGACCTCTGCTTCAGACTGCATCATGAGATCCAGGATCTTGTTAACAACAAGGTGATTGCGCCTCCCGAAAAACCAAATGTCACTACTAACCCACTCCCATCCCATAACCGAGCTCCACCACCCAAGCAAATCAACTTGATCCAAACTACGGCCATCTCGTATGACCCTAGCATATACATCACACCCTCCCACCTACCTAAGTCTGAGGTGTTCATCCTGGATAGCACGGACTTGTGCATGTTGAGCACCTCCCTAACCCAGCCCGAGCTAGTGGTGGTGACTGTCGAAGACAGAACTGGGGTGACTTTGGAGGAGAGTGGGAATGTTGATTCAGAGCCTGAGGGATCTGGGGGCTTTACTGAGGAAGCATATAACCCGTGTGGTTATATTGTGTCAACAGGTCAGGCTAAGCCGATGGTAGAGTTACCAACCGGGGCGGAGATCAGTGTGGTTCGGGAGGATGGACCAAGTCAGGGGCTAGATGACCTTGCCGAGCTAGAGGAGGATATCAGCAACCTTCAGTTCTTTGATGAGCAAGACCCGAGGGATGTGAGCATCAACTGGTTTGGTTTGAATGGATCAGCAGATACCACCAGGTGGCTCAGTGACGAGCCGGATGTTGTTGAGGTGCCTCAGCCAGAACAGGGACTGTCAGAAATGGGAACATCTACAGTGGCCTGAATGGCCGAGAATCAGGAAGAATTGCTGGAGAGCACCGGTGCGAAGAATTTTGCTCGGGACTTGGGCAGTTTGCGCACAGCAGACGCCGAACAGGAGGCTGCGTAGAAGAGGTTTGAGCAGGAGAAAATTGAGAATGAAGACAGGGCTAGAAAAGCCAAGGCACCTGAGGGGGCTGAGTGTGTTGAAAACACAGGAACAGCTATAGCAGAACCGGATAATTGTCTGTCGGTGGCCAATGGGATGTGGTGGAAAGACGATGACTTACGTCCTGCCCATACTGACGAGGACTGGGGGTAGAATCAACCAGATGAGACCTGGTGTATTGAGGAGGTTGACCATATGACCAGGAGTGGGCAGTACTTCAAGCCCCTACATTTGGACCAGCCGGAGGCATCCGGGAAAGACAAAAAGGCAGAGAGGCAGAAAGAAAAACTGCTAGAGGAGGAAGCTGTGCTGAAACAGCTAAAGAAAATTCAAATAAACATCTTTATCTGGGGACTGCTTATGGCTTCGAGGGTTCACAAACAAGCCGTCTTTACAGCCATGGACAGGGCTAAGCTTTCAATTGATACAACACCCGAGCAGTTGGTAGGGTTGGTTTTCCCGGGTGGAGCTTCCCCGATCTTGACCTTTAGCGACAAGGAACTACTACCTGAGGGCTCTGATCATAACAAACCATTGTATATCTCTATGGAGTGTAGAGAAAAATGGATACCGGTGGTCCTGGTTGACACGGGATCTGCAATCAATGTATGTCCGTCGAGAACGGCGTATGCTATCGGGTTGAAGCCCGCAGATTTCGCGCCAACAACCCAGGTAATTTGGGCCTATGATAACACCAGCTGGGAGGTAATGGGGACCGTACGGATCAAGACTAAGATTGGCCCGGTGTAGCATGACATTGAGTTCTATGTTTTGGATGTTCCAACCACCTTCAACCTACTCCTTGGGCGACCTTGGTTGCACCAGGTGAGAGCTGTCTCTTCCACCTTACACCAGATGTTGAAGTACCCCCACGGGAAAGGGGTGGCAATTGTTTTTGGGAACTCTTCAATACATCCGCCGCCAGAGGTTTCTACACTAGTTCTGGATATTGAGCACGACGTGGAGGATGTGTTTTTGTCAGGATTCACCTTAGCTGAGGCTCGGGTTATACAGGATATGCTAGCTGTTGATGAGGGACTATACGTCAGTGCACAGTCTGTCTACCTCATGAACAAGCTTCAATACATGCCCGTAATGGGACTAGGACGAAGTGGCCGGAAGGGCGTCGCTACATTGGCTGAAGTGCCACACAACCCATATACCTTTGGTTTAGGTTATCTGCCTACCAAAGAGGATTGGGCAAGGAAAGGAAGGGAAATGGCCGGAAGAGCCAAGGCCAAGCAAGTCGGGAAGCACTACGAGTTGGTGCACAGACCTATCCAAGGGACCCTGAACGGACGCTTTGGCCGGGAGGGGGAAGACTTTCCGTTTTGCCTCTTTCCGGAGCTATGGTTGAATTCAGAGAAGCAGCGTTTGCCCGGCTTCGAGATTTTTTTGACCTTCAGTTGTCAGGGGATGAAATTGCGGAAGAGCAGACAGACCCACCAGCTGATGCTGAGCAGTGCAAGGAGGATGAGTCTGAGAGCACAGATATTGAGGTGGGGGTAACACTAGCTTGTCTCCTCTCAGATCCTCAGATCGTACCGGAGTGCTTGGGGGATAACTTCTCAGTTTCCATGATCGGGGATCAAGCGGCTGTGGGCTCATCTTCTAGCATTCTCAATGCATCCATCGCACATTCTCTCATTTGGCAGTACGAGGAGGGCTTTTTATCGAGCAGTTCCAGGTTAGGTAGCGAGCCGGAATCTGATTCCACAGAGTCTGTGGAGTCGAAATCAGATTCCAGCTCTTTTGAGTCTAAGTCCGGTATTCCTAGGGGTGATAACCCGGATGCCACTGTCCTGTCCAGGTCGTCTTTTTCATTTTCCTTTGAGTCTATTGTAACCGAAGGATCAGACGAACTGGATGTTGCTAATGAGAATTGTACGACTGTGGTTTCTAAGTACTTTTCTGTGCCTTTAGTTTATTGCATTAATCAGGACTTTCAAAACTTTGATGAAAACGACGAGGATGAAATTCCTCCAGTTTTGAAACATTTGCTTGATCAAGAGCAGGAGAGGTTTGTAAAACCTTTGGTTGATGAAATCACCTCAATTAATGTTGGTACTGAGAAGGACCCACGGCTGGTCCAGATCGAGTCCACATTGTCTTCTGAGGAACATGAGCGCTTAGTCATTTTATTAAAAGATTTCAAAGATGTTTTCGCGTGGTCCTACGAAGACATGCCTAGAATCGATCCTGAGATTGTACAGCACTGGATCCCTCTTGACCTAGAGGCCCGACCTGTTAAGCAGAAGCTCTGAAGGATCCGCCCGGACTGGGCTCTGAAAATCAAAGAAGAGGTCACTAAGCAGATCGATGCAGGGTTCCTGTTAGTATCTGAGTATCCGACTTGGTTGGCCAACATTGTGCCGGTGCCAAAGAAAGACGACAGAATTCGGGTATGTGTGGACTTCAGGGATTTGAGCAAAGCCAGTCCGAAGGACGACTTTTCTCTGCCGCATATCGACGAATTAGTGGACTTCACTGCTGGGCATGCGCTGCTCTCGTTTATGGATGGGTTTTCAAGCTACAACCAAATTTTGATGACACCCGAAGACAGGGAGAAAACTGCTTTCACTATCCCGTGGGGGACCTACTGTTATAGGGTGATGTCGTTCGGTTTGAAGAATGCTGGGGCTACATATCAACGAGCTACGACCACGATTTTGCACGATATGATCCACAAAGAGGTTGAGGTGTACGTGGACGACATGATTGTCAAGTCTAAGAAAAGAGAGGGCCACTGCACCGCCTTGCAAAAATTTTTCCAGCGGATCAGAGAGTATCGGTTGCGGCTGAATCCTCATAAATGTACTTTTGGTGTTACAGCAGGGAAAATGTTGGGGTTCTTGATTACACAGAGGGGTATCGAGGTCGATCCTTCCAAAATCAAGGCCATCTTAGAAATGCCACCACCGAGGACTGAAAAGGAGGTGTGAGGCTTTCTGGGTAAAGTGCAATTCATAAGACGGTTTATTGCAAAATTAACCTTGACTTGTGAACCACTGTTTGGTCTCCTGAAGAAAGGAAAGAAGTTCCAATGGGACGATCGATGCCAAGTTACTTTCGAACATATCAAGCAATATTTACAGAACCCACCTGTGTTGTCGCCGCCAGAGCTGGGGAAACCGTTGATCCTGTACCTATCAGTGATCGAAACGACGATGGGTTGCATGCTTGCACAGGAGGCTGAGGACAAAGTGGAGAAAGCTATCTACTACTTGAGCAAGAAAATGCTGGAGTATGAGACCCGCTACACTCCGCTGGAGAAGGCTTGTCTGGCCTTGGTATGGGCT
Source organism: Camellia japonica (assembly GCA_030407325.1). Taxonomy (NCBI): domain Eukaryota; kingdom Viridiplantae; phylum Streptophyta; class Magnoliopsida; order Ericales; family Theaceae; genus Camellia; species Camellia japonica. The sequence goes on from JAPPVO010000019.1 coordinate 192,590,310, forward strand.
ACCAGGAAGTTGAGGCACTACCTGTTAGCTCACTCTGTAATGTTGGTTTCGAGATTAGATCCTATCAAATATCTCTTCGAGAAACCAGCACTTACGGGTAGGCTAGCTCGTTGGTTGCTTCTTCTCTCCCAATTCGATTTGAAGTACATGACGCGCAAGTTTGTGAAAGGGAGAGCGGTAGTGGAGTTCCTAGCCGATCACCCGATAGAAGGGGATGAAACAGTAGAGTACCTGTTCCCAAATGAAGCCATTCTGTAGCTTGAAGAAGAAACCTGGACTATGTACTTTGACGGAGCATCAAACCAGTACGGGTATGGGATAGGGGTGTTGCTGATAGTACCCGACAATTCTCGCATACCCTTAGCCTTCAAGCTCCGGTTTAAGGTATCGAATAATAAAGCAAAATATGAGGCATGTATTGTTGGACTAGAAGTCGCCCTGGAACTAGGGGCAATAAGGTTGGACGTCATCAGGGACTCGAACCTTGTTGTATCTCAAGCAAAAGAAGACTGGAAGGTGAAGGAAGAAAGAATGAAAATCTATCACTAGACCTTGGACGTTCTGATTCCTCGGTTTGAGAAGCTGAACTTCGCCCATCTGTTAAGAGAGAACAACAGGTTTGCTGATTCTTTAGCAACTCTATCTTCTATGATAGACATCCCTTTTAGAGTCTGGATGCGTCCGATAATTATCGAACAGAAATTCGTACCAGCCTTCGAGCTAATTGCTGCCATAGATGAAGCACAAGATCAGAATCCCTGGTTTTATGACATTTGGAACTTCTTGGAAAAGGAGGCTTATCCACCAAGGCAAATGCCAAAGATAAGAGGGCAATACGAAGAATGGCTGCTCAGTTCATCGTCTGCGGGGGTAAACTGTACAAACGGGGTCATCTAGGGATGCACAAACTGTGTGTTGATGCTAAAGAGTCCAAGCACCTGATGGAGGCCATCTACGGAGGAGAGTGCGGAGTGCACATGAGCGGGGTGATGCTAGCCGGGAAGATCCTTAGATAGGGTTATTATTGGTCAACCATGGAAGAGGATTGTATTGGCTTTGTTCGGCGATGCCACAAATGCCAGATCCATGCAAACTGCATGAACATTCTGCTGTCCAAGCTGTATAACATGACTTTGCCATGGTCGTTTTCAGTCTGGGGGATTGATGTAATTGGGGTAGTCACTCCGAAGGGGTCGAACGGGCATGAGTATATTCTGGTAGGGATAGACTACTTTACGAAGTGGGTCGAGGCCCAATCCTATGCGGTGTTGAAGGCGTCGCATGTTGCTAAGTTCATCAGGAACAACATCATCTGTCGCTATGGGGTCCCAAATGAGATTATTTCGGATAATGGTTCCCACTTCAAAAAGGAGGTGATCGACTTGTTGGAAAAATACAACGTGGCTTTTCATAAGTCATCCACATATCCGCCGCAAACCAACGGAGCTGTTGAGGCCGCCAACAAGAACATCAAGCACATTCTGCAGAAGATGGTGGAAACCTATAGGGACTGGCCAGATAAGCTGCCATTTGCTCTTTGGGGCTACCAGACTTCAATTCGAACTTCTACTAGGGCAACTTCGTATTCCTTGGTCTATGGGATGAAGGTTGTTCTGCCTATCGAAGTTGAGGTTCCGTCATTACGGGTTATGGCTGAGTGCCAGATAGCTGAGGCAGATAGCAGCAAAGCAGGTTCGAAGAACTCATGCTATTTGACGAGAGAAGACTGAAAGCATTGTATCACGTCCAGGGTTATCAACGAAGAATTGCCAGGCTTTCAACAAGAAAGCTAAGTCCAGGAATTTAAAAGAAGGGTATTTGGTGCTTAAAGACAACCAAGCTCCCATCCACGACCCTAGGGGCAAGTTCAGACCTAATTGGACTGGTCCTTACATCATCAAGTCAATCTGGTCGGGTGGAGCTGTCGTTCTAATGGATTTAGATGGCCTTGAGTTTTCCCAGCCGATCAACATGGACAAGTTGAAGAAATACTATCCCTGAGTGGCTCACTAGGCCGAAAACCCGAAAAGGCGACCTAGGCAAAAATTAGAGCACAGAAAATTTGAAATAACAAAAACTGAGCTCGCAAGGTTGAAAACCTAGAAAGGGCGGCCTTGGCAAAAGTTAGAGTGCAAAAAGAGAGTGTTAAAACACGAGTAAACCTGAACCAAACTACGTAAGGCTTGATTCCCATCTTTGGGATACATAGGCAACTTCATTCCGAAGTCCAGCCATAAACACTTCCAAATCGACTTTGTCCATGTGATCATGTTGGTCATCTTTGTCTATTCTGCATTCAAGAGCTCGGTTGTAATCTCCAATGCAGTGCTATTCAGACTAGGGGCAACTTTCCAGTTGATGGATTCGGGGTTGTACATCTCAGTGATAGATCTCAGGCATGTCTAATTGTGATCCATATCGAAAATGGTTTTGAAAAGTTTTAATAAAAGTTGATTTTGTTCAAATTAATCTTTTTACAACTTAGACCATTTTTGGACCAAACGGAAAATTTTCAGTACCCACAACCTTTAATTTCATTGATTTCAATACAGAGTTCTCTTACTCTTGATACAAATTGAAGTTGCTTTTTATTACATTCATAAAGAAAACTTGAAAGTACAGATTAAAGCAATAAACTCGGGGCATAGTCAGGTGTTTGTGTGCCCCCTCCCAGAGCTTGTGGAAGCCTCTGATGCCAAAGTAGGCCTAGCTTGTGCTTCATCTTCAAGCCAAGCAATGCATTCGCCAGAAAGGGCACAATTGAAAGTAAAAGCGGGGGCTAGAAGTTCTCTTGTTCTCCATGCTGTGGCATATCGAGCTAGATGTGAGCCTCGGATCAGAAATGAAGCTGAGTACTCTATCCCCTCTTCCGGGCAAGTCTGGTCGTGGCCGAACTGACGCCGGAATCGAAATAGAAAGTAAAAGACACAGTGTGTCAGGTCGATCAACTGAATCTCAGGCTGTTGGGACATGCTGTAGCTCATCGCCAGTAGATTAAGCTAGGGGCAACGCCAAGCAATGTTGATAGCAGATAGGCTGCACATCCATTCGCACCACCATCCCTCATCTGGGGCATCAACTAGTCGTTGCCGGAAGAAATAGCCACGTGCTGAATATGCTAGGCATGAGTCCACTACTTTCAACTTGTCCATCAGCCATATCAAGGGAGTGATGAAAGATAAGAGAGATTAAATAATAGAGAGGTGTACGTGGAGAGAAAAGTGAGAAAGGGTTTTGAGAGAAAAACAGAGCCTGAGGGCCGAGTGATGTGAGAAATACACATGTGAGAAGGGTGGGAAACATTACTTGTAAGAGTAGTGGACTCCTGCGAACCTAGTCGTCTTCCGACGATGGAAGGCATCCAAACCCATTAGAGTCTCGGCTAGCGTCATGCCAATGCAGCTCTTGCCCTCTTTCAAACCTTGGGCAACCTCAATCAAACGAACGCTGGACCCTCCAAAGCCAGGGGCAAGCAAGAAATGAGATAACATACACAAGCAGAGAGCATGTCGCCGAAAACCCTGCCAATAATGATCGTCGTGGTCACCGACATCAGAGAATCGATGAATCAAGCTGGGGATGTCCAACTCCCCGTCAACTCCCCGTCGCGAATTAAAGACCGAGCGTCATGCAAAGTGAACCCACACATCTGGCCTAGAGCTTGGACGTGGCCAAAACGAAATTGGGGCAAAATCTCTTCATCGCGCTGAGATTCCATTAAATCTTGGAAATCTTCAAAAGTAGGGCACATCTCTTGCCCGCCAAAGCTAAAAACATGAGTTACCGGATTCCAACCCCTAGCCGCAGCATGAAGGAACGGAAAACGCAGCGGGGTGCGGCTCAGCGTGAGTAGTGTATTTATTCCGAAAACCCGAAAATTTAACTTTTCTGAGCCATCCAAAGCTGCGAGCCAATCGAAGAGTTTTTGGGCAAGAAATGCTTCCATTTGGGGCAAAAATGGAGTTGAAATGAAAAAACCACGAAGCTGGAACCTTTATAAAAGATAAGGCATTGAGTGGAGGACAGATGTCGACGTTTCGGAGGTTCTGCCATTGATGGTCGGTAGCAGCACATGGATGGCCGGCAGTGGCTCATCAATGGCCGGCAGGGGCACATTGATGGCCAGTAGAGGAGAGTGATGGCTGGCAGCCTTCCTTCATATTCAATGATCTCCTATGTGAAGATCCAGATGCTTTCAGAAGTTGAATTCTGTCATCGGTACCTTTCGAGGTCTTGTTTTAGTTCTTTTCGGGCTTGAACACGTCTGTTTGAGTTGTATGTAGTTTGCTTATCGAGTTATTGTAATTTGCTTATCGAGTTGCACTTGTTTTGCTTATTGAGCTGTTTTGTTCTTTTCAGTTGTTAGTTGGTTCACTACCTGATTAAGAGCAATGCATTTTTGAATGTGCAGTTTTCAAACAAAGATCAATCTCACTTTCATGCTGTGTGATGCGATGCGATGCTTAGAATGTAAAATGCAACACTTTTTTAACCAAAAAGCTGTTCTCATTCCCATCATGGTTTATTTTCGCAAAAGAGTACAACTTTTAAAGAAAATGAAACTGCCTAAGGCTGTACAATATGCAAAAACTACAAGCAAAAAGAGAAATAAAACAAAAAGCGTCTGAACTGATGCCGGCTATCTCAAGATCGAGAGGTCCTCTTCGTCCTCTTCCTCAGTCGGGCGGCCTTTGGAGCACTGTCGCCGTCGACGCCACTATCTGAGTCCGAAGCACAGCCTGAACCAGAGCCATCCTCAGTCTCTCCAACCTCACCCCCAGAAGAACCTGAACCGGCGTCGCCATCTCCATCATCAGATGACTCGGACTGTCGACTCGCTACCTCAGCCTCCTCGCTTGTCTCGTCATCATCATCGCCCAGAATAGGCTCTGAAGAGCCACTCTCGCCGCGACAGCCTCTGGCTCTACCTCAGCCGTATGTCTGAGCCTATCTCCCTCTCCTCTCTACTGCTGGGAGAGGCGCTGAAGGTCCTGCCTCTGCTCCTGCTGGGGCGTATGACGAGGCTGGCATCTCGAAAGAAATCTGAAAAGGGCAATTTATGAGAACACATTAGTCTGTGTATATGTGATGCAAAAGATGATGTGCCGTGAACAGTAAATGATTGCAGATGATGTGCTGTGAACAGTGGATGATTGCAGTGTATGTATGCCGTGCGCAGTGTGTGGGAGCAGTGTATCGATGTAGTGTTTTGGTGCAATGTGCCAGATCAGTCAAGTGTGGAGCAGTTGCAGTGCTAATGTGTTAGCAGAAAAACTTTGTGGCATGAAATGCAAATTGAAAAATTACCGGGATCCGGTAGAGGCTGAGTAGATCCAGGCTCGTCTGTACCATGTCTGTCAAGGAAGCCACTAGCTCAAGGGCCTGCCCTGTGTACTCTATAGACACCTGCAAGTGCATTGAAGGGATCAGTATTCTATATAGCATAATTGAAATGAAGTAAGCATGCAAAATGTAAAGTTTGGTGCATACCGGAGTCGGGCCTCGAACCCCGACGAGTGCATGACCAGCTGGTGCAGGCTCAATGGGGATCTGGAAAATCTCCCTAGAACGTCTTCGGTAAGTCAATGCAGTAGGCAGCTCTGGCCATCCAGTCTCCTACCTCGCCTCAAGATCTCTGCCCTGCGAGATCTGGTCGCTCTGCCTCTCCCTCTCGCAGCTGGAGCTCTAACTCCCTCACCCCCGCGAATGCCGGTCAGAGGCGGCATCAGATGCGTCTGAATGAAGGTCACGTAGTCGCCCTTCATACGGAAAAGGTCTGCCTCTAGTCCTACCATGAACTCGATCACCTCATCCTCAGAAAGCCTGTGTGTCTCCCTCATAGACATGGGAGGTGCCATCGGTATAAACGGGGCAGGCAAGCTCAAGGTCTGGCACACAAAGCACTCGCTCAAGAGCCAAGCGCGACAGATCGGTCCCTCAAGAAGGATGTGATAGCGAGCCACGACCTTAGCTGTCTCATATGTGAATCTGGCCCCTGACAGTATCACGTCCCACGGCTGCCATGCGATCTGAAGATAAGAAAATGAACAGATGATTAGTCGTTATCAATTGACGACTGTGTGTATCAAACTAATTGAAAAGCAGCATGACTATGTTTTGGGTTATCTCACGCGCCGTAACTGTGTCAAAATACTGTCGGAAGAACATGAAGCTCTCCCGAGTCCTACGACGAAGCAAGCCGTCATCCACCCTAGAGAACGGGACCATCGCAGGGGTCTCCACTATGGGCTCTAGGGCAAGAGTCGGAAAGTATGCGTACACCCATAGCTGTAAGGAAAATGTGATCAATACAGTGTATGAACAGTGTACAGAAAAATGCAGAGAGCAGAATGCAATACAATGCGTAAAAAGTGCAAGTTTAGAGCAAAGATTCGACTTTGTGTGTGTAGTGTGTAGTATGCAGTGCGCGGTGTGAGCGTGTACAGAAAATGCAAAGAAGAAAGCATACAGTGTATGAGCAGATATAGAAAAATGCAGAATAGAGAGTACATGTGTTGCACAAATGTAAAGCAGGAAATGCTAAGCGAAAATGTAAAGTGAAGAAGGGGGGACTAAGCTGCGTACCTCCCAAGCTCGCCAGTAGCTGCTGATCAAGGTCCCGCACATCCGGGAGGTCGAGCTCATGTATCCGTAGAGAGTGGTGAGACCAACTCCGCCCCAATTGTAGAACGGGACTCGCTGCAGCACCACCAATGCGTTTAGAAAATATAAACCGACAGTATTCCACCTGTTCGAGAACAAGGTGGTACCGAAGAAGAACATGAGAAAGCCCCTGGCGTACTGCTCGGTCTGCTCAACAGTCTCCGGCTCGACTCCTCTGAACTACTCCTCAAACCAGCTGTATCGGACCATACCTGCCCGAAGTGTCGGTGGCTGTGCCCCGAGTAGTGCAGCCCATGTAGCCTCCCACTCTCCCATGTCAGGATCGAGGGGAATCGGATCACCTCCTACGCCTAAGCCAGTGATCATAGCGAAGTCGTAAGGAGTCATCGTTATCTCCCCTGCGGAGGAGAAGTGGAAGGAGTTGGTTGTATCCCACCACCTCTCCACAAGAGCCCCTAAGAGAGGGCAGCTCGCTGTGACTCGTGTCAAGCTGGAGCAAAATAGACCGAAGCCGGTCCCGTCGACGATGTCACGGACCCCAGCTGGAAGCTCCTCATACCAATCCCGAGCAATCGTGGTACCATAGCCTCGGAAGGAGCGGGATTCATCCCGTGTTAATGCATGTAATGCAATTAGATCAAGCAATGAAAGCACAATTGAAAGTACAGTTGAATGCAGAGCAGTGATGTATGAAATACAGTTGAATGCAGAGCAGTGATGTATGAAGCACAGTTGAATGCAGAGCAGTGATGTATGAAATACAGTTGAATGTGAAGCAGCAGTGTATGAAATACAGTCAGATCAAGGCATGTGATGCAATCAAATCAAAGCAGTGCAAGAAATGCAACAGTTAAAGATGATATTGCAGAAAAGTGAACTTTGTACCTCTACGACTATGGCCGACAAGTGAGACATAGGCTCTCTCAGTAAGAGGTTATCTGGCATGTCCTCGGCGAAATCAGTGAAGGCCTTGATGCCTCCCGTAACAGGTATAATGTGCGTCTCGGGATGGTACCTCGTCGGATCAAATGGGCGAATGCTCGGCAGTAATGGCTCGGGTTCAACCACAGGCTCGGCCTCGAAGTCCACTGCAAACTCTGCCGGAGGAAGCGCGTGGAAGCCCCCGTCATGTGGGACATCGTTTGCCATCTGAAATGGATGCAAAATGAGCAAAAATGCGAAAAATGGTGAACTTCAAATAAAGTAAACCCTAGGAGAGAGAAAAAATCAAAGAAAGTTGAAAACCCAGGAAAAGTGTACTAACCTTGGAAGAAACTCGAGGGAAATCAACCTTGAATGGTGGAAATGATGGAAGAGGTGTCGAAATCAAATTCTGATCGGTTCAAATCGAAGAGAACGAAAGGGTTTTCGCAAAGAAAATGTTTCTAGGGTGTTGGGAAACGCGTAGAATGCGCAGATCTAGAGAGAATGCACACCTAGAGAGCAAGGGAGATGATTTTCGTGCAAGGGTTTGTAAAGAAATAAAGTGATTTTGTGTGTACTTAAAGAGCCACGGGTCAAAGGACAATTCTGCCCCAATCGGCCATCGATTGCCGGCAGTGGCACATCGATGGCCGGCAGTGTACAATTGATGGCCGGCAGCTTCCCCTGATAGCCGGCAGGCCTCCACCAGTCTCCCCTGCCTCTTTTACCTTGATATATGTCCTTGGGTTCCAAGAAATGCAGGGTACGCTCAAAGTTTGATTCCAAATGCCTCCGCGGAAGCTCAAAATCACATTCGCAGTGTGCGAGGGTCATCGCCCGTCAACTCAAACAAAGAGTATCCTTTTTAAATGTATTTCAACTCTCTGGGAGGTAACTCGGAAGTTGTTTTCGAATCACCTTTATCGAGCATGCTTTTGTTGTCATATAGTATTTGCATGTCACATTGAACCTGCATTTTAAAATTGTTTCATTGAACATGCATTATCATGTTTACATAAAGCATGCATCTTGCATCGAATATGTGTTGTCAATTATCTCACATAGAATATGCTTCGATTTTATCTCTTGCATGTTGCGCATGGAGCATACCTTGGACGTCATTTTATGATCGTTCGTCTTGCGTGAGACATACATTGTATTGCATTGTATCTATCAAGTTCCCTTCTCATACATGCACAATTTTGTATGTACGGTTCATTCAGAGGAATTTTGGGTAACACTATTCCTCTCCCTTACCTCGTTGGTTAGAAACACCCGGGTACGCCCGGTGTTTACACTAACACCCTGTTAGAAGCATTTGGACCGTGTGCCCGACACTTATACCTCTTTGCTTTGGTTAGAAACATTGGAACGTGTTTTGATGTTTATACCACTCTTCGGTGTTTACACTGTTTACCTTTCCCTCTCTCGCATGTGATACGCTGAGAGGTGTTTACCTTTCCCTCTCTCGTGTGTGATACACTGAGAGGTGTTTATTTCCCTCTCTCGCGTGTGATATGCTGAGAGGTGTTACCTTTCCCTCTCTCTCGTGTGATACGCTGAGAGGTGTTTACCTTCCCTCTCTCGCGTGTGATACGCTGAGAGATGTTGCCTTCCCTCTCTCGCGTGTGATATGCTGAGAGGTGTTACCTTTCCTCTCTCGCGTGTGATACGCTGAGAGGTGTTTACCTTCCCTCTCTCGCATGTGATACACTGAGAGGTGTTACCTTTTCTCTCTCGCGTGTGATACGCTGAGAAATATTGCCTTCCCTCTCCTGCGTATGATACGCCAAGAGGTGTTTCGTTTGAGACTTTGGGTGTTTCCTGGTAGTCACTTTTGGCCTTCCTCGCGTGACACGTAGTTAAGCTTGCATAATTTTCTTACATCCTTTCTGTTGAAATGTGTGAGACTTCTGCAACTTGTCAGTTTGCTTAAATTGTTGTATTTATTTTGCATAAATACTTCATTACAACTTTCTTTACATAATCATAAGTTATACTCTTGCATCATGCATGTCATTTGCATTTTGCCCCAGCCTTCGGGCGCATCTCTATATGGTTATATTGAATGTTTGCCTGAGTCTTTGGCCTTGTCAAAAATGGGTCGTCTCTGGGCTTTGACATTCACTCCCGTCACTTTGTGACTTCCGAGTTCTGTTAAAGAGGGACAACTGTAGACACCCTATTTTTGACCGTCCTCAAGACTTGGATATGTTTGCAGGTACATCCAATGACAAGTTTGATTGCTCGTCGAGTACTCGAATTTCGTAGCGGAACGTCACAGGTTTGAGCTTTCCAAACCCTGTGTCCTTTCTACTCCATTTTTGGACCATGTGTTGGTCCTTTCAGCATGATTCTTGTGGTACACTGCCGGCCTTTTTTTGGCATTGCCGGTCACAAATTTAGCCCTGCCGACCATTGATGAGGTCTGCAGGCCACCACTGATGGCCGGCTGGTCACTATGTTTCAACAGATATTTTCTCAGATATTTTGAGCCAGCTGTGGCTCACTGAGCCATCCTTCATACACGTGTATGGAGGGATGGAAGGCAAGCTTTAAGCAAGCTTCTCCTTGCTTTGCTTATATAAGGGGAGGTCCCTTCCCCTTGTTAGAGGTTCGGATTTTTTTAGAGCAAAAAATCTACTCTCTCTCTCTCTCTCTCTATATTTTTGTGCTTGAAAGGGGGAATTCTTGGTGCATTTGCAAAGGGACTCTTGATCAAACACTCATACCTTGGAGCTGAGGTTTCTTGAGGTTTGTTTGGAGCTTTTTAAAGTTGGTTTTGGCTCAGAAGTGCTGCTGTGGCTGTTGTGCTTCAAGGGTAACCATCTTCTCTTTGAAGCTTTGTCTTAGTTGCTTACTTAGCCACCTTTGCATGATATTTTAGGCATAGCTTTCAACTACAAAAACCTTTGTTTTTAAGTGTTAAAAATGGTAGTTTAAAGTGTTTTTGGAGTTAGGGGTGTTTCACCCTCTTTGGTGGCTTATTTGCTAAGCTTCTTGCCTTCCTTTCAAGCTTTTGAAACTACCTTGTTTTAGCCTTTTAACCACTGAATTCCAGAGGAATTTCAGTGGTGAAAAACTTTTTTTGAGGTCCCAAATAGGAGGGGGTTGTCCCCCCTCCTCTTGTCTTGTTAGCATGTGTTGTTAGCCTACCAAATGAGCAAGTGTTTCTCCCTTCTTGAGGCTTAGTTTGAGCATGTTTTTATGACTTTTTGGACCTACTATAACTCTATTTTTGGCTGGTTTAGTCACCTCTTGCATGCTTCATACACTTCTAGTGTAATCTTACTTGTTAGCCTTGCATGCTTGCTACTTTAGCCCATCATTCTAGCTTATTTTGGCTATACTCCAGCATGCTTTTACTCATGTTTTAGTCTGCTTTAACTCTGTCTAGAGTGGTCTTGGCCCTTTGAGGCTTGCTTTGTATTGTTATAGTATGATAGACTTTGATAGCTTTGTGTTTTGAGTCCTCTAGCATGCTTTGCTTGGGTTGTTTGTATGATATGGCATCATTTAATATGTGATTTCAGAGCATGTTTCACTGTCATACTCTCATATGTATCGCTCTTTCAATACTTTTGAGAAGTTGAGCATCATGCCTTGTTTATGAGCCAATACTTGAGCATATTTTTCTAGCCATCTATGCTGCAGGTCTAACATGCTTTTATTACTGTTTCGACCTGCCTTAGGTCTGTTTTGAGTGGTTAAAGTCATTTGAGCATTGCTTAGTATGGTTGTAGTGTAAAGGGCCTTGACTAACTTTGAGTTTTGGGGCCTTTAACATGTTGTGCATGTGATGTTTGCATGGTATGGCACCATTTGGCATGTAATTTCAGTGCATATAGTGTAGTCACACTCTCATATACTTCACTTCTTCATAGCTTTTGAGGGTTGTGTATTATGCCTTGTTTGTGGCCTAACATGTATGCATGTTTGTCTAGTCCTTTGAGCTTCAATTTCAGCATGTTGTAGCCTCTGATTTGGCATGTTTGAGCTCTGTCCAGAGCCAGTGTGGTTGTTTAGGCTATATATTGCATGCCTCTTGTATGATGCTCTTCACTAGCCTTAGTGTTTTGGGCCCTTAACATGTCTTGCATGCATTGCTTACATGATTGAGTCTTGTGCATGCTGCTTTAGCATTGAAAGATACACGTGTTGTTTGCATTGCATGGTGTTCAATCAGACGTTATATTGAACACAAGATGAATTGGTTCATTTCATACTTGAAGTGATGAAAATGAGCCAATTCTCTTTGTCTCCATTGCCTTTGATCACTCATGATAAGGCTGTGGTCTTAGTGTCTTGTTTGTTGTGCATTTATTGAATGTGTATAAGTTGGGTCTTAGACCATCATGTATTCAAAATGCTTGGTTGATGGTCTTGGATTCAATTATGCAACTCCTTTGATGTTTTGAGGTGATAAGGAGGGGCATGGTACACACATGCCCTAGGGAGACCCTCCATTTCCTCTATTTTTGTGCTCTGTTGCAGAATGGTGTCACAGCACACTAGTGGCCGACAGTGCCACATTGATAGCCGGCACCCTTCCATCCTTGGCCGACAGAGGCCCACTCTTGGCCGGCAGGTGGCTGGCAGCCACCTTTCATGGCCGGCAGGCCACTGGTGCACTCCCCAGCTTTGGTTTGGTAAGTTTCAGCAGCTAGTTCTTGGAAACACCCTACAGACAGAGCCTCAAGAGAGCAAATCGGAGAGCTTTTTCAGGGCGAGAAACCAAATGCGAGCATGCATGTTCAACTTCTCCAACTTGCTGGGGCAACATAGTTTAAAGCTTTAATTGTTAGTTAGCATCTCAATTTGTGTATGTAATTAATTTGTTAATTAATTAAGTGTTGTAATACTTAGTAATTAGTTTGCTAGTTATTCGTTTAATTTGTAATAATTAGTCTAATTAGCTTAATTAGATTAGTTGGTTAGCTTAGCTTAGATTAGCTTAGCATATTTATTCGGACCCTCCATCGAGAGGGCACAATAGCCCTGTTTGGTACAGCTTAATTTCAGCTTATTTCAGCTTTCAGCTTAATTTAAGCTATTTTGATGTGTTTGGTTTAGCTTAACAATACAGCTTATAGCTTTTTATAAGTCATAAATCAACTTATTCTTTGAGTGGGGCAGAAGAAGCTTAATTTATAAGTCAGAAATCAGCTTATGTTCATAGTTATAAGCTATAAGTTGTTAAGGTATAAGCTATAAGCACTTTCCCACAGTTCTACCAAACAGGGCCAATGTTGTAACAAGGGTGCGTGTGTGTGTGCATGTCTTCCAACCCCACTTCTTTCTTCCTTTTATTTATCCGCTTCCGGTCGTTAGATTAGGGCATTTTTTCAATTAGCATACCTTATGCTTTGCATGTTTGCATCATTCATTTGTCTTGCATGCACCAGGCTCAGCACATCATTCAAACTGCATTGTATTTCAATACACTTACTTGAATACGTGTTTAACAGCATGTTATCAAGTGTTACATTCATATGCCATCTTAGATAGCCGAGCCTATTTAATTGCATTCTTGCATGTGTTGCATTAGGCATTGTTAACATAGTTAGGATCATGCATGATTTCTCACTAGCTTCTTTTTTGGCTCGGAGTACACTGTAAGTGTTTACGCTTTAGCATCCTTGCATGAGTGTGAGTGTTTCCATGTTAGCATGCTTGCCGTGAGGCTATTTGCGTAACTGTTTAACTGCATGAATGCTTGTGATGAAGGCTTCATTACTTGAATTAGGACAATTCATCAAATGTATGTTTTAAGCCCACTTTGCGAAGTGGCAAAATCATCATGTTTTAAGCCCACTTGGGGATGGCAAATCCGCATTTTAGCCTACTTGCGAGTAGCACCTTCAAACCATTTTCGAAAAACAAACATGAGATGTTTTGTTCCAAATCGAGCGATTTAGTCTATACTTGTATGCTGTGCGCATCACATAGTAAGCTTAGCTAATAAATCGGAATAAGAACATATGTGTTTTCAAAACAACATATCATGATTAGTAGAAGCCGATCCTTTGATCAGGCGAGTAGGGGTGCTCATTTCATGACCTTTCCCCTTCGTACCCAAGTTCCCGAGCAGAGGCAACTTTGGTGATGACGGACACGTGGCCTTAGGCACGAGTCAAGGTTTCCTAAATTTTCCAAAATAAAATATTTAGGCGGCGACTCTGAAATTTGGCAAAACAGTCCATGTTTGGCACTTTTTGATTAAAATCGATTTTCCAAAACGATTTTCCGGATTTGGACTCTTTGGTGATTTATCAGTCTTACATTGCACTTTGTGAGATTAGATTCAAACCGTGACAGGAGTCCGAACTATAGTAGCTAGAACCCGATTCGCGCCCTCTCCGAAAGAGGGGCGCGCGAAGAGAGTTTCGGGCGGTCTACACCTTGGTTTTTGTTATTGCTGACTTTTGAATAATCCTAGACTTATGTAATACATACCATGGATGTTTGTATAGTGTGATTATTACATATATGAGAAATTTTTTTGGTTAAGCCATGTATGCACAGCTCATTGGACAATCTTTGCAAGTTCTGCTTCCGCAATTTGGCCCATATTATTAAATATGATTTGATTTTTGACTGAGGCCATAGGTAATCTCATGATTACTGGCTAGTTATGACTCTAATCCATCGGGGCGGATTCGGGTCATGGCAATGTGAGTCCAGGCAATGCGGGTCCATGACATATATGTGATTACGAGATCTCGTTAGCCACTTAATAAAGTGATATGTTTAATTGTTATTCGGAACTGATTACTCTAGTCGGAAGACGATATGTTTTGTTCTGTTGGATGTACCATTATTACATTCAGATATGGAATGATTTTGTTATGCTTTGTTTTACGAATTTGATATGTTTGGGATTCATTCACTAACCCCTTTACTTTAATGTTATTCACTGGGTTTTAGCTCACTGTGTGTATATATATGTATAGGTCAGCATCATGAAGAGCTAGTTCAGAAGGAATTCTTTAGCTAAGCCACTGTTTAAAGCCTATGGGGTTTTGTTTCGATGCCTCCAAGTTGAGGTTAGGTCTAAAAGACCGTTGTCAAGTTTTTGATCATGATAATGACTTTTTGATATATGTATATATGTATATGAATGTTATTGTACAAGATGTTGTGTATGTAATACAGAGTGGGTAAATTAACGTTATATGCATGTGTTATTTCATGTAGATTCACTGCTCTTTGGACTGCTTGTTGTATATTTTGATGTATTAAGCTTCCACTAACCCTGATTATTTTAATTTGTACAAGAAGGTTTTGGGTAATCTCAGATTACTGGTTGGTCATTTCACCAACCCTTACGGGGCGGGGTTTGGGTCGTGACAACAGTGATATTTCTTGTCTTCTTTTGCACAGGTGCTGGCTTAATCTATTCTGCCACGTGCTCTTTAGCTAAGTTCCCTGTTTGGTTGTGAGGTCCAAAATCAACACCCACAGTTAAGATGATGATCTCGGTTAAGATGGCGATCTCGGTTGAGATGATGATCTCGGCTGAGATGTTGATCTCGGTCGACATGATGATCTCGATCAAGATGTTAATCTTGGTTGAGATGATGATCTTGGTTGAGATGTTGAATTTGGATGGGATAGAACTTGTTTGTTCTTGGTTTTTGATGAGTTGATACTAGGATCTTGATGTTCTTGAACTTGTGAGTCATGATCTCTGCTAGTAGTGCGATCTCTGTCAAGATGTTGGACCTGGATGAAATAGAACATGATGGTTCTTGATTCTTGATTCTTGGTTCTTGACAAGTGGACATTTGAGTCCTTGTTTCGATACGCCGGCGAATCATGATCTCGATCAGAAGAGTATCTCTAGCATGTTGGAAAATGAAACGATGCAAGTTCCATCACCTCAGGTTGCCGAGGTAATAGAATCTAAGGGTAGTTGTAGAGACATATTTTTTGGGTAGTCCACGTGGCCGAGATTGTTAGCCGAGGTGCCATGTAGGTGGACCATGGTGCCGAGATGTGATGCTACAAAATCGAAGTCTAAGATGTTTAGATAGAGGACTATAGTCCTATATAACATCAAGCTACCTATTTGGATAGAGATGGGACTGTTAAGGATGTTCATCTTAATCTGAATAGTGTGAGTTGTGATAGATGTTATCCTTGCAAAGGATAAAATCCTATGAAGTAAGATTTCTAGGGGAAGTTAGACATTGATCATTATAAAAGTAAGGCACCCTCATGCGTCTAAGGTATGTGATTTATTTTGTGAGCTCTTGATTTTAGTTGATATCTTTAAGAGACAAGTTAACTGACTTGATCGTTGGAGTGCCCTCGGATGGACGAGCCACCGCGGTATTTTTTGTCTTCTTGTACACAAGTGCTAGTTTAATCTATTCTGCCATGTGTTGTCCAACTAACCCCGTTTGGGGACTAACTGTTTTAGCCAATTAGCCAAAAAGTTACTAAATTAGCCAAAAAGCCAACAACCCATACCAAAAAGTCAAAGATTACGGCTTCTCTCTACTTTTTGCACAGCTTTTCGTAATTAGCCAAAAAGTCATCCCAAACATACAAGTTTTTTTTAACTACCTTTTTAGCCAAATAGCCAAAAAGTTACTAAATTAGCCTGTTCCCAAACGAGGCCTTCCCTGTTTGGTTGTGAGGTCAAAACTCAACACTCATAACACTAATAAATTTTACAAACTATCTTGATTTACATGTGAGATTTGTCCTATTATAAAATGACTCATGTTTCAGTTTTTTAAGTTTTACTTACTCTTTGTTTATTTAGGTGAAATATATATTTTTTTGTATTAGGTACAATAAAAAAAATAAAAATCAATAACAAATATTTTTTGTGATTAATAAAAAATAAAATTATTTTGACATAATTTTTTTTTCAATTTTAAAAGGTAAAATATATTTTCCAACCTAAAGTCTTTACAATGAATGAGTTTGCCTCTAGTACTTCACAACTCATCTTTATGAATGGGCTTGAATATAGGGAAAATGTTTGACATCCTCAAAAAATTCTCACAATTATACTTATAATGATGTGATATTTTGTGTGTTAATTTTTGATTTGTTATACATCCAAAAATATAAGACTCAACTCTCTTGCGACAATATTGTGCTATGGGTGACACATTATTGTGGATTGTTGGAACAATCTTCTGTGTAAATAAAATAACTTGAAATAAATCAAACAAAATAAATAGATAACATACCAGATTTATTTATCACACCGAATAAAAATAAAGACCAAGTCGAGTGTGTGACACCCTGTCCTTAAGACAGATTTGCCCCGCTACGGTGCTTACGGTTGAATGGCGTCTATCTCCCAGGATACAATGATCTTCACAAATTTATAGAAGCACTTCAAATAAATTTGTTCGGCGAACCAAACCTGTGATCTATACTCTCATTTATTTATTCTAAAACTAAATATGAGGAATAATGCACTAAAAGAAATGAACAGTAAAAGGACCAAATTTCAGACTGAATTTTTCGAATTTTTCCAAGTCCTCAGACTGCTGGAATAAGATCTATATATATAGGCAAAAAATGAGACAACCGAACAGGCGCAACCTTTTAAGTAACCAAACAGTTATGGACTGTTGGACTGTTGCACAATGAATACAAATATTCAAAAAAGTTGACCGTTAGTGGAAGTTGTCCAAAACCTATGAACAGGTACATTTGAAAATTGAACCTGTTAATGAACAAATTTTCAAACATAAAGGATCCGAAGTTGACCAAGTCAAACCTGTAGGTAATTTATTTATTTAAACTGTCTTGATTGGATTGTAGACGTTGTACAATGTGTTGTCAAGTCCGTTCAAGACGTAATTCCGGCAAAGGAAATCGGCATGTTTTCAAGCATCAACCGCAGCAACCACTTGCCGGTCGATTTCATCCTCTTTCAGGATAGGAGCATCTTCACGGAGAAAACGAGCCAGGTTCAGAGTTGTAAGATAGAACAACATTTTCTGTTGCCATCTTTTAAAGTCAGTTCCTGAGAACTTCCCTGGCTTTTCACCGTGATTTACCGGTACTGTCATCACAGGAGAGGGGGTTGGCGTCATTGCAGCCACCACAGTAGTACTTGTTTGGGCATTTGTTTCAGTAGCCATCGATTCTAATTTATAAAACAAAATTATAATTAGAATTTACACTAGACAGAAAATTAAACCAAATGCACAGAATTAAATTCTGTAAAAATAAAAGAAACAAGAATGTAACTTTTATTTTCCAATTAATTTGAAAATAAAATAAAATTTTATTTAAACAAATTAATTCCACACAGAAAATAAAAGAAATAAAAACTATAACTTTTATTTTTCATTAATTTGGAAATAAAATAAAATTTTATTTAACCAAAATAATTCCACACAGAAAATTAAATTCTGTAAAATAAAAGAAATAAGAATATAACTTTTATTTTTCAATTAATTTGGAAATAAAATAAAATTTTATTTAACCGGTGAGTATGTGTCAAAGTAATCTAGACCTTCTTTTTGTCTAAAACCTTTGACTACAAGTCTTGCCTTGTATTTGTCGATTGATCCATCCGCTTTCAATTTTCTTTTGAAAATCCACTTGTACCCAAGAGGTTTACAACCTGGTGGCAAGTCCACTAATTCCCAAGTGTGATTTTGCAAGATGGATTCAACTTTACTGTTGACAACTTCTTTCCATAAAGGAGCTTCAGGACTGGACATAGCCTCTTTAAAAGTTAAAGGCTCATTTTCTAACAAAAATGTTAGAAAATCTGGACCAAACGATTTTGAGGTTCTAGCACGTTTACTACGCCTAGGTTCCTCTTCCTCATTTTGATCTAACTCTTGTTCTTGATCATGTTCATGATCATTACTAGTAATAGCATCAAAAGATCTTTTCTTATTACTAGTCTCTTGTCCAGTCTTATTTGGAAATACATGTTCAAAGAAAGATGCATTCCGAGACTCAATAATAGTATTTACATGTATTTCGGTATGTTCTGATTTATGAATCAAAAACCGATATGCACTACTATTCTTGGCATAACCAATGAAAATGCAATCAATGGTTTTAGGACCTATCTTAGTCTTTTTAGGACTAGGAATAGCCACTTTAGCCAAATACCCCCACACTTTTAAGTATTTGTAGGATGGTACTCTTCCATGCCACAATTCATAAGGTATTTGATTTATTTTCTTTCGGGGTACTTTATTAAGTATATAATTAGCAGAAAGTATTGCTTCCCCCCACAAGTTCTGAGGTACTCCAAAACTTATTAACATGACATTCATCATTTCTTTTAAAGTCCTATTTTTCCTTTCAGCAATGCCATTTTGCTGAGGTGAGTAAGGAGCGGTGGTTTGATGAATTATTCCATGTTCTTTACAAAATTCACCAAAAGGTGATTCATATTCACCACCTCTATCACTTCTAAGTTTCTTGATTTTCTTACCAAGTTGATTTTCAACTTCATTCTTATATTGAATGAAAGTTTCCAAAGCTTCATCCTTGGTTCGAATTAAATAAATATAACTATATCTAGTATAGTCATCTATAAAAGTGATTACATACTTTTTCCCACCTCTGGTTTGAATTGATTTAAAATCACAAATGTCACTATGAATTAATTCAAGTGGTTCCGTACTTCTTTCAATTGAATGAAAAGGAGTTTTAGATAATTTTGACTCAACACAAATTTCACATTTATGATTTGAATCAATGTCAAATTTAGGTAAACATTTCATATTAATTAATCTACGCAAAGATCCAAAATTAACATGTCCTAGTCTACCATGCCATAAATTTGAAGACTCAAGCAAGTAAGAAGAAGATATAGTATTATTAATAACTGAGGGTACAACGGTCATTACATTTAACTTGAAAAGGCCATCAGACATGTAACATTTTCTTACATACATTCCATTCTTAGTAAGTACAAATTTATCACTCTCAAATACTAGCCTAAACCCATTCTTACTCAACAAAGATCCGGAAACAAGATTCTTGCGAATGTCCGGTACATGCAGCACATTGTTGAGAGTGAGTTCCTTTCCTGATGTCATCTTGAGAACAATCTTTCCTTGTCCTTCAACTTTGGAAGTTGAGGAGTTGCCCATAAAAAGTTGTTCACCATTGTCCACTGTAGAGTAAGATGTGAACATCTTTTTGTCGGCATAAATATGGCGAGTAGCACCAGTGTCCACCAACCATTCTTTAGGATTTCCGACAAGATTTGCCTCGAAAACAACTGCAGAAAGATTGATGTCATCTACACCATTGGAAATCTTGTCCACTTCGGTCATATGGGCTTGTGCAGGCTTCTTGCTTGTTCTTCTTTTGCTTTTGCCTTTGCTACGGCAATCTTTGGCCCGATGTCCCTCTTTTTCACAGATGTAACATTTGCTATTAAACTTGTACTTTTTATTATTTCCCCCTTTAGAGCCTTGTGATGAACTTTCTCCAGAAGACTTTCGTTTCTTGGTTTTTGAAGCATGTTCCACCACATTTGCCTTAGACTCCATAGGAAGCTTACCAGCCCGCTTTTCAGAATTGCGGTTGTCCTCCTCAATCCTCAAACGCACAATTAACTCATCCATAGAAATTTCTTTGCGCTTGTGTTTGAGGTAGTTCTTAAATTCCTTCCAACCTTTTGGTAATTTTTCAATTAAGGCTGCAACTTGAAAGGATTCACTGAGAGACATACCTTTTGCGTGAATGTCATGCAGAATGAGTTGGAAATCTTGAGCTTGGCTGATCACAGTTTTTGAATCAACCATTACAAAATCCAAGAATCTGCCAACCACAAATTTCTTTGAGCCGGCATCTTCTGTTTTGTACTTTTTCTCCAACGATTCCCAAAGTTCCTTTGCTGTCTTGATTGGACTGTAGACGTTGTACAATGTGTTGTCAAGTCCGTTCAAGACGTAATTCCGGCAAAGGAAATCGGCATGTTTCCAAGCATCAACCGCAGCAACCACTTGCCGGTCGGTTTCATCCTCTTTCAGGATAGGAGCATCTTCACGGAGAAAACGAGCCAGGTTCAGAGTTGTAAGATAGAACAACATTTTCTGTTGCCATCTTTTAAAGTCAGTTCCTGAGAACTTCCCTGACTTTTCACCGTGATTTACCGGTACTGTCATCACAAGAGAGGGGGTTGGCGTCATTGCAGCCACCACAGTAGTACTTGTTTGGGCATTTGTTTCAGTAGCCATCAATTCTAATTTATAAAACAAAATTATAATTAGAATTTAAACTACACAGAAAATTAAACCAAATGCACAAATTAAATTCTGTAAAAATAAAAGAAACAAGAATGTAACTTTTATTTTCCAATTAATTTGAAAATAAAATAAAATTTTATTTAAACAAATTAATTCCACACAGAAAATAAAAGAAATAAAAACTATAACTTTTATTTTTCAATTAATTTGGAAATAAAATAAAATTTTATTTAACCAAATAATTCCACACAGAAGATTAAATTCTGTAAAATAAAAGAAATAAGAATATAACTTTTATTTTTCAATTAATTTGGAAATAAAATAAAATTTTATTTAACAAATTAATTCCACACAAGAAATTAAATTCTGTAAAATAAAAGAAATAAAAAAATATAACTTTTATTTTTCAATTAATTTGGAAATAAAAATAAAATTTTATTTAACCAAATTAATTTCACACAGAAATTTAAATCTCTTGTTACACTCCAATAATTAAAATATTGAAAACATAATTTTAATTAATAAAACTCAGAAAATAATTTCTAAAACCCAAAATTAATTTCTGAAAAAATTCCACAAAAATATATTCTGAATTGTTAATGACACCAGTATCGTACTACTAGTTGTTGTCAAAGAAAAGAGACAGTATATTACTACTATCTGTCAAATAGCATATAATCACTATTTATTTTTCCAACCAGAATATTATTTTGTAAATCTACAGAAAATAATTTTCTTACGAAATTATTTACGAAGAATGAAAAAGGGAACGAAAAATTCTGTAAACAGAATAATTCGATTCTGTCTTAAGATTGTTGGAACAATCTTTTGTGTAAATAAAATAACTTGAAATAAATCAAACAAAATAAATAGATAACATACCAGATTTATTTATCACACCGAATAAAAATAAAGACCAAGTCGAGTGTGTGACACCCTGTCCTTAAGACAGATTTGCCCCGCTACGGTGCTTACGGTTGAATGGCATCTATCTCCCAAGATACAACGATCTTCACAAATTTATAGAAGCACTTCAAATAAATTTGTTCGGCGAACCAAACCTGTGATCTATACTCTCATTTATTTATTCTAAAACTAAATATGAGGAATAATGCATTAAAAGAAATGGACAGTAAAAGGACCAAATTTCAGACTGAATTTTCCGAATTTTTCCAAGTCCTCAGACTGCTGGAATAAGATCTATATATATAGGCAAAAAATGAGACAACCGAACAGGCGCAACCTTTTAAGTAACCAAACAGTTATGGACTGTTGGACTGTTGCACAATGAATACAAATATTCAAAAAAGTTAACCGTTAGTGGAAGTTGTCCAAAACCTATGAACAGGTACATTTGAAAATTGAACCTGTTAATGAACAAATTTCAAACATAAAGGATTTGAATTGACCAAGTCAAACCTGTAGGTAATTTGTTATTTAAACTATTTCAAATATATATATATATATTAAACTAATTATATATATATATATATTAATTATTGAAATAGTTAAATAAATAAATGAAGAGGTACAAATTTTAGGAAACTACTAAGGAATCTAAAATTTGAATTTAGAATTAAATTAAATTCCCATAATTACAAGTTTTAGGAAACCACTTAGGAACCCAAAATTTGAATTTAGAATTAAATTAAATTCCCACAATAATTTTTTATTGAAAAAATTCAAATGAATTTTATCTAAAAAATTAATGTTAGACCCGAAAACGACGCCAACTTCCCATTCACTCATAAATGGTTTTGACGTTCTGTCTTCACCTCTTCGGACCCACCCCAAACAACGTTTGGGGCCCACTCAAACTTGAGCTCAAAATTATGCCTATATTAAATCATTTTTCCAACATTTGTGAGTTTAAAAATATAAATATCTAGCATTGCTCTGTCTATAGTCCTTGTAGGACTAAATTTGTACAAATGGGCTTGTGAACCATTGGCTGTTTTGATTATGACTTATAAATTGATTTTTTTTGCTTATTATAAAAAGATGTGTAGAAAGATAGAAATGCGATGTGATTTAAATAAGCCAATAAATAGCTTATTTAGTGCCTTCCCAAATGAGGCCGGCTTAAGATTTAAATCCATTATTTTATGAAGGGGCAATTATATATCAGTGAAAAAATAATATATATATATATATATATTTACAAAAGGGTGATAAACATTATAAATTTTAATAATTATAATTATAACTTTTATTTTTTATTTTCTTGTAATTAATTTTTCTATTTCTACTGGTATGTAATTCCCCCTTTTATGAATCTCTACGTCCACATCATTCATAAAAAATGTAAGTAATAAAATAATTATAAGCATATAATTTTGTCACATTTTGTGTTTACAAAAATGGGTGATGTTATGTTCATCATTAATTTTTAAAGAAAAACTTGAAGAGATGATGTGTTTGTAATTATCGAATCAATATAAATTTTTTATATATATAATATATACATAGAAAATTATAAAATTAAAGTAGTGGATCCACAATCCTATATTACACCAATTAGACTGCGGATAAGTCACTTTTGTTAAAGTGGATTGTAAATAAATAAAAATCTTGAAGAAAAAGACAAAATAAATGGAGATCAAAGCACAATCAAAATCTTGAAGAAAAAGGCAAAATAAATGGAGATCAAAACACAGTCTTGGTAAAAGTCTAGTGTATCTTTATAGCACAACAGATTCCTCTATTATTTGTTTTTTAAATATTAAAAATCTTAAAAGTTATACACCACACTCACATATGAAATATTATATAAAATTTTTGGTATCGTTTTAAGTTATTTATTTAATACAAAAAATAAAAATGGGACCTGTTGTTTTTTTTTTTTTTTTTTTTTTTTTCTATCGGCATGGCGTTTCTCATGAGTCACCAAAAATCGACGGACAGGATCAAGAATGGTTCGATGAACCACCCATGGGAGATGACGGAGATGATTTTTTTGATCAACTCTCAGCAGCAGATCTGGATGACCTCTCAGATAGAATGTATGGATAGACTCTGGAAAAAAAAAAAAAAAAAAAAAACAGCGGGTCCCACTAGAAGACTCCATCAAATTTCAAAAACAAATCCCACGAGACTCTTTCAATCTTTGCAAACCTTCAATGTCCCGCCAAGAAGCATCACTCCACAAGTCGCCATCAATAATTGGCTCTCCGGCAGAAAAAGACAAAGTCCATAGAAGATAAAGATTCTCTCAGATATCAGAAAAATGCACGCCAAGAAAAGACAAAAAGATTTTTGTAGATATTTTTGTCTGTAATTATTTGAGTCTGTCAGTGATAAAGATTTTCTTCACTCACTACTTTAATAAGTATGGATAACTCTTACCAACTTTATTAAAGAAAAGCTGTGAAAATCTTTATACGTATCTTGTAATAAATTATTGTGTCAAAATTTTGTCAAAAAAGGAATTAAATGATATGCGATGGGGCCCAAAGCAGTACCCGATATCATTATCCTAATACTTTATTGATAAAATTTAAATGTTTGAGTCAAATAGTATAATTGTAGGTATATATTTTTGTCTTTATTTAGTTTTAAATGTCAAGGTCTATTAGTCATAGGTATATAGGTGTTGAATTTGGAAAATCCATAGACGTGGTATGGATATGGATTTACAAAACTTCTTTTTTGTTTTTATTCCTTTTTCTAAGTTGTATAAATTGGCATGTTGGCCAACGGATTAGGCAGAATGAAAAAATACAGAACACCACTTCACTCTGCTTTGTAATTTCCACCCCTCTCAAAAAACCTCTAAGTGTATTCTCAGAATTTCAGAGTCTGTAATATAATCTTTGTAAGTATATTTCTTATTAATATGAAGTGTGAGTAGTTTCTCTTTTTCCTTAAATATTTCAAAGGGTAACTCTTCTATTCTAAAAATTTATTTTCTTTTTGGAAAAAATTAAGTTTATGGAATGCTTGTTTGCTCATTAATATTACATGCTTTGAACCTTCGTAGTATCTTCAGTTTTCTATTTTGTTACTGAGTGACCTTAGCTGAAGAGCCCGTGTGAGCCGTGGTTAGGCGTTGGTGGGCAAATTGTAGGCAGAAAGGGAAAAGTAAAAAATGGAAAATAAAAATATACTATGTTGAATGAGGCTTAGTCTCAAGGTGGGAGTACATGTAATGAAAATAAACATTTCCTAAAATAGTTTTTGCCATAGAAAATAATTTTAGAATAAAAAGAGAACAACCCGAGTAGAAATATTAAGGAAATATTGTCTATAAAAGAACTTCAAAAAATCAAAAAATTGTGTAATTTTAGACCCTTAAGAAAAATTTCAAAAAATTAAAAATTTTCAAAAAAGTTGAAAGCTTTTAGACGTAGACATCATCTTTAGAAATAAAATTTTAACTTTAGGCAAATTCATTAGATATAGACTAGACATAGACTTTTAGAAACTAAAAATATATGCCCTTAGACGAAGATCTTAGAAATAAAATTAAAATCAGTATTGAGATAATACAAGAATTAGAAGATCAAAAATTTAGATATCAGTTTCTTTTATCATTAGCTTCTGGTAGATCTCTAGAAAATTACAGTTTAAAAATTTCTCAGATAAATAGACAGCTAACTATAAATCAAGAAGCCTTAAAATTAGCTATACAACAGCTAGAAGACCTTTTAGTATAACTGTAGAATTAATTAGATGATTCTCAGCCCAATTCCAAATAGTGGTAGACCACTAACTCAAACCCAAAAAAAAATGGTATCAGAGCAGTGTTCGGTTTTAGGACAGTTTAAGTTAGTTTATGCATTTTGCTTATGGTAACAGAGTAGTTTTTATTCTTGGAGATTTTAGTTATAAATTTCATATTATAGTAGCTTTTAATAATTTTAAATTAGGAGTTAATTTTGTGTATGAAAAGAGTAGAGTATCTAGATTTAGAACTCAGCAGCCATAACCATCGTCTTAGCATAAATAAAAAATAGTTTTCGTTGTAATTTTGAAAATAATTATACATCAGCTTCATAGTGAAATATCCCTCAGCTAAATAGTATCATAGATTATCAGATTAATTTTGCAGAAAATATTAAAAAGGACATAGATAAAATTAGTAATCTTTTTATTTCATCCATAGAACATCTTCGTAATAATCGCAGTTTAATTAAAGATCAAGATAAAAAATTAGATTATATCCAAGATCAGTGTAGTTCTATCCTACAAAGAGAATAGATTTAAATTTAGAAAAATTTCCCACTAAGCTAGAAATAGAAACATTAATTTCAGCTACAAATCAAATAGCTAAACAAATAGAACAGATTAATCAATTCAAGATAATTTAAAACAGAAATTAGAAATTTTAGAACAATTAGTCAGGTCTTAGTTTATGAGTAGTGATAAAAAAGCTAATAGAGATTATCAGACAATTTTAAAACAAGCAGAAGATTTTCATAATAATCCAGAAGGAATCAGTATTTATCAAGGAGTAAGTCAATCAGATAAAATAACGGTAAGACAAAATAATATAGAAATTTTATTTTTAATTAGATTGTGTGAGAAATTTGACTATCTATTAGAACAGATACAGTTTAGAAAATCGTTTAGCCACTTTAGAAAAAACAATACTTCAAAAAGGAAAAGGAGTAGAAGGACCAATAGACCCCAATCTCAGATAATCGAGGAAGATATAGCTAAATATTTCGAAAAGCTTAAATTACCACCAAAGAAATCAACCTGTAGAATTTACAGAAAATAAAAATGTTTAAACAGCTAATAAAAGGTAGCAGTAGTAAAAAGCATAATAAAGATGAAGATATTAAAGTAGAAGAATTTATAGATGTAGACCAACAAATAGAAAAATTTAAAAAGGAAAAGTTAGAATTAATTCCAGCTAAATATGTGTATAGACTAGGAAAGATACATAAAAAACAATATTTATTTAAACATTATGGTGAACAGATAATTAGTGTAACTCAGGAAGATGAAACAATAGAGCTAAATTTAATAGAAAGAGAAAGTTATAAATATGCAGTAAATGAACACCTTAAAATGACTCACTTAGGATTAGTAGTGTAGGAGTTAAGGCATTAACCAGAGAAAATTTAGGAACCAAAGTTTTTGTATGTCTTTATGATGATAGGTTTAATGATGTAGGACAAAGTATTTTAGGCAGCTATGAATTAGATATGAATGATAAAGGAGGAATAGTTTATTTTACACCAGATTTCTTATTACCAACTTCAACCTTTCATAAAAAGATAAAAATAGGAAAAGAGTAGAGGATACAAAATGAAAAAGGAGAAAAGAATTTATTAGTTTGCAACAGGATTTTAGGACTAGCATTTTCAGAAAGTAATACTCATTATAGACTTACAAATGATCAGATAGTTAAATTTATTAGGCGCAAAAGGAATAAAGCATTACCAGCTAAAAAATTTAATTCTGAAGATAATGCAGCACTATATTGGAATTAGGAAGACTTTCTAGGACAAAAGAGATTAGCCCCTCAAGATAATTTAATTATATCTAATGACAGCAGATGGAAATTATGCAGTAAGATTTACTCAGTATACTTATGTAGCACCAGAAAAATCCGAAGATGATGAATTTAGCAGTATAGATAGAGAAGAAAATCAAGATAATCGTAGTGAAATAAATCAGCTTTATGTAATTACAGAAGAAAAAACAGTATCACAAAATAAGATATATAATATTGATGAAATAGATTTAGAAAAATTTACCCTAGAGATATGACAAAAATATTAGATGCTAGATATTTTGAATACTTAGCCAGAGGAGATACCCATGATGAAGCAGTGTCATTTTTAGATCAAGATTTCATACAGAATATGTAGATGATATTATAGAAGATATTATACATCCCAGCAAAATTTTAGAATACCAGAAAAACCCTAAGATAGAAGATACTTTTTATATGAATACAGAAAGCACAGGAACTAGTAACCCACACAACCAACTGTACAGATCCCGTAGAACCAATACATTATGCGGTAGGAGGAAGAAGGCCATTAGCAAGTTCAGGACTTAAGCGAGCGCAGACCCAAATAAAAGTTATAGATTTCATGGAAAGCGTAGACAACCCAGATATGAGTATACAATTACAGCCAGCTAATAACCAAGGAACCCTTTTAGATTTAGCCAGATTCGACCCTCAGATATGGCAAGAAGTAATAGAAATATGGGAAAAAGATGCTGTAAAAGCATGGATAAGTAATCCTTATGAGACAACTGATATGTGGGACTTTATGGAGACACTTTTAGGAGACTCAGCTTTTAATATATACTTAACATTTAAAGGAAAATATGAGGAGATAATTAAACAACTTAAGGAACTAGGAGATAACCCGTGGAATTTTACAAGTTTTATAAAAGAGATACTTATAGGATATGACCCTTCTAGACGAAATACTTATACTCAAAGCATAGCATTAACTGAATTAGATCAAATGACTTTAGGAAGTTGGAGAT